>CALYLW010000669.1:45945-273445 GCA_944989445.1 Ampullaceana balthica
ACTTTTCTTCCACTTATACATCACACACGACCAAAACAAGAGAATTATTATTATTTATTTTACTTATTTATTAATTTTAATTCATTGTTGTTTTATTTATTTATTTTTTATTTTTTGGGGGCCTCCAAAAAATTGTGTGTATTTTAAATTTATTTTAAAAGCTTTGATTAATTTTATTTCAATTTTTTTAATTAACAAAAGAAAAAACAAATACAGAATACATTAAGTTTGATTGACTACTTGGCCCGAATCAATTTTGATGTTAAGTAGAAGGAAATGGTCGATAGATGGAATAAGGTGAGGGGGATGGTAAAAGTATTAATACAAATATTACGATTTCGAGAAAACAGAATGACAATAAATTGTCGTTAGTGGCAAGTCAGATTCGTGTCTGTTATTTCAGACTAGTTGCAAGTTCAGTGAGGAACATTTGGAAATGTAGTCTTCTTTCTTGGTGCATAGCTAGGATGTAATGTAAAACTCTACAAAGGACAAGCACTGCCAGGTAAAGGCACTTACCTACAGATGACAAGTTCTGATAGATAAATTTATTGCCTATAAATGACAAATTCCGCCAGGTAAAATGTAAACCTAGATATGACCTTGTCTGCAAGGTAAATGTACTAACCTAGAACTTTCTGCTAGGATAATGCACTCACCTACAGATGACAGCGTCTAGAAAGGTAAATGTACTCACCTACATATGACCGCGTCTGTAAGGTAAATGTACACACCTACCGAGGACCGGTTCTGTAAGGTTAATGTACTCACCTGCAGATGACCAGGCCTGTAAGAGAAATGTACTCACCTACAGATGACCGCGTCTGTAAGGTAAATGTACTCACCTACAGATGACCGCATCTGTAAGGTAAATGTACTCACCTGCAGTTGATTAATTCCTGCCAGGTATCGGACATGTCATCTCCTCTCATTCCTTGTTAGCGTCACCGTCAACATTACAACCCCACCCTCCCCCTCCCCCGCGCCACACGTTCACATTCTCTTTCTCTTCCGTATCAAGGACTTACCCCCCCCCCACACACACAACCAGCCATCACCCTACACACACAGCGCCACTCCGTCCGTAGAATAAGATACGTAGGTTAAACGTGTGAAGGCCCACCACATGTTTTGACAGTCAATCAAGCGCGTGGCGTTACTCACGCTCAACCGGAGCCAGCGGTCAAGGCGCGTGCTGATATCCAGCGTGCAGATCTGGCACGCGAATGTTGGTTTTAGACATTTTCACCATTGGGTCCGAAGAAAGTAACAACGTGGGTCTAAGGGGGGGGGTTACAGGGGTGGGGGTGCTGAAGGGAGATAACAAAGTCAAGTGTAAGGACGAGTAGGTTGTCTAGTGTTCAAATTGTAGACAAAAAGACGGTTTGGCCCCCGCCACCCAGGGTTTTAAAAAAAAATTGAGTGGGAAGGGCCTGTCATGTGTCTGATGACGATAATACATTCATTGACTTACAAAAGCAGTTTTCTTTTTCTGCTTGTAGTTAAAATTTGCAAGTGAGCGAAATTTAATGGAAAACTAAATTTGACGGAATGGTATCTCACATATAACTTACAATTTGTTTTATTTGTTGTCAATTAATAATTTTTTATAATTGTATTTTTGAATTCAATTTTTTGCTATAAATCATAAATGATTGAAGACACTCTAAGACTCTAAGAATACTTGTTGCCATCCACGCCGAAGCCCCCACATCCTCCGGTAAAAAAGAAAAACCACCTTAGTATATTAGTATTTTATGTAGGATGAAGAAACTAATAATATTCTATTATGTATATTTGACAAATTCAACACCTTTTTAAATCCCTTATATTAACTTTCACCGGCGTCTCTGTCTCTCTGTCTGTCGTCATCTCTCTCTGTCTGTCGTCATCTCTCTCTCTCTTGGGCGGGCGGAAAAACAAAAGTAAAAAAATGACCCACTTCCCGTGATCCGATCGAGCTGAAATTTGGCACACGGACCCGTCTCACCTAACAATGCATAGTATCAAAATTTCAGATCGATCGATCGTACCGTAATTAAATTAATGCATTTTTAGTTTATTCTTATATAACGTATGTAATTCAAATTCACTGTTCGTTATTGTTTTTTTTTCCACGTGAAAGTTTGAGTTGACGCGTTGAGGCGACCCATCGAAGTACCAGGGTGCTTTTGTTTACATTTTACGTGTCACGCTGAGCTCGGTCAAGCGAATCGGTGACCAGACTTTTCCCCTCTCCCACACACAGAATCAATTATGGTCTAATATGACGGCCACTTCCATCCTCCATTATTGTCTTCGTCTTTAGATTTACTCCAATACTAATAGAATCCGAGGGGGGGGGCGAGAAATATTGGGGGGGACCCCTCCCCCAAAATTACCGTCTGCTCACAAGTGCAGGCCAGATAACTTAAGTAACTACACCACCTCTGACCTTTGCCCGGGTAAAGGAAATAAACCCCCCCCCCTGGGGCCTAATTGATTAAGATTCCATCCCATTATTACATAAGGTTTGGCGTTCAAGAAATTCTTTCCTAGTCCTCCCCTCCCGCCTCCGTCTGTAGTCCCACCCTCTCGCTTGTAAAGAGCATTGCGCACTAGAAACAATGGGAGGCAACTATGTTGATGGAAAACATTCTTTTTTACGTTATTAAATGTGGGGTTAATTCAGGTGCCGGTTAGTAGAAAAAATGGAACTGGAAAAAAAAATGTGGCGTGTGTGTGTGTGTGTGGGTGAAAAAAAAACCAACTCAACAAATTGTTTGAGCTGTTTCACAAATTTGATGAAACAGTCACTTGGGTCGGTTGAAAAAAACAAACTGTTTTAAAATATAAATTCTGCTCTTAACAATGTATTTCAAGTTAGATGGTACAGCGGCGTATCGGAGTGGGGGTGGTGGTCAATTCTTGAGAGGCTGTGGGGGGGGGTAGCTCCTTTCTCCACTGACATTGAAGGTCTGCATGTTCAAACGCATGTGGATTTGTTTTCTTTCTTGTGCGTGCGTGTGTGTGTGTGTGTGTGTGTGTTGAAAAGGAGGCGTAAAGAGTTAGACGCCCCAGGTGTCATTTACCCTACTACTACTCCCCCGCCTTGTCCAATGGGTAGGTGCAACTAAAATGGGACAAGTATAGATTGCTTGGTTTATTTCTATTAAATGCATACACTAGTTCATACACATCTGCATCCAAGTGTATCCTGTTATGGCAGGAAAGGGAAATTTTATTTTAAATCCCCCCCCCAACCCCCCACCACACACACATACACTTAAGATCCACACATTGAAAACATCGCCTGTCTCCATCGTACTATCTATGAATGTGTCTTAAACATTACAGACGCTCTTTCTATACATAAGATTATTGCGTCCTACGCTTATCCAAGGTTTATGTCTAGTCTTGCATTTAATTGGAGTTTTCAATGTTGATAGTGTGTTGGCTTTCGTGTTTTGTTCAGGCACCCGGTTCGATCCCCGAATTCCAGACGAGAGAAATGATTAATTTTATCTGATTGTTCGTGTATATATTTAGTGATTTATATATCACTATGTCTGTCCGAGTGTTGTATTTATTATCATTGTGTTGCATTGCCTAGTTAGTAATTATTGTATATTTAAACAATGTGTTCGACAAAATATTAGAAATCCTTGTGTTTACTAGATTTTTCTAAACCTGTTTTTCTAAACAGCATATCTATATCACGTTATTTATTATGACAGTGCTAAAAGATTTCTGCCTATCATTTTTTTTCCTTTCAAAGAAATGTTTTACAAACGCTATCAAGGATCAATCTCTACGGAGTATCCCCCCCTCCCCCCCCCCACTAAAGCCGCATTGTGTACGCCACTGCACCTGTTACTTTGTTCCTTACAAACCTCCTTTATTTCATTCGCCGACCAATCAAAACTGTCAGAATAAAACGGGGAAGAGAAACGCCTAGGAAATGTTGTTTTTGTTTTTTGTTTAAAGCTTTCCATAAAAGTTGAATTCCTGTAGCAAACCTACTCTCACGTGCATGGCCAGGAGGCCTTTTTCTGTTTTTCGAAAAGGTCATTTGAAGGTCATGTGTCAGACGAACTAAACTCGTAGTAAATTATTGATAATGAAAACATGGGATGATGGGAGGGAATCAAGGATTGCCTGTCAATTAGACGCTGCCCTCGAGGAGGCATCGCGTCGGAGACTGTGTATAGCGTGGAACTCGTGGTTACTGAGCTGCAATGATAACACATGGGATGTGTTTAGTATAGAGCCAGGGTTTTTGTGTCTTGGAATGGTAACATCAAATGTGAACAGAAACAAGGCTTTGCCGGTTTAGAATGATATTATAAGATGAGCATAGAGGCATAGCTACACTGGGTTGTGTATCACAAGTTTATGCGTAAGGCCATGGCGTCATTGGGTTGTGATATCTTAAGTTGTGCAATAAAGCCATGACGTCATTGGGTTGTGATATCTTAAGTTGTGCATAAAGCCATGATGTCATTGGGTTGGGATAACTTAAGTTGTGCATAAAGTCATGACGTCTTGGGTTGGGATAACTTAAGTTGTGCATAAAGCCATGACGTTTGGGTTGGGATAACTTAAGTTGTGCATAAAGCCATGGCTTCATTAAGTTGGAGTCTCATAAGTTTGTGTATAGAAACACGGTGCAATTGAACAAACTTAAGCTCTAGTTGCAATAGTAGCATTTAAATCGAACTGAACAAGGGCTTTGGGAGTTGAAATGCACTAGTCAGTTCTAAAAAGAAAACACATGTTCCTTTTATTTATATATTTTTGTTTACCATTTGATGATCACGTCATACAATTTTGTGTAATGTTTTATTTTGGGACTACAATTAAGTAAGAATAATATCCTCACATCTGCAATAACAATTTGCTAGAAATTGAAAGCTGAAGCGCAAATAAACTCTGTTAGAGAGTACATCTCAATGTCACAGCCCGTCACAAGGCGCTGATGCTAGTACATGAACACACAGGTTGATTGCGTCATCAATTTCCATTTTGTTCATAAGCAACACCTTATATCTAGCCTTACAAGACTTTGTTCGTTCGATGTCGAAGGGTTAATTTCAAACCAAGTCATTCTGCACTGCTTAGGTTTTTGATGGTCATCAAATAATCACTAGAAAGGAAGAAAGACTGGACATCTTGTTAACATAAATATAAATGTGTCTGTCCAGCGTCTATCTGGTTGTTTGTGCCTGAGGTCAAGTGGTGGTACAGGGGTAGTAAGGCGGCCCGTCATTTCACGGGGGCTGCGATGACTATTAATGGTTACCGCCCACACGCCCTCCCCCCTTTTTTTTTCTCTTTTCAATGATAACCATTAGTGTTGTCCTATAATTAAGACTGTCCCCTTGATTCTATCGTACATAAATTATCCTGAAGTTTTCGTTTTTTATCTTTTAGATTTTAGCTACAGACAAATTTCGACAGTCAAAAGTCAAAGCAGCAATTAAATAAGGGGATAGATAGGAAATGTACAAATGCATAATCAAATATGATTTCTATAGGCATGTTTCCAGTTTCCAGAGCCGGATACTCAATGTGGCACCAGCCATGTTTCAGATTTTATCACGAGGTGAGTTATGATGGGTTTTTTTCTTTGGTCCCGGGGAGACGGGGCAAGGGAGGTGGGATGAGGACTGCCAACAGTAGTCTCCCTCGACAAACTCATTAAAATGAAGGGAGAATGCATCAACTCGACTTTTTAATTAGTGACTTCCGGTCTTGAAATGCTAAACTTGTTGAACTCGCACTCGACCTTTCAACTCCAAATTAGAACTTACAATTGTAAGCATCCGCTCCCCCCCCCCGACCTTTTTTTACCGCCCTCCCGGCTGCCACTGACCCCTTCTCCTCCCCCCTCCCACGAAACCACCGCACCGCCCGATCACTCCCTATGACGTCTGCCTCTTGCGTATAACTTTCTTTGAGTGACCACAGTCCTTATGGGTTTAAAGCCCTTTTAGCGCCATAATTATCTTTTGTCAAATATACTGTACTTTAAGGAGTATATAAACAATAGAATTGTAGAATAACATTAAAATTTCCATGGTCATTGGTAAATTTTAAAATTGCAGTTTACATGAGAACGGTTATCTTCTTAGGTGGCGAGTGACGTTAAACATTGGTCAATAGGGCTCATGGTGAGTGACGCATAATTTGTAAATAGGGCACATGGTGAGTGACGTTAAACATTGGTCAATAGGGCTTATGGTGAGTGACGTATAATTGGTCAATAGGGCTCATGGTGAGTGACGCATAATTTGTAAATAGGGCACATGGTGAGTGACGTTAAACATTGGTCAATAGCGCTCATGGTGATAGACCTGTAATGATTTGCCATTTTTTTTAAACCAAGTTTTTACTTAGATAGATTTTTTGTAAAACCCAAATTTGTAATTTAAATTAATAATTTTCTGGACGATTTTAATGAGAAAAGAAAAAACGTCAACAGATAAATAGATTAGATTGATGGATTTTAAAAAAAGAAAGAAATTAGTTCAAATTAGACAATCTTTTTCTACCTCTTATGTCTGAAACCCAAGGATGTCTATTTGAAATTGTTTAATTATCATTAAATGTTACTTAGTTTTTTGTTTGTTTTCAAAATCAAAGTGTAAAATGATCAATGTATTAACAGTTATTAATGCTGCTTTTTTAGATTACGGTTTATGATGCATTAAGCAAAATCATTTTTAATTCAGCGATTCCAGTGTTCCGGGAATAAGTCAAATCGAGAAAATCATAAATCAGTATGTGAACAAGAGTTTATCCAAGTCTATTTGGAGTGACACTGCACTAGTTTAAATGTCGAAATTTATGTAACGTTTGAGTTGGTCTTCTTCGAAAAACCCGCGAGTTCTAAAGATCGTGAATGGCTCGGGCCAACTTTGACCAAAAAGCAAAACAGCTGTGAGGTTTCAAAGAGGCAGAATGGCCCAGGCTAATAGTGGCCAACATGCAAGACAGCTGTGTAGTTGCAAAAAGAATGACCCGGGCCAACATTGATTAAAATTTTAGACAGCTTAGTGGTTGCCAAGAGGATTGCCTGGGGCCAACATTGACCCACATGTTAGTGGGCTGTGTGGTTGCAAAGAGGATGGCCCTGGCCAACATTGACCAACATGTCAGAGACCCGTGTGTTAGCCAAGAGGATGGCCCTGACCTGCATTGACCAACATATCAGACAGCAGTGTGGTTGCCAAAATGATGGCCCTGGCCAACATTGACCAACATGTCAGACAGCTGTGTGGTTGTCAAGAGGAAGGCCCTGGCCAACATTGACCAACAGTTGTTGTCAGACAGCTATGTTTGTGGCCAGCCAGGACGACATCTTACCGTTTCAGCTTTCATCCAGAAAGTTGCTCTTTCAAATTTAAACTTCAAAAGGAACCCATACATTTCTTTTCTTAAATTAAAGGACTGGGCGTGGGAAGGGAGGGGTAGAGAGATCTTTCTCATCTGATTATAAAGTCTTTTGAAGAATACGATGTGAAGGTGTGGAGTTATGGGTAGAGAAGGGGGGATGGGGGGGATAGCTTGGTTCTGGGACTGGTCGCTCTGTATTTGAAGCCCCCTGGTTTTAAAGGTCATTAAAATTCTGTACTTTGAAATATTTTCATTGGCATCTGCTGCGTTAACTCGCGGGATCTGCTCGAGATTTTTTCCCCCAATAGGTTCACGAGTTATCTTCCCCTTTATCAGTTTGATCTCGACATCAATGGGCCAATTTCCCATCATCCTTTTGGAGCCCCTTTTATCCATGGAATATAATTTATTTCAAACTTGTTGCCAGATATTTCTTCATTTGTTCTTATCCCTCCCTCAACTACTCAACCTATTGCCCGCCTACATGAACTTCCTGAATTCACATTTTAGTTTACTAACGTATTCAGCGGCGGACACAGATGTTATGAAATCACACAACCGTGAGATGTTAAACTGTGAGATGTTAAACTGTGAGATGTTAAACTGTGAGATGTTAAACTGTGAGATGTTCCCCTGTGAGATGTTAAACTGAGATGTTAAACTGTGAGATGTGAAACGGCGAGATGTTGCACTGTGAGATATTAAACTGTGACATGTTAAACTGTGAGATGTTAAACTGTGAGATGTTAAACTGTGAGATGTTAAACTGTGAGATGTTAAACTGTGATATGTTAAACTGTGAGATGGTGCACTATGAGATGTTAAACTGTGAGATGTTAAACTGCGAGATGTTAAACTGTGAGATGTTAAAGTGTGAGATGTTGCACTGTGAGATGTTATAAACTGTCAGATGTTAAACTGTGAGATGTTAAACTGTGAGATGTTTAACTGTGAGATTTTGCACTGTGAGATGTTAAAGTGTGAGATGTTAAACTGTGAGATGTTAAACTGTGAGATGTTAAACTGTGAGATGTTAAACTGTGATATGTTGCACTGTGAGTGTTAAACTATGAGATGTTAAACTGTGAGATGTTTAACTGTGAGATTTTGCACTGTGAGATGTTAAACTGCGAGATGTTAAACTGTGATATGTTAAACTGTGAGATGTTGCACTTTGAGTGTTAAACTGTGAGATGTTAAACTGCGAGATGTTAAACTGCGAGATGTTAAACTGTGAGATGTTAAAGTGTGAGATGTTAAACTGTGAGATGTTAAACTATGAGATGTTGCACTGTGAGATGTTAAACTGTGAGATGTTAAACTGTGATATGTTAAACTGTGAGATGTTGCACTGTGAGTGTTAAACTATGAGATGTTAAACTGCGAGATGTTAAACTGTGAAATGTTAAACTGTGAGATGTTAAACTGTGAGATGTTTAACTGTGAGATTTTGCACTGTGAGATGTTAAAGTGTGAGATGTTAAACTGCGAGATGTTAAACTGTGAGATGTTTAACTGTGAGATGTTAAACTGTGAGATGTTAAGCTGTGAGATGTTAAAATGTGAGATGTTAAACTATGAGATGTTAAACTGTGAGATGTTAATCTGTCGGGACATGGTCACATGTAAGTCCCTGTGTCTATTTGTCACGGTGTGTGTGGCACTGTGTGTGGCACTGTGTGTGGGAGTGGAGGGGTTAAGTCGTCGCGACGTTGTATTGAAATGTTGTTTAAATGTGATTGGTCTACGGCAAGTTTTCTTTTGGCCACTGTGGCGTAATTTTATCTTTAAATCACAACAGCAACAACAAACCTCGTTTAGCATTTATTTAGAGTTATGCTTGATAACTTTAGAGATCATTTTGTTGCTTACTAGCTACGGTATTTTAATTCATACCACTGTTGTGAAGAAGTATTTAATGCACATTATCTCATTCACGGAGAAAAAAAAAGTTATTTTTAAAAAATATATAAAAAAACAATAGAAAAAATAAAAAAAACAACGTACAGAAGGTCGCCCACTAGACCATTTCCAGCGGTCACCACGTCTCCGCCCCTGTTGTCATTACTCAGATATTTTTTTTTAAACTCTACAATCATACCCCACCCCTTCTTCTCCCTACCCGTGAGTTCGACACGCCGCACTCAAAGAACCGTTGGGGGGTATCGTCGTGGTTGTTCGTTTACTTCTCTGGTTTTTGTCGTTTTTTTCCCTACTTCAGCTATTTATAATGGAATCGTTATCAGTTAAGTTTATTTTGAAAAGCGCGTTTTAAAATCCATCAGCATCTTTGAAGCTTTGGTAACCAGGAGATAGCACTAACCAGTTTCGGGAGGTTTTATTATCATTTTTGTTAAAATTAAGAGAGGGGGTATCCATCCGGGGGTGATTTGCCTACCGGGTTTTTTTGAAGGAGATGTGATAAGGGGGTCATGCACACACTTGAGTTGTGTTAACTTCATGTCTTCGGGCAGAGATCTAAATGGCTGGTGAGAGAGAGAACAAACAATTATCAGCTAAATGTACTTTGGGGCGGAAAAAAAACAAAAACAAGACAACAAATATCCATAAATAAATAGAATTGCTGTAGAGGTGCGGGCACTTCAAATACATGCTATCAAAGCCGTTTAGACTCATTGATACAAGAAGGAACAATGCCGGAATGCGACAATCTGCTGTAGAAACTTCAGCTATTTATTTACCTTCCAAATTTCACGAAGAGTGAGGGACGGATAGCAATCAATGTTTAACTTTGTTTGAATGTAAGAATCGGTTTTTCGTGTGTTCTGTTGGTAACGGTGCCGTCATTCGGGTATTTCACGTCCGTGTATTAATTCTCATTTGAATTCGAAGATTGATAACTGCAATTACAAAATTGAAATTTACAAATAATTAAATTCGTTATTTGAACAATCTTTGTAGTCAATTAACTTTCATAAAAGAGAATAATAAAAATGCAGTTGTATGGATTATGGGGGACTTTAATCTTCCAGATATAAATTGGAAAAATTATACAATTGATAACCATCAAACCAACAAAGAAATTAATGAACACTTTTTAGACACTATAAACAACATAAACCTAGAACAGATAGTAAAAACAGCAACAAGGAAAAATAAAACACTAGATTTATTCCTAACAAATAGACCAGGACTAGTGTTAGACTATAAAATAATTCCAGGACTGTCCGACCATGATATTGTTAGGGTCACCAATACAATAAAAACTAAAATTAATAAGATACCTAGAAGAATAATCTATCTTTGGAATAAATGTAATTCAATAAAACTACACCAATCAGCGGCTAACTTCCAACAAACTTTCCTAAGTACATTTAACACAAATAGCCCAGTAGAAGAAATTTGGAAAGATATAAAAACAAATCTAAAAACTATAATGGATGAGAATGTTCCAACAAAACTAACATCAAATAAAATTAACAAATGCTGGTTCAATTCTAGATTGAAAAAGCTATGCAAACTAAAAGAGAACTTATTTAAGAAATATAAAGCTACCTATTCATATAGGATACACAAAAAATACTTAAAGATTAAACACTTGACACAAAAACTTAGTCGAAACCTCCAAAATGAATATATAAACAATGTAATTACCAAAGATAACAATAAAAACTTATGGTCCTTTATCAAATCTAAAAAAATGGAATCTTCAGGAATAGCCACACTAAAACTAAAAGGCTCAAATAATCAAACCTATCATGATAATGAAACTAAAGCTAATATCCTTAACACATATTTTGCATCATCTTTTTCTGCCTCAGGCGACAAGGAAGTTTTAATAAATTTAAATAAAATGGAGGAAATATGTAACATAACTGTAGATGAGATATGTATACATTCACTCCTAAAAAACTTAATAAAACAAACCCGTAAAAACAAAGTTTTTGACTATAAGTCCCTTATATATGAGACATAACTAACAGTATTGATTATTTTCAAACATTTACAGACTGAATCTGTCTTAACACAAGTTTGCTTCATAACCCTAGGGGGGGAGGGGTGGGTGGGAGGGGGAGAGGGGAAAAGTCTGGTCACCGATTCGCTTGACCGAGCTCAGAGTGACACGTAAAATGTAAACAAAAGCGCACCGTCGTTTCGTTGGGTCGCCTCAATGCTAGGGGTCTACCGATATGCCTTTTTGCCGATATTGCCGATACCGATATTACCGATATTTTTTTTGCCGATATGAGTACCGATATGAGTATTTGTTCGGACAAAAACCAGCGGTAATATTTGATGACGTCATTCTTAAATTTATCACTCCTAATTATTTATCTTTTATATAAGGGGACTACCGACATGCATTTTCGCCGATATTACCGATATTTTTTTCCGATATGACTAATATGAGTGCCGATATGAGTATTTGTTAGGACAAAAATAACAGCGGTCATATTTGATGGCGTCATTCTTAAATTTATCACTCGTAATTATTTAAAATATTAGGGGTCTACCGATGTTCATTTTTGCCGATATTTTTTGCCGATATGAGTGCCGATATGAGTATTTGTTAGGACAAAAATAACAGCGGTCATAGGCCTATTTGATGACGGCATTCTTAAATTTATCACTCGTAATTATTTATATTTTATAATTAAGGGGTCTACCGATTTCCAGTTTTGCCGATATTACCGATTTTTTTGCTCCCCGAAACAAAGTTTCCGATACGCCGATGTGTTTACAAGTTCCAGATCATGACCTACATAGGACTCATAACAAAACGAACAATCCTTTATTAAATTGTACAAGCAAAATTAGGAAGTCCTTTTGAAACTTCAACCTTGACTCATAATTATTAATTCTAACCAATAGTTTAATGGCTTTTGCACACGGCCACCTTTTATGAATGAAACAATGAGAACAAATTAATAGTAATAAGTGAAAATGAGGTTGAGGTTGAATGGTTGCCAATGACAGCAAGTCTGCACACGGTACATTTTGTTATTCCATACGAAACGAAATGTTTTAGACATCTGCGATTCTGCGTGCATCTTTGCTGTTAGTATTAGAGCAATTACGTGAACATAATGTTTACATGTTATACATTTTATTATAGCAATTACGGTATACTTGGCATTGGCACTATTTACACAGTATTTCTGAGTATACGAAAATCGGCCGATACCTAAACAATATCACAGCACATGGCACACAGTATCGTGGCTGCACATATTAATACTAGAACTCTTTTGACTATTTCAATACCGGTATCGGGGTCGATATATTAATTTGTCGAGATATTGTAAATCTAAATGATAGCTTTTTCGTTTCCGATTTTTAAATATTTTTTTTTGGGGTCAAAATGTCACTTATTATGAAATATCGGTGACGTCAATATCGGGACCTTTACATGCTACCGATACCGATATTGCCGATATCCAGATATCGGTGCCGATATATCGGCCAGCCGATATATCGGTAGACCCCTACTCAATGCTCAAACTTTCACGTGGCAAAAAAACAATAACAAATCGTGAATTTAAATTACATACCTCATATAAGGATAAACTAAAAATGCATTAATTTAATTACGGTACGTTCGATCGATCTGAAATTTTGATACGATGCATTGTTAGGTAAGACGGGTCCGTGTGCCAAATTTCAGTTCGATCGGATCATTGGGAAGTGGGTCATTTTTGACTTCTGTTTTTCCGCCCGCCGAGCCCAGACGATGAGAGAGACAGAGACGGCCGTGAAGTTAATATAAGGGATTTAATAAAACAAACCCGTAAAAACAAAGTTTTTGACTATAAATCCCTTATATATGAGACATAACTAACAGTATTGATTATTTTCAAACATTTACAGACTGAATCTGTCTTAACTCAACTTTGCATCATAACCCTAGTGGGGGGGGGGTGGGTGGGTGGGGGGGGAGAGGGGAAAAGTCTGGTCACCGATTCGCTTGACCGAGCTCAGAGTGACACGTAAAATGTAAACAAAAGCGCCCGTCGCTTCGTTGGGTCGCCTCAATGCGTCAGCTCAAAATTTCACGTGGCAAAAAAACAATAACAAACCGTGAATTTAAATTACATACCTCATATAAGGATAAACTAAAAATGCATTAATTTAATTACGGTACGTTCGATCGATCTGAAATTTTGATACGATGCATTGTTAGGTCAGACGGGTCCGTGTGCCAAATTTCAGTTCGATCGGATCATGGGAAGTGGGTCATTTTTGACTTCTGTTTTTCCCCCCGCCGAGCCCAAGACAGAGAGAGAGAGAGAGAGGAGAGAGAGAGAGACGGCCGCGAAGTTAATATAAGGGATTTAAAAATAAACAAAGCTACTGGCCCAGATGATTTGCCTGCAAGATTATTAAAAGAACTAAGCAATGAACTGTCCCCAATCCTTGTAGTTCTCTTTCAAGCCTCTCTAAACCAGGGTAAAGTGCCCCAGGATTGGAAATTAGCTAACGTAACTCCACTCTTTAAGAAAGGGGATAAATCAGACCCTGGTAATTACAGGCCTGTATCACTTACTAGTATCACCTGTAAATTACTAGAACACATAATATATAGTAGAATAGTTAACCACCTTGACAAATATAATGCCCTATGCCCACATCAACACGGCTTTAGAAAAAACAGATCATGTGAAACACAATTAATAGGTTTAATAGATGAACTATCAAAAGGCTTGGACAAAAATGATCAAATAGACACAATATTACTAGACTTCTCAAAAGCATTTGACAAAGTTCACCACCTTAGTTTACTTAAAAAACTTAACTACTTTGGAATCTCAGGTTCCTTACATCACTGGATCCAAGACTTCCTTTTGGGCAGGGAGCAAACTGTAATAATTAATGGATCTAAATCTGCACCAATAAAGGTTAACTCAGGAGTTCCACAAGGAACTGTGCTAGGTCCCTTACTCTTTTTAATTTATATAAATGATTTACCCAAGAACATCTCAACAGGTACAAAAGTTAGGTTATTTTCTGATGATTGTATAATCTATAGAACAATTAAATCAGAACAAGATAGCAAAATTTTACAAAAAGACTTAGATGAATTGATAAAATGGGAAACTAACTGGAGTATGTCTTTCCACCCAGAAAAGTGTCAACTGTTAAGAGTAACAAAGAAAAAGAAACAAATAAATTCAAAATATTACATTCATGGAAAAGAACTGACCCAAACTAAAGATGCAAAATACTTAGGAGTCTTAATAAATGAGAAACTATCATGGAATCCCATGTCAATGAAGTTATTAAAAAATCAAACAAAACCTTAGGCTTTATAAAAAGGAACTTTAACAAATGTAATAGAGATATAAAACTAAAATGCTACCTCACTTTGGTGAGACCTGTACTAGAATATGCATCTTCTGTATGGGACCCATCCACCAAAGAAAACATTGATAAACTAGAACAAATTCAAAAAAGAGCTGCCAGATTCATTACTGGAGAATATTCGAAACTGACAAGAATAACACCATTAGTTAAATCATTAAACCTTGAAACACTAGAGGATAGAAGAACCAAGAGCAAAGTAGTAATCATACATAAAGCAATTAATTCTAATTTAGAAATACAACACAAAGATAACTTAATACAACCCTCAGATAGACATAAGGATAAAAACACCTTTCTTATTCCGTATGCAAGAACAAACACATACAAGTTTTCCTTCTTCCCGTCCGGAATTCGGGCGTGGAATGGGTTGCCTGAAGAATCCAGGAAAACCAGCACTTTATCAACATTTAAATCTCTAATAAAAATGCAGGACTAAACACAAACCATAGATAAGCGTAGGACGCAATTATCTTCTGTATAGAAGGAGCGTCTGTAAACAGATAAGATAAGATAAGATAAGATATTACAAAACAAGCCACATGTAATCCAAAGACAATAAGGTTATATTTAAAGAGAGTAAAAAAATTATCAGCAACTTGTTCGGTATAGGTTTTTTTTATTTCTAAGGAAAGAAAACGCCAAGTCTGGTTGGGTAATGTTACTATATTTTTCAGAATTATAACAGATGTAACAATATGTCTTCAAAAATTTCGCATTGGCCTAATCCACTGTGTTACCCCCTATTTAACGTGGATTAAGCAAAGATTTGTTAACAGAGACCGAATAAATTACTCGGAAATTTTTAGATAACTAATAAAGTTAGTCAATCTTATCCCCCAAAATGTTTTAATAATAGATTTCCGGCGTTAAATGACAACAAGACTTTCTGTTTAAAACGACAGACTATTTTTACCAGTTACATAAATGTGGTGTTACATAAAATATATTTTTGTACTCTTTAAAAATACCTTTTTTTAGTACATTTTCAGGAAATATATATATATAAATTAGGGCTGCGGAAATTAACGATTAATTGCTCGATTAATCGTTAAATTTTTTTAATCGATTAAAATTATTTTAATCGATAAAAATTCGATTAAAATTAAAGAAAATATTTATAATATTTTTTTTAATTAATAAATAATTAATTATTAATAATTAATAATGATTTATATTTTTTACGTGCAAACTTATCCCCCGTTATATTATAATTTATGTTATTACTTTATGTAAAACGCAGAGGTCAACTAAAAAATGGCTGACAGCATCAGTGCAGTTAAATTTAAACATATAACTAGAAAGTTGAGCAAACATTTTGTTTTATAGCTAACTGCGTATGGCCAAGTCGAAGATGGTAAAAAAGTTTACTGTGTTCACTGCCATAAACAATTCTCTTTTAAAGGATCAAATACATCGCTGAAACATTAAGCACAAACATCCGATCAAGTATCAACACATTGTCATAATCATAAAATTTAGTTCAAAATATTCTTAATTTTCAATGTCCGTGAGAAATTTTCAGTTTAATGACGTCATAAATTTCTATTTTTGGCTTTAATCGAAATTTTCGATTAATTAATCGATAATTTTTCAAAAGTTAACGTTTAAATTTAAATTAATCGATAACAGCCCTAATATAAATATAAAGTTATTGTGAAATAACGAACTATTCTATTTCAAAATTTTCTTTTGCTTTTTTTTCTTCTTTTTTTAGGAAACAGGTTAATATTTCAAAATGTAAGGTTGTGCCACCCAGCTCGCAGATGTACTCTAGCTCAGGACTTAACCTTGAGGAATGGGGCGATTTTATGACGGTTTTAATGTGTTACAATACTCAGTAGGGAAATATTTGATTCAGTGGTCACTGACTTAAAATTTTCGACTTCCCTGTAACCCCTGTGGCAGGGAAACTTTTATTTTTTTAGAAATGTTAATAAAAACAAAACTTGGCACCAGGCCTGGAAGTTAGTTAGCCTGGGCAGGGGCGCCCCAGTAAATTTCAGCTTTATTTATCGCTGATTCGCACGCCATCTTCGCTTTGGCACCCTGCTTCCTCCCTCGCCGGCCCGTGAGGTGGGGTGGGGGGGCGAGTAGTATCATCGGCCCAGACCGGTCAGCGGCTCCTGTCCAGCCAGCTGACTTCAATTCCACGGGCTCATATCTCGAACGGAAACGCCAACCGAAGAAGAAGAGAGAAAAAAAAAGTATAACGGCTCCCCGCGTCTCCATGGTAACACAATCGGACTTTCCCTATACACAGACCTGGACCTTCCGGAGTGAAGTTGAAGAAATATGACCTTTCAGGAGCACGCAGTTTTTCAGGGCGGGTTGGGGGGGGGGCGGTAAAAACAAAAGCTTAGTGGAACGAAACAAATCAAGGATTGAAAACTAACAGCGTTGAGAGAGAATGTCTGTCATCTTGCCAAAGTCTCCTCCGTGAGAGCTGCTGTTTGGAATAGTGGGATATCTTGAATTGGCTTTCTGTAACAGATCGGCCACTTGACACTAGGGACGGAATGTGAGGCTGACAATTAAAACCAGTTTTAGTTGTTGTTTTTAAAACAACAACAACAACAAAACTTTTAAATGTAACCAATTTATTGTGTAAGAAGAATAAACTGATTAAAAGCTATTCGAAAAAATTAGGAGTCTTAACACTTTAAATTATTTATAGTGTATTCAACGATACGATGCATTTAAACAAAAGACGTTTTCCCCTAAATAGACTTGCGATTTGAGGTTGCGCTTGTCAATTTGTTTGACACGCGCCAAACTTACTGCTGACAGCACATGATTCCCCCCTCTCACAGTTGATACAATAATTCGTCGTGCAGCTCAGTTAGTGACACAGTGTAACAGCTCAGTTAGTGACACAGTGTAACAGCTCAATTAGTGACACAGTGTAACAGCTCAGTTAGTGACACAGTGTTACAGCTCAGTTAGTGACACAGTGTAACAGCTCAGTTAGTGACACAGTGTAACAGCTCAGGCAAAAAGTCCAGAGAGCAACGTTGACACTGGTTAATAGTGATCAATGGGGAAATAAGAATTTAAAGGTTGTAATTTCAAAATTTAAAACATCTTTTAAATTGTTGAGAATATTCTATATCTGTCAGTGACGAAATAATACTTAAAAAGGTTTACATAGAATATTTATGAACAGAAGATGCTTTCACATATCGATGACAACTTTTACTTTTAGTCCAAATCTAATTTTAAAAATAAATAAATAAATGTTCCCAAATGTGATGCTCGTATCTGCATATCCACAATGTAAGAAGGAATGGTGTATTTTTTTATGAGCATTTTATCAACATGCTCCGGATGCTCGTTTGCGCTGGCATCTTGGATCTTGAGTGAGCCACACTTTCTTATGACTCATTGAGCTGAAACAGTGTAGCCTTACGCAGATTCGATGACCATGTATTTCTAAATGACCAGAGGGACAGTTTAGAGTGACCTTCACTTAACGTTGAGCGATTTCAATGTTGCAAGTCAACTCTTAACAACTTTCTCGTGTCATCTCAGTTGAAATTATTAAACTGAACCATCCCGAGGACAATAGACGCTTTCCTGTTTGCTAGACCACAGAGTGGACTGTACCGGCCTGGAGATCATTCAGAAATGCCTTACTTCAGTATCGTATATTTACATCGAGTGATCTTTACATGATTTGAAAAATATTACTTTCAAGTAGGGGTCGGCCGGATATGGTTTTTTAATATTTGCCGGATCCGGATAGTTTGGCCCTAATATTTTCCGGATCCGGATATCTCCACATTTAACAGTAAGAGCTAAGGGGTGTATTTTACTACTTTCTATTTAGTATTTAACACTATTTATTAAAATATTTATTATCCAACATATGGAGAGTATCTGCTGTTTACAATGACAGTCTATGACACTGTCAACGTCAAAGATGAAATTTTACAATGAATTGAACGAACGAACCTGAACGAAATTCAACGAACTTTGTAGTGTGTACCAAGCGAACAGTGTTGTACTGAGTGTGTAGTGTGGTGTACAAGAAGTCGTGATCTAGAGCCAAAATAAAAACTGTTCTTTTATTCAGAAGATTTAAGTTTAATATGCTGTAGGTTAACTTAGTTTCTAATCTTATGCAGTAGAGTAATATCTATACTTGTAACTTTTTAACTTCATATTTTTTCTCGTATTGAAATTGATTGTTTTACTATATTTTGCACAGATTTGAATACTATCATGATCAACGCTTGATAATTTGTTTATTTTGTTATATATTAACTAGTGTATTACCCGTTAAAAATGACGGAAGTTTTCAAAATGAATACATTTCAGCTGAAATGTATTAATTTTGAAAAAATACACATCTGAATAAAAAATAATGTAATACAGAACTTTCTTTTATGTTATTTATTTTTATTTTATTCATTTATTTTCATATAGAACAATTTTATGCGGAACGTTCGAAAAAAGTTATTTTTGGTGCAGTAATTTGGTGCGTTGCTTTCTAAAATTAGTAGCGTCACGGACGTGACGCAATGACGTGACGGGACATACACTTATTATTATGCAAATTATGTATGTTAATAATTTAATGTATAACTTAATTTGTTACTTAACTTATTTTGTATAATTGTAATATTTACAATAGACTAGAGTTTAAACATTATATAACTGAATATGATATAACACGTGTGACAAGCAACATTTTTATTTTTAAGTTCGCAAATCAAATTACTATTGCTATCCGGATCCTATCCGGATCTGCCATAATTATTTGTCAAATCCGGATAGTGGAGGAAATCCCGATATCCGGCCACCCCCTACTTTCAAGGCGTGCAACTCATTTATTCCAAATAACCAATCTGTGCACGCGCCAAGAATCATGTGAGCTAAAGTAAACTAACTATCTTATTAGCTAGAGAGCTGAAAATATGCACACGTACTCATTGCCAATGAATATATATGTGAACAAGAACAGATTTAAATTTAATTTTATTGAAAAGGATAATTAATTGACTCAGTTTGAAACAAATACATTCTTTTAGCTTATGAAGATTTGTAAAATAGGAAACATTTTGCAAAGAATTGTTATTTGCTAAATGTTTGGAAAGAGATACGAAATATGAAACGTTATTTACTGACTTCAAAAGATTGTTTGATGTTAAACCTATACCCTTGACTAGTATCATTTCTGTTGCTACTGGTGGTGCTCCGGCAATGGTATGAAGATCCTGAGGCTTTCTGGCATACTTAAAAAAAGCTGTACGAATGATTTTTCATTACATTATGTCATTCATCAACATCATTTCGTCACAAAAAACCAAGCTGAACGTTTGCATGGATCTTTTGAGTATGCCATTAGAGCAGTTAATAAAATCAAAAGGAATGCCTTCCATCAGATATTATTTGTTCAACATTGCTTTGAAAATGACGAATACTATAATCGTTTACTAATTAACACATAAGTATGTTGGTTATCTAAACGTGCATGTTTAAATCGAGTTTATGCTCTCTTTGATTCATTGTGCTGGAAAGCAAAGACAATGATTTGTGACAAAATTTAATGATCTCAATACTGGCATTGCCTATATGACTGATTTATTGGCTAAATTTTACGAAACTAATTTGAACTAAAAGGTGACCAATTCAAATTAATCAAAACTAGAAGCGTAAATCTGCGTTTGTTGCAAACATTTTCTGTACGAACAATACTTGGGAAGAGGAAAATGTTCTCAGTTTTTAAATCTTTCTAAATTGCAAAGCAGAGATGAAGATTTGCTCGCTTACTTAACGGCTCTTCATGCAGACCCGAACCAACGATTTGAAGACGATCTTCACTTGGTTATTGCCGACTGTTGAACCCGTTTGAGGTTGGACAAACTCAGATTCCAAACAGAGATGAATCCATACGAATACAGTAGCAGCTTATTGAAATATCCACAAATGAGGAACTTAAACAAATGTTTGAACAAGGTTATCACAAATTCTTGTTACAAAAATAGAGCCAAATTTTAAATCCTGCATTATTGGTTATTGAACAGAAGTAATTGTTAACTGCTTTACCGTCTTCCTAGTTGATAGAAAAAGGATTCAATGCCGTTATGAACTGCATTAAAATTTAAATTTAAAAAAAAAGAAACTGACTAGACATTATTGCTTGTCGGGATTTGTGCTCACTACTCACAAACAGTGAGACGCGTAAACACACTCAAAAAATCTCATCACGTTTATCCAAGTCGTTAATTGTTTTAAATTTTATTTAATTTCAATAAATATTTCTTCATATTTTTGTTTATATTTTATTTGTAACTATTGTATTAACTTTTGTAGCTTTTTTACTTGGGGGTCCGTGGTCAAAGTTTGACAATAAAATAGGGTCCCTGGGTAAAAAAAAAGTTTGGGAACCACTGTTCTAGCTCAATGTGAGTTATAGTATAATATTCATTATTCTGTTTGTCTGTGCGTAACAGATTCATTGAGATAATAACAACTCTTAAATCTAACAAATTTGACTTTTTTACCTTAATGAATCAATATAACAAACTTTGACTTTTTACCTTAATGAATCAATATAACAAACTTTGACCATTTAAGAGTCTTCAAACTTTGACAAATTACTTTAATTTATTTGACAAGTCAAAATCATTTTAACTTTGACAAGTCAAGATTATTCTACCTTTCAAGTCAAGATTATTTTAACTTTGACAAGTCAAGATTATTATAACTTTGCCCAGTCCAGATTAGTCTAACTTTGACAAGTCAAGATTATCCTAATTTTGACGAGTCAAGATTACTCTAACTATGACAAGTCAAGATTATTCGAACTTTGACAAGTCAAGATTATTCTAATAATACACGAAGAAAAACGTATGAACGTAACGGTTCTCAAACGGGTTTTATCCTTACAGACATCAACCCCCAGTCACGACCCGACTGTGTTTACCAACAAAAAACAATTATCCACAGGAAGTCAACGTGTCACGTGACGGACAGCTTAAAGAGCTCCCAGCGGGTCTCATGCCTGTGGCGTCCCTGAAATAAACGATGCGGTCACGAAGGCGGCCATTTGCCACGTGGAATCCGTGTTTGAACGGAGCTAGCGACCATACAAGCCCCCGCCCAGTAAGCTGCACATAATTGTGTGTGTGTGTGTGTGTTTATGTGTGTGCGTGTGTGGTGGGGTGGTGGGGGAGGCATGTACAAGACAGTTACTTTACCGGGAGAGTAGCATGCAGGTGATTTCGTTTCACGATATTTTAGCCTTTTGCATTTGATTGGGTTGTCAAATAATTTTATCGAATGTTATGTTGGGTGTGTCATGCCCACAATGCTGCGTAACCTCAGACTTGGAGGAAATTGGAAGTTTTATTTCACACAAGAAAACAACCATATGGTGAACCTCTGGCAGTTTTGGCCATTCAGCGTGGTCAAGTTTGCCAACTGCTCAAAAAACCACGTCACTTGTGAGTAGAATTAAATTCGGGAAGAAAAAGTCAACGCATGTTACGTTACATGGCGTAAGTCTGTGTATAGATATAAATAAGAACGAAAAAAAAACATTTTTGATTGGTTAGCATTGCTGCTGTTAAAACTGAAGTTGAGAACTACTAGGATCCTGTAGTGGGTTTGAATGTAAGTAATGTGTTTTGGCTTGGGCGCTTGTTACTAGGCTTTGGAATCAAAGACGGGCACGATTATATACATTATGTAAATATATGTCTTATAACGGTGCCAGAATCAACATTGGAACATTTCATTAAGAGTTTTTCCCCCTGGGTGTGTTGAGGTGTGGTAAGGTTTACGTTGATACCTGACGAAACTAATTATTACTTCCAGTTTTATTTTGTTGTTTGTTCAACATTAGCGATTGTTGTTATCACGTTTCGAAGTTTTAGAACCACCGAGTTTGCCTCCAACCAATTAATTGTACTGTATTTATTTCTTTTGTTCACATCTCCACACTACATGGGAGCTAAAGCTATTGATCCCCAGCCTGTTACGATCATGTGATGAATTGAGTTCAGCGATTTAACTAATAGGGGCTGAAACAAAAAATGTTGTTTTTTGATACGCCCTTGGAGTGTAAGTCTGTGACCCTTGCAGTGTAAACAAGGACATAATTTACGGACTTTTCATTTCCATTGGGGATCTCCCACTGTAATATTTCAAGCATTAATCCTTAAACTCACCCGAGATTTGTGGTGAAATAAAGAAAAGGGCTTATAAAAAAAGTAACAGCCCCCCATCCCCCGCTTAATTAAAAGAAAATCATGGCCAGAGACAAACATTTTTTTTTCTATTTCATTATTTTTGTTGCTTCATCTGTCTGTTAATAGCGTTGATGCGCCTGTGCATAAGAATGATGAATTTATTTCCGGTTCTGTGAATCCTTTCTTCAAGAGACTCAGTGACTGTAGCGTTTACTTCGTGTTTTGGATATGAACCGCAAGGTGCTTCATATTGGGCCGTTTGGATCAAGAAGTCAGTGATACATTTTTTTTTAAAGTTGCTCATGCAAGCTGACAGGATTAATTAAACTGTGGAGGAAAAAAAAGTGGTAACACTGCAATTCAAGAACTACTGTGTTGAAAATTGAAAGGGGCAAGATTTGAATGTTAAAATTGTATTGGGTTTATATTTAGTTATTAAACATTTTATTTTATTTTTAAAAGAAAATTTAAAACAAAAACAAAAAAAACTACCGTATATATTTTTACTAGGATTTTCAATGCCCTTTTAAATTAAAAAAGATAATAAATAAAAAAATAAAATAATAAAATTACTAACAAATAAGCTACCTTTTGCTAAAAATTACCCCCCCCCCACACACACACACACTTTACAAATCTATTTGTCTTCAAAAGTGTGGCCCCTCCTGGCAAATGTATTTCTTCGCCCTAATGACCAATTTAAAACTACACAGAAAGCTTTTAGAAGATTTAATTTCAAGTTTTGTTTCATGTTTTTCTCTTCTCTTTTTGTTTCAAGTGGGGGAACTTAAAAGTATATTTTTGAAGCTATAGCCTCATACACAAATTCTTAAAGCCACGTAATTGTTCTCAAGTGATTTCTGTTTTTTCTTCGGTAGCCTGTATCATCTCGTCATGTTTGCGTAAGAAATTGTGTTTCTAGCATTAAAGAGCTACAAGTATGTCGAAATAGTTCGAATGCACAGAAGAGCGCCGCCGCAATCATTATTTAACTTTAATTAATTTTTGTTGTTATTTTTAGCCTGTTTTAAAAGTAATTTTACGCTCAAGGAGAAAAAATGAAGAAAAAAAATGAAGAAAGGAATAACTATCACTAAACCTACCCCTAACCCTAAAACATATCACTAAACCTACCCTTACCCTATTAAAACCTATCACTAAACCTACCCCTACCCCTAAAACCTATCCCTAAACCTACCCCTAAAACCTATCACTAAACCTACCCCTAACCCTAAACCCATGAAAAAAAAATTAATTATGTTTTTAAAAAATGTAAAGTTAAGAAAGAAAAAAAACAACGCCCCCAACTAAAATCGAACCCCAGACCTCTATTTCAGAGGTCGGTCGCTCTATTAATTTGACCAACGAAACTGCTGACAAAATTCGTTCTTTTTAAAATTATAATAAGAAGGCTATAAATATAACGCTAACTCTTTTAATTTAAGAAACATGATTTCTCACTCTTCAATTTTAAGAAACAAGATTTATTACAAACATGACGAGATTATACACACTACCTTTTTCTTCTCTTTAATCTGAATTCCGCTTTTTACAATACTATCTTTTCATTGCGAGTTATTTGTTTATTTTATGAGAGAGGTGCAATAAAAAGGAACAGAATATTATTAATTTTATGACACTAAACTAAACACATATTCTGAAGGCCTGAGACTAGTCGCTTAAGGTCTTGGCTAATACCCGGGCAACCTGCTCCATCTGCTGAGCAGTGCCATACAAAATGGTCTTAACGTGTGACTCTTTGCCTCCCTAACCTCCCCGGCTATGTCTAGCGCGGGACACGACGTCAACAGGCGTAGGACTGTCTCAGAGGCTAGGCTGCAATGACGGCAGTTCGAGTCCCTGTTGTGATCTAGCCTGTTAAAGTACGAGTTAGTTGGGCAGTGCTCTGTTCTAATTTGAGTCACCAAACTCTGTTGTTTGCGACTCAAGTTCCACCGCTGGTCTGAGCGACTTTGCCTGGGCATGTTAGCGGGAAACAAAACCCTGTCAGTCGTGTTGTCAGCCCACTATTGGTACCACTTGTTTTATGACACTATATTTTATAAAAATTAAGGGATAGACTTGAATTAGATTGGTGTTAAGAGTTCAAAGACAATCACAAATAAAAGTAAATGCCATATGGTTTTCTTTAAAGATATATTTTACTAAGAGATTTAAAAAAAACAATTCGTTGAATTCCGCGGGATATATGGAGAGAATTGGGATATCGATATGTGGTGATTGGGAACTTAAGATCAAAACAAGACCATGTTGTGCAATTAACCATTTCAAGACCAAAATATTTTAAAAGATCATATTGGTAGCTTCCTTAGTACAAAAGATTAAAAGATTCAAACTTAAAATTTCACGAAAAAGAAAAGTTATCTTTTCGAAGTAAATTTATAAATTTATATTATCAAGCAAGTCTTGAGTTTTAAGAACTGCTCGGGAGCTTTACTAGATTATTGTATTTTATAGAGAATTTTAAAATATTTTTTGGTAAAATATGTTTCAATTAAGAGAAAGATTTATATTAAAGAATCATCAATTTTGCCACTTTTGGGCCAATACATAGATGCGGGATTAACAATTTTCAGTGACATTAACGTACTTTGCCGTGACGGTGAACATCAAGTATTTTTTACATAACACAACAGTTAGTAGCACGAGACCATAAAACAGTAAACTTTCAAAACGATTTAATGGTCTCTTCAACAACCATTAAACATCAGCTCTGAAACATGAATCTATTTTTTTAAACACTTTAAGTTTTCAAGTACTTTTTTTAATGCGGGACTATAAAGAGCTTTTGACTTTCAGACAGCATAACAGCACCCTTCAAACGCTGCACTATAAACGATTTTTTTTTCTTAAACATTTTATGAACCAGCAGCCAAAAACTGGGCAAACATTATTTTCGGATTGAGGTTGGGCGAAGTCGTAAAACTGTTTCATTTAACTGAGCAGAAAGGACAGCCATTAAAAATTTGACTTTGTCAGTGCTGAGACTCGTCCATTGTGCTGAAGTTTAGAGCTGTCAAAGTTTATGACGAGCTAAAAAAAAATTACAATGATCCAGTGGCGTAGCCAGTGTTAGTGACGCCAGGTGAAAGCGTGCTACTGTTGTTTTTCCTCGGCTTGAAAGAGAAAAAGCATCTCTTCTCTTTGTCATGAAACATGTTATGTTGCCTTTTACACTGTTTACTTAAGCCAATTTATTTTAAAATGTACATAATTTAATAATTAATCTTTTATTTGCAACTACAGTTGAACCTCGCTAAGTCGAACTCAAAGGGAACCGAAAAAAAATCGACTTCAAGAGTTTTCGACCTAGGGTAAATGACGTAATCGGCGCAGAATTTGGCCGGAACCTAACAATTAATTCGATATAGGGAGATTTTCGACTTAAGGAAGTTCGCCTTAGCGAGGTCCGACTGTATAAAACGCAGAACGGTTTACAAGAGAACGATAACTTGCAGTGCAAAAAATATTGATGCATGAATTTAGTGCGTCTGATTACAAAAATCCTCTACGATAGTTGTGCGCCGGGTGCGAATATAGTTATGCACCAGAATGCACCATGAGAAGAGTCGCGTAGAATTATTTATCACAGGAATGAAATTAAATTCTAGAAAGCTTCGTCTTTATAAAAAATTTGCATAAATAACATCTACAAACTAAAGGCTAAGCAGTAAAATTTATAAATCGTGGCTTAAAGTGTCGGCGAAAAACACACTTTAAAATATTTTTTTCTCCTCTGAAGTAACTTTATAATACCACGCCAATGTTTTATAGTGTGAAGGGATTTTAAAATGCAAAGCAAAATAATGAAGTCAAACATAAATGGTGACGTAATAGCGTGTACAACTAAGTATGCGTTCTTTAAAACCAGCCAGAAATGAATTTTAATTCACGTTATTCATATAGAAACCTGACAAATACCGTGCTAGTAAATTGACAATTGACGACTTTAGAGATAGCGTAGAATGGCTACGATGAAAATATAGTATACAATGAGCTATAGCAACAATAAAATTGGTCCAACAAAAAGATCTGGCAACCTTCAACATGTGTACAAAAATATCTGGCTACCCTCAACATGTGTACAAAAATATATGGCTACCATCAACATGTGTACAAAAATATCTGGCAATCTTCAACATGTGTACAACAATATCTGGGAACCTTCAACGTGTGTTCAAAAAGATCTGGCAATCTTCAACATGTGTACAACAATATATGGGAACCTTCAACGTTTGTACAAAAATGTCTGGCTAACCTTCAACATGTGTACAAAAATATCTGGCAACCCTCAACGCGTGTACAAAAATATCTGGCAACCCTTCAACGTGTGTACAAAAATATCTGGCTACCCTCAGCGTGTGTACAAAAATGTCTGGCAACCTTCAACGTGTGTACAAAAATATCTGGCAACCCTCAACGTGTGTACAAAAATGTCTGGCAACCCTCAACGTGTGTACACAAATATCTGGCAACTCTCAACGTGTGTACGAAAATATCTGGCAACCCTCAACATGGATATTAAAGGATACGCCAACAATTTTTCACATGGATCTTGAAAGAGATGTAACATCAAGTAAGTCTCGCAACCGGCAGGCACCCTATTAAACCAGTTGAAAGAGATCTTAAGACGGTTACATCAATGTAAGACAACGCCTGATAACTGAATGCTCTAAAGACAATCAAGGTGATACTTGGACAAGAGTTGGTGGTTTTTTTCAAGAGCACAACGTATCTTAATGCTAAGTTGTTTTTTTAGCGATAAGCTTCGACATCAATATTTAATTTACTGAGTGCATAAATATTTATGGTTGATTATGGTGGGTTTATTTCTGGGGTAATGATTGGGTGGGATCTCTGAAATATCACATCATATCGTATTTCTGTGGTAATGATTGGGTGGGATCTCTGAAATATCGCATCATATCGTATTTCTGTGGTAATGATTGGGTGGGATCTCTGAAATATCGCATCATATCGTATTTCTGGGGTAAGGATTGGGTGGGATCTCTGAAATATCAACATCATAACCTATATCTGCGGAAAGGATTGTGTGGGATCTCTGAAATATCACATCATACCTCATTTCTTTCAAATATTCAATAACCAGCTATGTTTTATTTTTTTAATGAAACATTTTGTTTTAAAAAATGGATGCGTTCCAACCATCTCCACTTTCCTTTTATTTCCCCCCTGTCATAAAAAGCGTTAGAAAGATTATATTCTGATGATTGCCTGGACACACATTCCCCAAAACCCCGTACACCGGCCAAAAAGACATTCAAAACTAATTGATGTGATGTCCCAATCATTTCTACAATTTCTTCCATCATAGCCGCGTCTCTGTCACAATTTTGATGTTAAAACATCTATGAACGGGGACGTCAGATTCAAAGGAAACGATGTGCGGCCTCAGAGCTGAACACCCCACCACCTCCACTTTTTTAACCTGCACATTTATTACTCGTTAAATTTGGGTTAGATAAAGCTAAACTGTCTCGAATGACGCCATGGGTTGTCATGGAGACAGTCCCTTGTTGTTCAGATGGGGAAATACATTCAACAAATATTACTTTCTGTTGTTTTTTAAAATCCTTTATATTAACTCGTGGTGTCTGCTTGCTTGCACCCTTGCACCCTTGTCGCAAAAACTTTGGATCAATTCTTAACCCATTTCCTCGTAAGGTAGCGAGCTGAAATTTTGCAGGCAGTTTCGTACCGATGATAAAAACAATGTATCCAAATTTCAGATCGATCGCTTGTACCGTAATTGAATTAATGATTTTTTAAATTATTTTATTTATTCCTTTGTATCATGTTATTTTTTGAGGAGTGTAAGGGTGCGCATTATATTGAACAACCTTTCTGTCGCGCAATAAGGTGCGTATTTTCTTGACAACACTTTTTATAAACATATTCCTGATCGGTGCGCATTATATTAAACATGTTTTACGACACAACTACAATTTTGTATTTTTGGATGGTCTTGCGCTGCGTATTATAATGAACATTCTTTTAGTTACTTCTCGTACATAAAGGATTTATAGTCAAAAACTTAGTTTTTTTACGTTTTTTTTAAAAAAATTTAAAGCATATGAAAGAGTTTTAATTTGTAGACAGTTTACATTTAGTCATGTGATCATGATAATCATAAACTCGTCACCGCCTTAGTGCGGGACATAGAATACCGTAGAAAGAACGTCTTGTTGTTTTCTGGAGCTAACTTCCGTTTCTAAAAATAACTATAGGCCACTTCCGGAAAGGAACCTGAAGCCAAATAAACATTTAGGTTTACGTATGTTTATATATAATTTCTGGTTTTAAAAAAACAAACGAGGTTTTTAAAAGTACATTCTACCCCATTGTGTTAAAATCATAGTTTGACCAATTGTGTGTGTAGCAATCATTAATTTAAACATCGATTAGTGATAACGATTCAAGGGTGTCAACGCAGAGCAACTGATATTTTTGAAATGTAAAACTATTTGTAAATATGCTTAACAAATAAAAAAAATGTAAATTGACAACGGGAATTTTAAAAATATTTAGTGACATGAAACTCTTCACCACTTAGTCACTATACCGGCAAGCAAGTACATTGTAAAAAAATCCTCTTAATTTTGTTTAAAATGAAAAGATAAAACATAAAATAAAAAACTCGTATCTGGATAACCCACCCCGTATCTATTTCACTATTTGAGATTATTTGAAACGGAGGTAAAAGTACGTGACGTCATGGCAAAACAAGAGGTTTTTTATCAAACTCCCCCCCCCCTGATCTTAATTTCTGACGTCACGCGTTTGAAATCTCCGATTTAATGACCGTATAATTTTCAACCCTTTTCCTGTCCAGGGAGATAACAGGGAAATCAACATGGCCAAACAAAATAATCAGGGGCCGCTAATCTAGACAACAAGTCCATCTTAGGACACACCCCCCTCCCCGCCCCGCGACCCGTTAACCACCCACCCACCCACACCAGATTCGCCCCCCCACCCCCCGAAACACCCGCACGCACGCCCCCCGACCCACCCACAGATACGCCTTGTGATATCTCTGGGACCCAATCATCCAGAATAAGCGTTCGTGTTGAGCATTTTTGTGTTTCAAATATTAGAACTGATCCTTTAATTGAGGCAGTCCGTGGGCTTCAGCGTTTAGCTGGGCGTTCATTAAAACGCCCGCCTGGTTTGGTGTATGAATGTGTGTGTGTACAAAAAAATAAAGGGGGGGGGTTAGGCTAGTAGTTGTAAAAAATGTGTGGTGTGTGTGTGGGGGGGGGGTATTTACAAGGGATTGTAGAGAAGGGGTAGTAATGATTTTATACATTCCATTAATAAGAAATGTCATCATATTTGTTTGAAGGTTTATGGTGTAGGGTGGGCTGGAGTGGGGTGGTCAGAAGTAAAGCTGATTTTGGAAAAATAAAATATTATGTATTTGTGTTGATGTGGTATTTTATTTTATTTTGTGTGTGGATAGGCTTGATCAAATGGATGCGTGGATCTGGCTTATTTGGTTGCATAGATGTGACAGTGTTGAAGGCCCGATGTGCTGGTGTGTGGACAGTTGCGGTTTTGGGGAGGAACTTTTTGAAAGAATTAAGAAAGCTCGGGTCGTATTGACCTGTTCATAACAATGCACACGGTTTGCGAATGGAGTCAAATTACGGTATGTCGAACCATAGAAAACATAAGTCAAACATAATGTTGAGTTGCTTCCCAGAGTTGGAGATATATTTATTTTTTAAAGTGTAGCTGCATAGTTGGGGAGTCGCTCCTTCAGTTTACAATGATGAAGTTGACCTGCTCCATAGGCGTTGATTTAATTTCAATTCTTTATTGAGAGTTATTTGAATTATTTGTGGGGATATGGAGTCGGGGGGAATATGTGGCTGGATATGTTTGAGTGGTGCTGTACATGTTTGAGTGGGGCTGTATATGTTTGAGTGGGGCTGTATATGTTTGAGTGGAGCTGTATATGTTTAAGTGGGGCTGTATATGTTTGAGTGGGGCTGTATATGTTTGAGTGGGGCTGGATATGTTTGAGTGGGGCTGGATATGTTTGATTGGGGCTGGATATGTTTGAGTGGGGCTGTATATGTTTGAGTGGGGCTGTATATGCTTGAGTGGGGCTGTATATGTTTGAGTGGGGCTGGATATGTTTTATTGGGGCTGGATATGTTTTAGTGGGGCTGTATATGTTTCAGTGGGGCTGGATATGTTTTAGTGGGGCTGGATATGTTTGAAACGGGCTGTGGAAAATTGGGACTGAAAAAATAAACTGTGGAGTTGAGTGAATATACAGGAATTACTTATAATGTTTTACCCTGGACTAATTATGTCTTGTGGTATGTTAGCGTAGTGTTATGTAAGTAAACATTTTTAAAACCCAACTGATTAAAAAGAAACAACAACATTGAATTGTTAATCAAGTTCTTTTTAAAATCCTGATAAGCAGTTTATTGTGTGGGTTAAAGGCTACAGCTTGATGGTGACGTACCGGTGTTTGAATTGTGATACAACATCACGTCTTGTTGTCCCACTCTTTCAAGTGTTAGTCGCTGTCATTGGCATCAATATTTGAATTGTGATACAACATCACCTCTTGTGGTCCCACTCTTTCAAGTGTTAGCCGGCTGTCATTGGCATCAATATTTGAATTGTGATACAACATCACCTCTTGTGGTCCCACTCTTTCAAGTGTTAGCTGGCTGTCATTGGCATCAATATTTGAATTGTGATACAACATCACCTCTTGTGGTCCCACTCTTTCAAGTGTTATCTGGCTGTCATTGGCATCAATATTTGAATTGTGATACAACATCACCTCTTGTGGTCCCACTCTTTCAAGTGTTAGCCGGCTGTCATTGGCATCAATATTTGAGAGCAGTCTATATTTTCCTCATAACTCATCTCCTTCAATAACTCGTGCACTCCCTTCGTCCCGCCACTTACCCCCCTACCGTCCCTGCTCACATCTCAGCACCCCCAGCCACCCCACGCTCACTAGCCGCAGGATTCCAACTAACCATAATTGGTCCCGGTGCCCACAAGTCTAGAACCGGGGTGGAGATCAAATTAAAAACTTGATAAAATGCCCCGCAGCTTTGAAATTCTGTCTTCTTCCCCCAAAGTGCGTGTTTGTAGCGTCGAGTGTTCTTGAGAATGGCTATAAAAAAACACACACACACACACATAACACACACACACACACAAACACAACTTGGACTGCTGTTGGCCAAATTTACCAGTTGAACTCTTGTTCCTAATTTGTTTTACCTTCTCAGTGTTAAATGCCTCCGGTCTATATGTAAAAGGGAAAAATAAAACAAAAGTTAATCAGCATCGAATGTTAACAAAACTCCCAAAATAACTTTGTTATCAATTTCGATAATAATTTATTTTCCTTATTCAGAGTGGCTCATAGAAGATTACAATTGTCATTTTCACTCTGTTGGCATCGTAATCATTTGAAATCGTAATTATTTTCTTTTTAAATATCATTATCTTGTATCGTGCATTTATTAATTATATACATTTTTTTTTATAAAAAGAAATTGTTGCCGTACCACTTCCAAAAACTTAATACTTAATTTTCTTCACGTTGTATTTTAAATCCCCCTTAAAATAGTTCCATTAGGTTATAAAAGGGATCCATGAAAATAAACAGATATTCGTAGCAATGTCCATCATGATTGTTAAAAGAGTTGAAGGTATACAAATCGGGTATCTACTTAATTTTAATAAAATGTTGTTGTTTTTTTTTAAAAAGGTATATATAGGCCGGACAATACGTCACAGAACAACGAACGTTTCGGCAAAAAGCCTTCCTCGACGAACAAATAGACAAAACCTTAAAGAGCAATAGTCTCTGCTTTCGGATCACACCGCAGCTGAGTTTTCATTTTATTTAATGTGTATGTGTCTGGGGGTCTGTTTGTTCTTTGAGGAACAGCTTTTTGCCGAAACGTTCGTTGCTCCGTGACGCCTTGTCAGGTCTATACATACTCTGTTTAAATAACGTAACTTTTTTTAAATCTAAAAGCCTGATTGCAGTCTCACTCATGTTTTATGTACTTAATTTTTACTTGGGAATCTCTAGCGCCTGTAAGGATTTCAATAGTTATTAAACAATATAATTTGCAATGTCACGTCTGTAGTGTCTGTCCGTGACGCTACTAATTTTAGAAAGCAGCGCACCAAATTACTGCACCAATGCATCAAAAGGTGTGCAAATTAAAGATTGCGCTGTAAAGAAATATTATATGACGTCATTGTTTTAGCTCATATTTTAATTTTGGAAAAGGGATCAATGTAAAAAGAGGATTTGATGATGGTTAATTATAAAATAAAAAACAAAGGTGATACAAACCCCTATTATAAAATACTTTGTGTACATTTCAGAAAGTTTTAATATTTCGTATTTATCAAACAAGGACAAGTTAGTTCGGGCTTTTGAAAAAGGTCGGTGCCATAGGCGCCCTAAAAAAGTGAATTTTTAATCAAATAAATAGATTTCAGCTGAAAACTTAAGTCATTTTTGACGGGTTGATACGCTAGACAAACATAGTCTACGAGGTAAGCATTTCAGCGACATGCACGTGTAGCGCCTACTTTTGGCCGCACCCATTCTCACACCAGCAACGAACGTTTCGGCGAAAAGCATTTATAAAAGAAGAGTTCCCGTTTCATTCTATCTAAGGCTGCCTTTCTGCTTGCTAATCCATTGTATTTTTGGTCAGTTTGAAAGCCTTCACGTATTACCTACTTGTTAGAACCACGTGATCAGTTCAAATTATCTTCTGTTGACAGCTTCTGCTTCGTGAATGAAGGTGGTGGATGGGCTTGTGTCACAATTGAAATTATAAGATTGATTTAACCTGTATTTTAAAAAAACAACAACACTATAGTCGTTTGAAAAAGTTAATACTTTATATTTTTTCAGGAAATATTTTGGATCATAATACAATTTAAAATATGTGTATATATATATTATATATATATATATATTTATATATATATATATATATACTATATATTCAATATACATAAATTGCAATCTCTGTCACGTCTGTCTGTCATGTCTGTCCATGACGCTACTAATTTTAGAAAGCAGCCCACCAAATTACTGCACCAAAAAAGAACTCTTTTTGAACGGCCGCATAAAATTGTTCAATTGGGAAATAAAGTTCTGTATTAAGTTATTTTTTAAGCTGATGTGTATTTATTTTGAAAATTTCCGTCATTTTTGACGGGTGATACACTAGTTTATATATATTTAAATATACATTTTTAAAATATAACTTAATTCTTATTCTATTAAAATCTTTGACAACTCCAAGTTTTCATCAATATGTCACCAAATCCCTTTGTTTTTTTACCCACACTTAAAGTCATCAATCAATCTATCAAAACAAGGTTTAAGTTGAAAGAAAAAAAACTTATGAGGCATTCAAGTTTATTGTAATAAGAAAGTGATTGACTCGCTAACGTGTGTGGTTGAGGAGAGACCGAGTGTTCAGGAGATAGGCAGTAACGAAACCTATAGATTGGAATACAGGTGCACGCTACGGACAGACGCCACATTGAGAAATTGATGGCGATATCAGACCCAGGTCGGCAAAATAATGGGGTGATAATCGAAGTATTAGCTCGTACTTATTGGTAGATTTACTCCGAGTTTACGCTACAATACGGTAGCTTTTTGAACAGGTCTTAAATGTGAGGTTTTTAAAAAAAATGTATTTTTAATGTTTTTAATATTTATTTTTTAATTTTTCTTCTTCGTTTTAAAAAAAAATTGTGTGTAGCGTGACTACGTGTGATGTGCCTATAGGCTACATTTCTTGTTGATTGGCCAGAGGTCACCTAAGAAGCTCAATGCGGAAAACTCTTCATAAGGCGATGAATATTTAATATACAGGAGGGTCTAAAACAGTTTTTGGCGTAGACCATGGAGGCTAGAGAATGTCGTGTCACATGGATTGTATACATACAAACGGGTAAACCCTACTCATCTTTATAACCACTATTGATTATTTTGGTATGGGGGCCGTCCATAAATGACGTCACGCACCTAGGGGGGGAGGGGGGTAACTACTTTTGTGACGATGCGTGACGAGGGGGAGGGAGGAGGTTGAAGAAATGTGACGTCACATCAAAAGGGTAACTTTAAATAAAACTTCCACTGAAATATTTGGTCGCTTACAATTTATTCAATGACTTTTTTCTTCTTTTTTCCTTTTTCTTTTTTTTAATCAGTGCTTCTCAGTGTGCCGGTCGGTGGGCTATCAGACGATGGTTGGCGTAAGCTATCAAGACACAAAAATTAAATATAATTATAATCCTTAAGTTTGAGAACCCCCAAGATAACGTATGAAATTGTTACCCTGCTTCGTTTGATGTTGATATCAAAGCATTTGTGATGTAACCGCAGCTCCGCTTGGTTCTCTCACGGCAGGCGACTTTTTTGCCCGTTACCCCAAAATATACAAGTGTATGTGTGCGTTACGAACAAACCCCGAGACTCTAGCTAGGTCCTGCTCACATGACTCGGGGATTTGGGGGAGCGTCGTTAGCCCCCCCCCCTTCCACCGAAAATGCTACTGGTGAGTTTTATAAGCATGACAAGTGTCTAAAAATGATCTGAATAGGATTATGTGTAGATATTTTAAGTCAAAACGACACGGAATATCATTTTTCTTTAAAGGGGAGGGAATCTATTTGATAGAATTTAAAAAAGTTTTTGTTTGATATAATTGTTCGATTGGTTTGTGGTCAAACGCCCCTGGCCATTCTAGATATAATGATAAATGATCCCATTTAAAAATTAGTCAAGTATTCATTAACTTTATTGAATGCATCAAATTCTTGACATCGCAATTCGAGAGGAGCACAAAACAACTTTTCTTCTTAGCTCAGTTTTTAAGGCATTCATTTTAAATATTACAGAAAGGATACTTCATACAGTCAAGTCATGTGGATTAAGATTAGGCCTATTGTCACTCGTATCAATATAAATGAAAGTAGGATGGATTTAGGTGTCTTCGTATAGTACGTAGGTAAGAAATCTACATAGTTGTCAAATTTTTAAAAATGCATTTTCTGGAAGAGACCGGTTCAATAATGGGCATATGTTCCAAGCGTACACGTACACATGACGTATTTTAATAAATCTAGTGGATTGTAGTGGATGTTATATGTCCCAAATGAGTCTGCATAAACCCCAAGAATTCCCTTTTTGACCCCAGATGAGGTAATTCGCCGACCTCTTTCTTACGGGATGCCCGTCAGTCAATTGAGGGATTTTTAAAAAATACATTTTAAAAATATTATTTTTTAAAATAATTTTTTTCTAAGCAAAGACGTTAACCGTGATTATTAATAGTCAATGTTTAATTTGTATGCATTAAAATAAAATGTAATCTAAGGATGTTAACACAGTTCGTTTTCTGAAGGCCGTTTAAACGTTTTTAAAAAACGCGGGTTACAATATTACAATAAATAATAAATACTTAAATGACAATAAAAGTGATTTGAAACATACTTATTTTCATATAGAAAATATTCTGTTTTTTTGTGGGGGGTAGGGGGGGGTCAAAGCTTTGTGACGTATTTTTAGAGGGGGGTGTAACTGTTTTGTGACGACGCGTGACGAGGGGGGGGAGGGGGTAAAAAATCTGACAAATTCACGTGACGTCATTTATGGACGGCCCCTATGGATCAAAACACGCATTTACTGATATAAATACATGACCAAATGAAATACATCATAAATAAAGGCACCCAGACGACCTTACATATACGCTCGCTCACCGGGATGGGAAAAGGAGGGGGGGTGGGAAGAAGGGTTTGATGACATGATTCATGAAGATCACATAGCTGTATTAAGTTTTCTTCAAATTTACAAATAACATTTCCTAGAATAACTTTCTGAGGGGGTGCATGGGGTGTGAGGCCATTGCCCCTAGGGGGGGGGGAATATTTTCCTACCTTCTCATTCATGATCTCTCACCTATTGCCCAATCACTAGTGGCCCAAATATCCCCCCACCCCCAGTCCCATACAAACAACTTCAAGCCATCTACTGCGCGACATGTCAGATAGAAGATGTCTTGGATGACGTCAAAACTAACATCCCGATCACTTGTATCCGCTGAAACTCATCTAACAAAAATTCAGATGTCGTCAATAAACACGGGTTGAAACTGACACCCATCTCACTCCCGCTCCCAGCCCCACTCCCCCCCACCCCCCCCCATAGGGACACCCCCACCCCAACCGATCCGCCGTTTCATGCACGAGTCTTTCCTCTACTAAACCCCAGGCCCAACCGATAGACTGTTAAGTGGTCCTTCTCCTCAAATAGTCTTAAGAAACTATTAAAACCGTCAACAGATTTGATCCATGACCAAACAAATCGTCCCCCCCCCCATACTAAAAATAAAATACCGCACGGGAAAAAACCCCTCGACTCAAATCTAGACCAATCATTAATTCTATTTAATTATGAAACGCTTGCCCGTAAGATAGAAAAAAAACATTAAAGGAGAACTATTGGTGTTACCAGTGCAATGGGACAGAAATTAAATTAAGAAAAAACTCGCTGAAAAAAAAACACACACAACACAAAGAAGAGGAAAACAAAATCCCTTGTTTGTCAATTAATGTGTGAAAACGGTCGTGTCTATTACAGTGGTGCTATTATTATTCCTTCCTTAAGGTTCTTTTTCTTCTCTAACTCTATTCCCTATTTCAATCTCGATTTCTTCCTCTACAGCGGAGATGTTAAAACAAATGGGACCGGGGGCGGGGGGATGGGGTGGGGTGCGGGGGGGGCGGTGACATCTCTCATTCCCAAGTGTTCTGGCTTAGTTGAAAGCGTTCGCAAACAACCACAAATAAAGGACACTAGGGATGGCAAAATGAAAAAAAAGAACCAAACAAAAAAACAAAAACAAAAACTTAAAGAAATCAAACGGTATTAGAGCCGGGCGGGCCTGTCCCTAAGGAGCAGGGTTTCCAGCTTGTCTAAGTACTTACAAATGAATGCAGGTGTCATTAAAATAAAACGCGGTGTAATTTCTATTGACGGGCGATCCCCGCGACGTGTGCGGACCCTGTGGTCTAAGTAATCAAGATTAGGAAATGACAATTAATTTTAATAACCGTCCGGTGTTGTGGGAGGGTGTGCGACGGCGGTGGTGTGAGGAAGGATCCATTTATCCCCAAAGGTGCTTGGCGGCGTCCCGTAGATAGATGCTGTTTACTTGAGTTTACAACTGTTTTGTCGTCCGGTTTGTTTAACCCGTGGTTGGACGGGGGGCGCCTGGTCTCAATGTAGGGCTATGTTTGCAGGAACCAGGGACAAGCGGACACACGAGGGCTTTCAATATCGATTTTTAATTAAATCTTCGTTTTATTTATTTCTTTATTCTTTTTTTATTTTCTCTTTTAAATAGAGTTTTTTTTCTGTGTGTCTTTGTTAAAACAAAACCTCAAGGAGCACCAAAATCACCGCTTCATTAATTGAATACACGCTTAGATTACTGGCGACGATACTGGAAGAAAAAAAAGAAGAGTGGGAGTGATTTGGGGTGGGGGGGGCGAGTGAATTTTTCAGATATTTGGGTTTGGATCTAATTAAATTTCTCTCCATGTTTGTTCTCCGTTTGTTCTTTGTAAACTTGTATTATTTCATCTCTATTTGTCTGGTCTCCCTCGTGTAGTACTCGGTATTAAACATGCAGACCCGCGGATCAATCCTGGGATTATTTGATTGAAATTAGCGCCACTCTTTTAAAGCGTTTTCTATTCAGTTTTTATTTGAAGTGGACGCTATCATTTACTGCTTGATTCACGGGGAAGTCTTCGATCGCCGGCTGTTTCAACATTAATTGTACGCTCTTTTCTTCCCCTTCTACCACCTGCCGCCCCCACCCCCGTGCCCCCCCCCAACCCCGAGCCGCTCGTCTAAGGATTGCTGCATCGCACGTGTGTTTAAATTTGTATTGACACCCAATTAAGGTATCAGTCTTTTCAGTATTAGTGTAAGAGGGTGGTTTTTTATTTTTTAAATAATTTTTTAAGCAATATCTCAGCTTTAGAGTAGTTTAACAACAACGGATTATTAAGTATTCCTTACCATGGAAATATTATTATTATTTTTATTTTTTATTTTTCACAAAGACGCCTTCATGCCGTCAAACTCAAGAATCCAGACAAGAGAGCTAAAAGACTCCCGAAAATTGTGGGGAAAACTTATTTGGTATCTATTTTAAGAACATATTAGCGCTAATTGTTTTTAGCGAATTATACCTATTTAACACATCAAAGCATGAGTATATAAGTATTGCTAATTGAATTATTAGCTCTATAGAAGAAAGTATTCATGTATTCATTCGTACTTACAAGTATAATTAGTAGTATACATACAATAACGATCGTCAGTTTAAAAAAACAAAAACTATAAATAACTTTTTTTTAAAATTTTCATTGCAACTAAATTATCAACTCAATTGTAATACTTTCTCCGCTTTGCAATGAAGTGTTCGTGAAAACCTTGCTTGTCTATTGAATAAGATCGTGGGGATGGGGGAGGAGGAGGGAGGTTCCTTTTGACTGTTCAGAAACAACAATCAAGAAACCATAGCCAAATTTTGTTCCATGACATCGTAACTGAAGCTTGGACGCCGGGTTGTCGAGGTCAAGAAGATGGACATACAATGGCGTCACGACTCGGTCGGTACCTTCTGTTTGAAAAAATATTACAAGCTTCAGAACAATTTATTTTGGAAGTAACTTTAGCTGGTTTCGACGAATTGTATGCTTGCTACTGAACAAATAAAACATTTTTTCAAATTAAAAAAACAAAAAATGTAAAGAAATATAACAGAACAACGGTGGCCAAACCGCGGCTCGCGAGCTGCATGCGGCTCTATTGTGTTCTCATTGCGTCTCGCGAACATTTCATGAAAAATATGTTACAAGGATTACTGGACGAGTTCCAAACTAGGTTTAATGACCCATAGTGCTTCAATGCAGCTCTCAAAAACTATTTTTATATTTTAAAATGGATCTCCGTTATTACAGGTCTGGCCACCTTTGTTATAGAAAGCAGTAGACAGTTACAATGTTATTTTGAAAGAGTTACAGCGATGGATTGTAAGACGTTTTTATGTTCTCTGAGTCTCTAGTGTGGCCATTAATGACTAGGCTGAATAAAAGAGTGTGGAACAATGCACAGCTCACTGCTAGGACGAAAATCACTGTGTACCAGGCCTGCGTGCTCAGCACACTCCTCTATGGCAGCGAGTGCTGGACGACCTATGCCAAACAAACAAAGCAACTCAACAGCTTCCACTTACGATGCTTGCGCAGGATTCTGCACATCAAGTGGCAGGACAAGATAACGAATGTCGAGGTACTCAGAAGGAGTCATATGCTGAGCATGCACTCAATCCTGAGTGAGAGGCGCCTGCGGTGGCTGGGACATGTCCGCAGGATGAACTCGGAGCGCATTCCAAGAGCCCTGCTTTACGGTGAGCTGGCAACTGGTATGCGGAAGAGAGGACGCCCCTGCTTGCGCTTCAAGGATGTCTGCAAGAAAGACATGAGTCTGGCGCAGATAGACCATAAAACGTGGGAAACCATTGCTGAGGAGCGCACCTCCTGGCGGGCTAAAGTACGCGAGGGCATCCAAGTCGCGGAAGCTTCCCTTACAGTCAAGAGCGAGGAGAAAAGGGCCAGGAGAAAGGGGAAGGGGGGTAGAGGAGCAGGAGGAAACGCCATCATCCCATGAGGATGGACGGATGCCATAGAGAGAGTGTGGCCTACCAAATGCCTTTGACAACCTGACTTTAGGACACGTTTGTCATGAACTGGACAAAATGTGCGTGTAAATATGAAAAATGTCCTATATATGACTGGCGTATATGCTTGTGAGGCGATGTAACGAGCTACAGTGACCACCACACTAACGCTGATCTTACCCTATAGTCTTAGGGCTGCGGAAATTAACGATTAATTAATCGATTAATCGTTAAAAACATTTAATTGATTAAAATTAATTTGATCGTTTAAATTTAAGAAAATATTTCTAATACGTTTTTCTAATTTATTAATAATTTAGATTTTTTTGTTCCCTTCATATTTTCCCTTGTATTTTTATCATTTATTTAAACGTGCATACGTACACAAAAAAGTTTTTCTTCCTTATTTCTTGCATAGCAGAACGAATTTGCTGTGACTTATGTCACAAAATTGGGAGAGCCAAGAGCGACTTAACCGATTTTTCGAAGTAATGAATCGCAAATTAACGAGATCTATATATGAATATGCATTATAAAATGTAATTAATCGAAAGTAATCTATTAATCGATTAAATTTTTCCCGATTAATCGAAAACAAAATTTTTAAACAGTACGAGCCCTAATTATAAAACATTCAACAGATAAAGATAATAACAATAAATGGTATAATTATATTTTGAAAAAATTAAAACCCACGTATAAAATGTGAATTTGAAACTATTTTCTATTCTATTCTGTGTTCTCGTGGTGACGGAATCATATTTTCATTCCTGGAATATATATTTCTCTCCCCCTACTCCCCTACTCTGTGTACTGATCCTGTAACTTAAATCCTCTATGTCCAAGTATCAAACTGTCAACTCGGTCCGGCCCACAGCACACAGACCGACACAAACAGCAGACGCGTATTTTATAACATTCCTCGGACCAAAATTTAAACCCTCCCTCCAGCCCCCCCCCCTCGCGACCTTGACTCTTTAATGTACCGCGTTTTCAAAAATGAGAAAGGAAAGAAAAGAAAAAAAGTTCACTTCTTGCCCGGGTCAGTTTCAAAATAGCCGTGTCTATTAAAATTCCAGGACGGCGAATGAAACGACGGGGACCTGGTAATAAAGTTTTGGAGGAATTGTTCACCGAGACATTAAACTGTTCAAATTTTATTATTATTTTTTTTAAAAAATTTCACCTAACATTCTCAAGTGTTTGAAGTCAGCTCTAAATCTTGATACTGTTCTTTATGTTGGTGTCGTTGCATACGTTTTCCTTTCAATGGTCACAAAATTTAGGTGGGGTTTAGGGGAGGGAAAAAAAAGGGGGGGGGGCTTTTGAATATAGACCAGTGATTCTTAACCTGGTTTCGATCGAACCCCAGGGGTTCGGTGAGTCAGCGTCAGGGGTTCGGCGGAGGTCAAGACACACGCCCGACTCATATGAAGCGTGATGACACTACCCCCCCCCCTATTAAGAAGGGTTCGGTGAATGCGCATGTGAAACTTTTGAGGTTCAGTATCTCCAACAAGGTTAAGAACCACGGATATAGACGATGGGTTCGAACAGTGATCATGAGTTCATTGTAATTTGCCAAGGGAAGAAGAAATTGATCTTCAAGATTGAAATCAAACGTTTCGCAAAAGAAATATCTTTGAATATTGACACAATTTATTATTTAAATGAAAATATTGCGTTTATTTTCGGATGGATGTGCAAAATTGTCCGGAGTGAATATAATCTACTCGCCTGGAGTCGCAGCTCTCTTTGTTCTTATTTACCCGTTCCATGAGGGATATTGGCGTGGCGTGGGTTTAAAACATCGTGGCCATATCACACGGGGAGGGTTCGTGTGCGGAGGAATGCAATGTTGAAGATTTCGGAACACAATCTCCCTCTCTCCTTCTGTACAAACAAATAGGTCGCTTTTATGGCATCTTGTGTTAAAATTTAATTTGATTGAGAAGGGCTGGTGCGGCGGTAGTGTTAAACTGCGGTGAGAAGCGGGCTGGTGAACTTGCGGTCAGTCGAGTTGACACTTGTTTGCTACAGGGAAGTGTGCTGGTTTCCATGGGCGGATCCAGAAAATAAACACCTTGTGCCTTGTGTACACAAGTGATTCCCTAAGAGGGGGGTTTATTTGACGATTACGGCTCGTGGGTCGGGGTATTTGAAGATTTAATATGTGGGAGGGAGGGGGGGGAGACGGCTTATTGAAAAAAAAACTGAGAATTTGATTTTAGCTTTTCAAAGTTCATCACATATATTTTGGTAAATGTGCCAGAATGTACAAGTTAGAACCCAAAAAGTAGTAGTGACAGTGACAAGTTCAAAAGTTTCGACGATATTGATATCGTAAGTTGAGATAATGATTACGACAGGCGTGTTATACAAACAAAAACAAAAAAAAACCTAACATTTTTTTTTAAAAATGTAATTTTTTTTTATTTGCAGTGGTAAAAATTTATTTATCGGAATGCGTGGTATGGCGGGTTCCAGTTTTAATAGATATTTTTAAAACTTTCTATCAAAACATGATCAGTAGTTATTCTGTACATGTTGCGAGCATGCAGGGTTTAGCTGTTGAGGAACAATGTTTAGGGTTTGAATATTTATTACTTTATTTCTATCAATTTTTTCTATGGCTTAATTTCAATTATTTATTTTTTTTAAATGTTAGTAAGTTAACATTTTTTCCCACTGAAAAATTGCGATATATTCCCCTGACTTTGTCTTTCATTATTTTTTCTTTTTTCATTTTAACTTTTTTAAAACTAAAATACTTTCCCGTTCACCCACCAGGTGGCGCTGTTTCAGAAAATAAACATTTCTTTATCTTCATAAAAGGTGGGCATGATGTCTAAAACAGTTGCATGTTTAAATTTAAAGTCATTTAAAAAAAAACCCATTAATATCAAAGAAATATGTTGTTATTTTATTCAAAATTACGTTAAAAACGTTTGAAAGAAATATAAAATTTTAAATAAAAATAAAAAAACGGCCATGAAAATTTTCGCCTTTTTTCTCTACTGAAAAGCATTTCAAAGGGGAAATAATTCAAAGTCCAGACGTGGAACTATTATCGTATAAATATGTTGCGGGTATTGACAGCATATGGTTTCTGGTCGACTCATGCCAGAAGGATCCTCTATACGCAATCATAACTAACTTTAGTTTAACGACGCGGTCGACGTGAGGGAAAGAAATTAACGACACATTTGTTTTTTCGCGCTAACAGATTTTAAGGTTTAAAATAATATTTGACGCTTTTTTTTGGTGCTGAGTTTCAATGTTTTATCACACGTAAACGATTTTTAAGCATGTTTAAAATGTTTCTTCAAATTCAATTTTAAAAAAATAAGCAAAAATATGGCAAATTAATATTAGTACAGTATATACTTACCCCCCCTCCCGACACACTTTTTTTCACACACACAACCACTCACACACACAGCCACTCACACACACACATACATATTTGTGCGGGTGGGTTGATGGATGGGCAGGTGATTTTCTCTGTCTCTCTGTGTGTGTGTGTGGGTGGCTGTGGCTGTATACATGTATGTGCGCGTGAGTCGTTTGGATGGGTGTAACTGTGGTTGGCTGAGAGTTCAGCGTGTATGTTGACGTCATTTTTACAGGCCACCGGAAAGGAGCACAATGAAGAAAATAAAGAGCCGGGAATCACTAGATTGAAACCTCCAAAAATATGGAGCGGTCCTCTCATGCCAGCCAAACGAGAGAATACGAAACAAAGACTTAGAACAAACATATGTCATGTTATTTTTATATGCCCTTGACATAATGTTTGTTTAAACAAATATTTAAAAAAACATCTGCTGCCAAATATGAGGCTTCTCAAATTATTGACTTATTTTTAATAATTTTGTTTAGCCTGCCTAGGATGTCACTGAACCGAAACGTTGTTTTTTTTTCCCCCCATAATTATTTTTTTTTAAATATCGTGTTATAGTTCTTTTTTATACCGAAAAAGAGTTTCAAACAGAAAACTACGTGTTAAAAAGTTCAAACAAGTTAATTAAATCCTTAGTTTCGTTAAGATTTTTAAATATTTTTTTTTACCAATGTTTTATAAAAATTATTGGTAATAAAAAAAAACATATAATTTCTGTGTACCTTTAGTGCAACACAACAAACAATTATGCGAAAATGTTTTTTTTTAATAAAGTTCGAATTTAATGAGATTGAGGGTTGGTGTGATATAATTTGACAGTGTCAGCGTTGTATAAAAGTTCGTTATTACAAGGTTTAATTGTTTCAAACCGTGCTTTATATAGGTAGCTCTTTAGCGGGTTGATAGGTATTCTTTTGGGCGGGGGGGGGTGGCAAAGTCTCAGTATGCCTGGGGAGAGGGTAAGGCACTGGGTACAGCTGTTGTACTTTTCAGTAATCATTTGAATTAAAGGTTAGGGAATAGGCCCTGTATAGAAGATATGTTTAACAGCATATTCTTCATCTAAATAAATCTCATCTTTTCACGGAATTTAATAATTAATTTATTTAGTTTTTAAAAATTATTTTTGTTTTCATTTTGAATGTTTTTTTTAACTAAAAAAATTAGGATTTGGGGAGGAGCTAGATTGGATGAGGGGATAGGAGGGGGGGGGGCTTTTGACCCTCAGAATTTCTAGCCCAACGACAGTAATTAATCCGCTTTGCTCTAATTCTATGTATATGTATGTGTGTGTGTGCGATCGTGTGTATGAATGCTTGTATGTATATATGTGCCTGTCTGTGTCCTGTGTGTGTGTGTGTGTGTGTGTGTGTGTGTGCGCACGTGTTTGTGTATTTATGCCAACGTATGTGCGTAAGCTCGTGTTGGGGGGTGGGGGGCAAAGGTTGACCGGTGCAAGCTTCTATCGATTCCCCAGGAGTAAAAAGCTTAAATTTCACAAGCGAACCCTGGAGGAGAAAGTAAAAACACGGCCTAAAAATCCTCCACCTAGCACCGGACCATTTGTTCGCTCACCGCTTGTCACCCTCCTCAACGGGCCCAAACGTTAGTTGCTGGCTCTGCCCCTTCCTCCCCCCCAACCCATCCCCCCCCCAAATAAAGGTTTCATCATGGGCGGATCATTAAAAGGTTAACGGTGTGGAGTGGAAACCGACACCTCCGCACGTGTCTACCTCACTACTACAAGTTTTCATTGCGAATTCACGCACTTAACACATAAAAAATAAATTCTCGGGCTAACGTGTTAAAAGCAGTCAAGGTTTCCCATTGTATCCTACTCCTCATTTGACCCTGTTGCGTTACACTTTGAACCGCTCAGGCTTTTTTTTTAAAGTTTCCGCCCCTGGTCGTCAGGGTGGTGTTTTAAATTCGGGGCTAGAGAGTCATCAAGTTATGCCTTGTTTGAATATCTCATCCAAGCAAAATAAACACACATTTTGGCCCCGGCATGGGAGTTAAGCGAAACGATACCTTGCAAATAGCGCGAAATTACCTCCCTCCACCAGACCCGCTGTTTACAACTCGACACTTTCAAATTGTTCGACGGGAATTAACAAAAACGGGGGAAAGATTTTTTTTATTTTTTTTGGCCCCAAAAAATATTTTCTCCTTCTTCATGCGATCCCCATGTTTTGTTGGGTGAAATTAACTTGTGCGAGCCGCGGGAGAAAAGGTAGATTATTTTTGTTTCGAAAACTGGAGAAAAAAAACTCGCATCTCTCGTGGATACCGCACGGTAAAAGGTTAAAGGTTAAAACAATATGGCCGCGTTAAATCAAAAAGTTGGAGTCGTGAGGGATAGAAGAGAAAGAGAGGGGAGGTGTGTGTGTGTGTGGGGGGGGTAGTTGTTAATCAGCAATGGTGGAGAAATTCAGCGAAATTCAATGGGCCGATAAGGTTAGACAAACACGGGTGGTAACTCAATTTACTAAACTGTAAACACTCTTAACCAAAAACTTTACGCGATTTTTTTTTCTATTCTTTTTTTTTCTTTTTTCTTCGCTATTCTTATTCATCATTAACAAAAAAAAACAAAAACTTTCTTGCAACAAAATAGATGGATGGTCACACTTCTAACGTTAGCTCTTTTAGGAACACACTTAAATATCACATAAATAACCCCTCTCCTCCCCCCCCCCAAACTTTAAATACATATATATATAAAAGGAAATAACGTTAAAATATTTAACATATGCCAGGAGTCGAATGGGAAATCCACTCAATAGGATCAGTACAGGGGCTTAAGTCGCACATAACGCAACAGTAGGTCTAAAGAGCAGCAACAGTAAAACCGTCTTTACCACTTCGTGTTTAAATCATTCGTACGCATACGTACATATAACTTATCTTGATGGAAAAACGAGTATTTCATAAAGACATTCATTTCGTGATAATCACTGCACACAGCTGGTTATAATTTCGTAAGTTAGAAATTTTTACAAAGTAACAACATTTATTTATTTATTTTTTCTGAAACCTTTGACCTCTTAATAAGCTGTTGAGTTCAAATTCAAAATTAGAATAAACCATTTTAAAGTTTGTTTTAAAAGCCCTTAAAAAAATCTCTAAACAGATGCATATTCATTCACTTTTTTTTCAAAAGTCTGAAAGTTGGTGCAAAATATTTTTTAAGACGAGAAAATAAAAGCTTGGCCCTTAAAAAAAAATCCGTGTGATGGGTGTTAGGTAAAGGGAACTATTGGAGAGTCGCGTTTTTGTAATGAAAAAAAAATCCTTTTATTTATAAAATTCTATATAAACTTCTTAAAGACTATACGCGGCCATGTGGTGCAGTGCACGTGTTTTCGTTGCACGCGCTAATGAATAGAGTATGTTTGTTGTCACACAGCCAGACATACGTATGTTGGTGCGGGCACCCGAGAAGAGAGCAGGGTTTTTTTTTCATTTCTTTGCCTTCCCTTAAAAAAATTATCATTAACATATTATTGCTCAATGATAATAATAATTGTTATTACACGGAGCGGCAAACCCCCCTCTCCACCCCCTCTCTCGCTTCGTCACAATTAGATTGCCATGTGGTATACTAATAACAGGTCTGGAACCACGAGGGCTTGCCAGGACATAATAGGCCTGCACGTGTCTTTAAATCGTCACGTGACGTGTGTTTTGATATTTGTTATTAGTTTTGTTGGCTTTTTTTTTAAAACGTCTGTCTTAGAGAGGGGGGAAACTGGCGGCATTTTGTCTACATGACGTGGTCTTGGCTACGTGTAAGATAATGTCACTTTGGAATGGTCTGGAGAAAAACAAAAACAAGCTATGTCACGCTCGAGAACTTCATGCTGCATGACCCTGTCACGTCATGAACGGGCGCTCCTGGACTGAGGTGCACCATTGCGTGACCGATGGAATGTTACAACTATTGGGTACACTGTCACGGCATGTACGGGCGCTCCTGGACTGAGGTGCACCATGGCGTGACCGATGGAATGTTACAACTATTGGGTACAATGTCACGGCATGTACGGGCGCTCCTGGACTGAGGTGTACCATGGCATGACCGATGGAATGTTACAACTATTGGGTACAATGTCACGGCATGTACGGGCGCTCCTGGACTGAGGTGTACCATGGCATGACCGATGGAATGTTACAACTATTCGGTACACTGAAAAGACTGGAATGCGGCGGGAGATGATGACATGGCTATTTTTTTTTGTGGACGATCAAACGAGCAAAAGATTGGACTGGGGTATTGCATTATAAACTGGCATTGCTAAGGTATTGCGTACATTGACACAGTTGGGGTATTGTGTGCATGCAGGGACGTAGCCGGGTATTGAGTACACTGGCATTAGCGGGGTATTGAGTACACTGACATTAGCGGGGTATTGAGTACACTGACATTAGCGGGGTATTGAGTACACTGACATTAGCGGGGTATTGAGTACACTGACATTAGCTGGGTATTGGGTATACTGAAATTACCGGGGTATTGGGTACACTGACATTACCGGGGTATTGAGTACACTGACATTAGTAGGGTATTGGGTATACTGACATTACCAGGCTTTTGGGTACACTGACATTAGTGGGGTATTGACTACACTGACATTAGTGGGGTATTGAGGACACTGACAGTGAAGTTGTGTTGCATACACTGATATTGTCAATGTATTATGTAGACTTAGACTGTCATTGACGGGTTTTTGAGAACACGGAGAGAGCATGAATGATACATAAGACAAGGTTATGGTGTTATGTATATATTCACCTATTTGAGTGATTGCGCTGTGCGTTAGTCCAGCATTTTTGTAGTTATATAACTTTTCTATAAGGGGCCGTCCATAAATGACGTCACGCACCTAGGGGGGAGGGGGGTCACACTTTTGTGACAATGCGTGACGAGGGGAGGGAGGGGGTTGAAGAAATGTGACGTCACATCGAAAGGGTAACTTTAAATAAAACTTCCACTGAAATATTTGGTCGCTTACAATTTATTGAATTTCTTATATATTTTTTTTAAATCAGTGCTGCTCAATGTGCCGGTCGGTAGGCCATCAGACGCTGGTTGGTGTAAGCTATCAAGACGCGAAAATTAAATCTAATTATAATCCTTAAGTTTGAGAATCAACAAGATAACATATGAAATTGTTACACTGCGTCGTTTCATGTTGACATCAAAGCATTTGTGATGTAACCGCAGCTCCGTTTGGTTCTCTCATGGCAGGAGTCGTCAATTTTTTTTGCCAAAATATACTAGTTTATGTGTGCGTTACAACCCCCAGACTTTAGGTACTGCTCACATGACTCGGGGATTTGGGGGAGCGTCGTTAGCGAAATGCTACTGGCGAGTTTTAAAAAAAATGACAAGTGTCTAAAAATGATCTGACTAGGATTATGTGTAGATATTTTAAGTCAAAACGACACGGAATATCCTTTTTCTTTAAAAGTGGTGGGAATCTATTTGATAAAATGAAAAACGTTTTAAGTTTGATATAATTGTTCGATTGATTTTTGGTCAAACGCCCCTGGCCATTCTAGTATTCTAGAATCTAGATATAATGGTAAATGAGCCCATTTAAAATTAGTCAACTATTCATTAACTTTATTGAATACATCAAATTCTTGACATCGCAATTCGAGAGGAGCACAAAACAACTTTTCTTCTTAGCTCAGTTTTTAGGGCATTAAGTTTAAATATCAAAGAAAGGCTACTTGATACAGACAAGTCATGTGGATTAAGATTATCGTCACTCGTGTCAATATAAATGAAAGTAGGGTAGATTTAGGTGTCTTCGTAGAGTACGTAGTTGTCAAATTTTTTTCAAATGCATTTTCTGGAAGGAACCGGTTCAATAATGGGCATATGTTCCAAGCGTACACGTACACATGACGTATTTTAATATATCTAGTGGATTGTAGCGGATGTTATATGTCCCTAATGAGTCTGCATTACCCCCAAGAATTCCCTTTTTGACCCCAGATGAGGTTATTTACCTCTGTTCGCCGACCTCTTTCTTACGGGATGCCCGTCAGTCAAATGAGGCATTTTTTAAAAATAAATTTAAAAAATGATATTTTAAATATTTTTTTTCTAAACAAAGACGTTAACCGTGATGATTAATAGTCAATCTTTAATTTGTATGAATTAAAATAAAATATAATCTAAGGATGTTAACACAGCTCGTTTTCTGGAGGCCGGTTAAAAGTTTTAAAAAAATGCTTCACGCGGGTTACGATATTACAATGTAGATCTTCACTAAATAAATAATAAATACTTAAATGACAATAAAAGTGATTTGAAACATACTTATTTTCAAATAGAAAATAAAGTGTTTTTTTAGTCAAAGATGTGTGACGTATTTTAGAGGGGGGGGGGTAAAAAATCGGCAAAAATCGAGTGACGTCATTTATGGACGGCCCCTAACTCCATCTCATTCGAATAAACAGTTTGATTCATAACATTTTTTTACTTTAAAAGAACGACCAAAAATTATTATTTAAAAAAAAATAATAATTTTAAAAAAATAATTTTTTTAAAATTTAAAAAAACACACACAAATAAGAGACTCTTTGTATCGTCCTACGACTAAAAGTTACACAACACAATCCTTATACTGTGAACTCTCTACAGAGTTTCAACGAACTATATTTTCATTAAAAAAAAATTCAAATTACTTTTGCAAGATTTTAATTTTAAGAAAATGGAATTCACTAAATGAATTCCCACACCTAATCAAGCTCCTCAGCTCTATACCTTAATAGGGTCGGCCGATCAAACGCCGTGAGGTATCCTGATCCTTGTATCATTTCTTGTTTCCTTCTGCAATTCTTTCTACAGCAAGAAAAATTTAAAGCCATCTCCAAGAAAATAAAGCTTTTGACACCCTGCTTAGTAAAAAAATATGTTGTTTTTTTTCGTTGCCCAGCAGCTCATGTGATGTTCGCCCTGTTTAAAACGACAGATTGAAAAACATTAATTCTAAGTTTAAAAGTCGCTTCTTTCTCATTGAGTAAAGATTTTCGTTGCATTTCTTATCAAAGTCCCAACTCTCATAAAAATATGATTGAGTGCCCTCGCATCACAAAAATCGCTCTTTCTTTTTCCTTTTGTTTCCACCTTTGAATAACAAAACACTATCAAGGAATTACCTTCATCGGTTTACTTTGTTTAGTGGCGCCCGTCGTCAAAATAGAGTAGAGACCCATTCTCCCACACCCCTCCATAACCTACTCGCACATTTATAATATAAGCATCTCTCTGTTTAATCTCAAAATTAAGCGTTTTTTATGTGGGCATATGTGTTTGCCCCCCTCTCTCCCTCTTCCCGAGAAATGGAGAAATCCGCGCACATGTGTCACCATGACAACGAGGAAGCCGAACTATTGTGATAAGCCAGGTTTTTCGAGGTGCCAGAGAGTACGCCTCAAATACCACTGCTCTTTTCAAAAGTTCAAAGTTGGCCGCGAGCGCTGCCAAACGAAAAATTCCAACCGCACTTGAAATCCCATTGGGTTGCCCCGCTTTGTCAGACGTTCTCAAAATAATATACTTTCGTTTTCATTTTTGCGGGGCCTCCTTTGCTTCAAAGGAGGGCTTGAGATTATGACCGTAAATAAATCAAGCGCTTGGTATTTAAAATTAAAGAAGTTCTTCTTTTAAAATTGGAGAGAAAAAAAGGAACGGAAAAAAACAACGCGTAAACACAATTAAACTAGAAGGATCTTACATTTCCATCCTTAAAGGTTGGCGGTAAATGAAAAACATCAAATATACATTATTGAATTTGTAATGATTTTTTTCTTCTTTTTTTAACTTTGTTTTTTTATTTCTATTTTACATTTAAACTTTTTAAATCTTCCGGTTCTACCAGCCAAACGATATCATTTAAAATAAATCTCGTATTGTAAGATGGTTTACCTGGTGGTCGGAATCTTCTCTATTTTAAGGAATTCAATTTTTTTTTAACAACTATTTCGAATTTATGAATTTAGTATACAACTTTAAGAACAGCGAAATTCAGTATAGAACTTTAAGAACAGAGAAACTCAGAATAGAGCTTTAAGAACAGAGAAATTTAATATAAACTTTCAAATCAGAGAAATTTAGTTTAGAACTTTCCGAGCAGATAAATTTAATATAGAACTTTCAGAACAGAGAAATTTAGTATAGTACTATTAGAACAAATACATTTAGTATAAACTTTCAGAACAGAGAAATTTAGTAGTCTATAGTACTATTAGAAAAGATAAATTTCGTATAAACTTTCAGAACAGAGAAATTTAGTATAAACTTTCAGAACCGAGAAATTTAGTATGGAACTTGCGGAACAGAGGAATTTAATATAGAACTTTCAGAACAGAGAAATTTAGTATAGTACTATTAGAATAGATAAATTTAGTATAAACTTTCAGAACAGAGAAAGAATATAACTTTCAGAACAAAGAAATGTAATATAGAACTTTACGAACAGAGTAATTTAGTATAAAACTTTCAGAATGTCTGAAAACGAATTCTAAATGGATCGATTTTATTTTTTTAAACACAATTTGAAATTAGCATAATAAATCTGGGTAACATCAATTTTAAAATAAATAACATTGTTGTACTGAGCGCAGCCACCTTCGCACCATCCTGCACTAACGCTTTAATTTCCACTTTATGCAGAAAATGGTTGCTATACTGCACGTTCTCTATTTACAGGGTTTTTTTTCGCCCTGGAACCATTAGAAAAACCAAATAAATTTATTTTGATCAAACGAGGCAATTTTTGTTTAACGACCACAGCTAAAGGCAATTTTTTTTTAACGACCACAGCTAAAGGCAATTTTTTTATGACTTATAAAAGAACCTTTGGTACATGCTCATTGATTCCTCAAGATCACACAGAACATTTGTATGTACGTGAACACCAATATATTAAAAGCGCCGGGAGTGGCGTGGATAAATGAACAAAACCATGCAGATTCCGTTGATAGAATCGTAATTATTCCTTGTTGACTCTTGTGTAACTATTAACTTGTTACTCTTTAGTAGGCGTTCTCACAGTACATAATCTTGTGCACAAAATTCCACTGAAGAGCTTGTTTATCCAAAACAACTTTAATATGTATACTATGTACATAGAAATATCATTTGAGGTAATACAACGTGCAAATCTTGAGGCGCACACATACACTACCTCCTTCCTTGCCGGAAGTCTTCTAACAACTCTTCGCCCAACACTTTCAACCAATACGAATGCTCCTTTCTTCCCGCGTCCACCATTCACGTGACCTTACGTCACAAAATTATGTTAATCACATGTGACATCTCGGCCAGCCAATGAACACTTAGCTGAGGGGCTATAATTCAAAAAAAGGGTTGTTGTTGATCTATTTAATATAATACGCCAAAGCTTAGTCGAATGACTAAGTCTAAACATTATATTATTATGTATGTGTACATAGGCCCATTATATTATGTATGTGTACATAGGCCCCTTGAACAAAAATAAAAATATACTCAATGATGAGAGATTTTTAAAAAGAAAATAACAAATGATTTAATTCTAAAACTGTTACAGGATTAAACATGAGAGCCAGTATACTTTAGAAAATAATGTATTTCTTAATGGCCAGTTTTACATACAGTGTGATATTTCATTTCACCTTAAAAGTTGACTGGGCTAGTGATAGTGAAACATTTTGATTTAAAAATGCTCGCTTAAGTTACACATTTTCTTGCATCAAAATGTAATATTTTTTGTTTGTTTACATTTTAAGAGCTTTTTTAAAAAAAATTACACCAGTAAAAAAAAACTTTAACAAAACTCCTAACAACAATGAGCAACTTCCTGTTTTTTTACACGATCTGCGTGGTTCTATGAAGCTTCGTGTGCTATCTTCAATGTTATTCTCATTCTGCAATTTAAAGGGTAATTACAGAGACAACGACCTAATTTCCATCGACGAAAAATATATATTTTTTCTTACAAATTGGCCCAACATTGTTTGTTATCTTTGTAGCTTTTCGTAAGAGCCAAACATATTCATCTCAAATGTAATTCTTCCATATAGGATAAAAATTTAATGCGACTCACTGAAAGAAAGATTCGGTTAAAAAAAGATGATATGCTAACTTAAAAATAAATTCACAATCACCATGATATATTTGTATATAGTTTTTAATTATCATTTTTTACATTCATATATTATTATATTTATGACGTTAGTGGGGATCATGGATGCTAACATTTGGAAATGGTCAAAGAATGATAAGAGGGCGTTATTCATACAATTATAACTTCACGAGTATTCACGACATGATAAATCGAGTTTGAATTAATTTTTTTTAATTTAAAGAAAAGAAAGATATTTAAATTTGAGGAGCAATTTCCTCGACCTATTTTGTTCTGTTCATTTCTATCTGGTTGTATTATTTAGATCGACCGCACATCACACACAATTTCTCTTTTCATAATGTGCGTTTTTATGGTTGTATTTTGAACAGGGGAGAAGGGGGGGGGGACTGAGCAGTTCAAATTGTAGAGCTTAATTGTATTAGGCCTCAGCGAGCCCCCCTCCCTCTTCCCCCCCCTCGCCCACCTCTCGTTCAACTTGCACTTTCATGTTTCCCTTCCCACCCCCTCCTTATGCCCTCCCAGTGACGCCCAGAACATCAATCAACTAAAATGTTCTGAAGTTTGAATTGTTAATTTGATTTACAAAACGCGAACATTTGAATTCTTTTTTTTCTTCATCCAATGAATATGTGTGTATTGATTAATTTCCACCCAAATTTCCGCAAGGGTTTTTATTAAGCGTTGTTTTGGGAAGTCGGGGCTTGATGGTAAGAGGCGATGTGATGGTATGAGTGGATGAGATGGTAGGTGGGAATGTGATGGTAAGAGGCGATGTGATGGTAAGAGGCGATGTGATGATAAGAAGCGATGTGATGATAAGAGGCGATGTGATGGTATGAGTAGATGAGATGGTTGGTGGGAATGTGATGGTAAGAGGCGATGTGATGGTAAGAGGCGATGTGATGGTAAGAGGCGATGTGATGGTAAGAAGCGATGTGATGGTAAGAGGCGATGTGATGGTATGAGTGGATGACATGGTAGGTGGGAATGTGATGGTATAAGTATGTGTCGATAGTAAGACTATAGGACAGGATAGAAGGAGGGGAACATGATTGTAGATATAAGATATGCGATGGGTTGTTGTGCGTTACTATGTTATATAATCTACGTTATGTCTTAAATGATTGTTGGGTGTGTTCTCAATTATGATAACTCGAAGTGTTGCTGTTTGTGAAAGTTTATGAGCTGGTGAAATCTGAAATTCATGTTTTGATGAGTTGTTGAAATCTGAAAGTCATGTTTTTATGAGCTGGCGAAATCTGAAAGTCATGATCTGATGAGTTGTTGAAATCTGAAAGTCATGTTTTTATGAGCTGGCGAAATCTGAAAGTCATGTTTTTACGAGTTGTTGAAATCTGGAAGTCATGTTTTTATGAGCTTCTTAACTGTCGAAGCCTGAAATCGATGTTGCGTTTCAGATTTGAACTTGGTGATGTATAATGGAACACAAATGTTTATTCCTGGATGTTGAAATGCAGTGGAAGCTCTTGAAGTGACGTTGTTTGTTTACTGTTTGAGTTGTTGGTGTCTAGAAATAGTGACATCTTGTGAAAGCTGTGGGTGATCATGCTTGAAATGTATAGTAATGGTTTGTTGAGTGACGTGGGAGACTGTTCTAGAATGTTTTACTTGGTGACCGCAATGAGTTGGGATTGTGTCTGCATGGGACATATGTTGAAGGAATGTGGTCGCGTGTACCTCACAGAACATAAGGGCTTGTCGTCATATGGTGCTCATTTTAGTTAGGAAGAGTTGATTGTGAGACAAATATTTGACGAGTGTGTTGGAGTATTGATGTGGTTAAGATGTGAACCAGGCTGGTTCACCAAATATAGAAGTGACGGGTAATGGACGATAGACGAACTGAGGAAACCCTCGGGTTTATTTGAGGAACTTAGGACATAGCCTCGGGTTTATTTGAGGAACTGAGGAAACCCTCTGGTTTATTTTAGGAACTGAGGAAACCCTCTGGTTTATTTTAGGATCTGAGGAATCCCTCGGGTTTATTTAAGGAACTGAGGAAACCATCGGGCTTAAAGGAACTGTGTAAACCCTCTGGTTTAGAGGAACTGAGGAAACCATCGGGCTTAAAGGAACTGTGTAAACCCTCGGGTTTATTTGAGGAACTGAGGAAACTTTCTGGTTTAGTGAAACTGGGGAAATCCTCTGCATGGTCGAGTCGTTGTTGTCTATGTGGGGAAACTTGTGAGAAAAGTGTCTTCCAGCGTAAAGGTGGGGTAGCGTTTCAAAAGGGTGTCAGTACGTAAAGCTGGAGTGTTTTAGCAGAGTGTCCTCGTCGTGTGTAAAGATGTGGTAACTAACAGAGAGGTGGTGTTCTCGCACATGTGTAAAGCTGGGCGTGACCTTGTTCCATTTTAGATATGAGACATAACAAGCGTGCTACAACTAAATATAACAAGCGTGCTACAACTAAATATAACAAGCGTGCTACAACTAAATATAACAAGCGTGCTACAACTAAATATAACAAGCGTGCTACAACTAAATATAACAAGCGTGCTACAACTAAATATAACAAGCGTGCTACAACTAAATATAACAAGCGTGCTACAACTAAATATAACAAGCGTGCTACAACTAAATATAACAAGCGTGCTACAACTAAATATAACAAGCGTGCTACAACTAAATATAACAAGCGTGCTACAACTAAATATAACAAGCGTGCTACAACTAAATATAACAAGCGTGCTACAACTAAATATAACAAGCGTGCTACAACTAAATATAACAAGCGTGCTACAACTAAATATAACAAGCGTGCTACAACTAAATATAACAAGCGTGCTACAACTAAATATAACAAGCGTGCTACAACTAAATATAACAAGCGTGCTACAACTAAATATAACAAGCGTGCTACAACTAAATATAACAAGCGTGCTACAACTAAATATAACAAGCGTGCTACAACTAAATATAACAAGCGTGCTACAACTAAATATAACAAGCGTGCTACAACTAAATATAACAAGCGTGCTACAACTAAATATAACAAGCGTGCTACAACTAAATATAACAAGCGTGCTACAACTAAATATAACAAGCGTGCTACAACTAAATATAACAAGCGTGCTACAACTAAATATAACAAGCGTGCTACAACTAAATATAACAAGCGTGCTACAACTAAATATAACAAGCGTGCTACAACTAAATATAACAAGCGTGCTACAACTAAATATAACAAGCGTGCTACAACTAAATATAACAAGCGTGCTACAACTAAATATAACAAGCGTGCTACAACTAAATATAACAAGCGTGCTACAACTAAATATAACAAGCGTGCTACAACTAAATATAACAAGCGTGCTACAACTAAATATAACAAGCGTGCTACAACTAAATATAACAAGCGTGCTACAACTAAATATAACAAGCGTGCTACAACTAAATATAACAAGCGTGCTACAACTAAATATAACAAGCGTGCTACAACTAAATATAACAAGCGTGCTACAACTAAATATAACAAGCGTGCTACAACTAAATATAACAAGCGTGCTACAACTAAATATAACAAGCGTGCTACAACTAAATATAACAAGCGTGCTACAACTAAATATAACAAGCGTGCTACAACTAAATATAACAAGCGTGCTACAACTAAATATAACAAGCGTGCTACAACTAAATATAACAAGCGTGCTACAACTAAATATAACAAGCGTGCTACAACTAAATATAACAAGCGTGCTACAACTAAATATAACAAGCGTGCTACAACTAAATATAACAAGCGTGCTACAACTAAATATAACAAGCGTGCTACAACTAAATATAACAAGCGTGCTACAACTAAATATAACAAGCGTGCTACAACTAAATATAACAAGCGTGCTACAACTAAATATAACAAGCGTGCTACAACTAAATATAACAAGCGTGCTACAACTAAATATAACAAGCGTGCTACAACTAAATATAACAAGCGTGCTACAACTAAATATAACAAGCGTGCTACAACTAAATATAACAAGCGTGCTACAACTAAATATAACAAGCGTGCTACAACTAAATATAACAAGCGTGCTACAACTAAATATAACAAGCGTGCTACAACTAAATATAACAAGCGTGCTACAACTAAATATAACAAGCGTGCTACAACTAAATATAACAAGCGTGCTACAACTAAATATAACAAGCGTGCTACAACTAAATATAACAAGCGTGCTACAACTAAATATAACAAGCGTGCTACAACTAAATATAACAAGCGTGCTACAACTAAATATAACAAGCGTGCTACAACTAAATATAACAAGCGTGCTACAACTAAATATAACAAGCGTGCTACAACTAAATATAACAAGCGTGCTACAACTAAATATAACAAGCGTGCTACAACTAAATATAACAAGCGTGCTACAACTAAATATAACAAGCGTGCTACAACTAAATATAACAAGCGTGCTACAACTAAATATAACAAGCGTGCTACAACTAAATATAACAAGCGTGCTACAACTAAATATAACAAGCGTGCTACAACTAAATATAACAAGCGTGCTACAACTAAATATAACAAGCGTGCTACAACTAAATATAACAAGCGTGCTACAACTAAATATAACAAGCGTGCTACAACTAAATATAACAAGCGTGCTACAACTAAATATAACAAGCGTGCTACAACTAAATATAACAAGCGTGCTACAACTAAATATAACAAGCGTGCTACAACTAAATATAACAAGCGTGCTACAACTAAATATAACAAGCGTGCTACAACTAAATATAACAAGCGTGCTACAACTAAATATAACAAGCATGCTACAACTAAATATAACAAGCGTGCTACAACTAAATATAACAAGCGTGCTACAACTAAATATAACAAGCGTGCTACAACTAAATATAACAAGCGTGCTACAACTAAATATAACAAGCGTGCTACAACTAAATATAACAAGCGTGCTACAACTAAATATAACAAGCGTGCTACAACTAAATATAACAAGCGTGCTACAACTAAATATAACAAGCGTGCTACAACTAAATATAACAAGCTGCTACAACTAAATATAACAAGCGTGCTACAACTAAATATAACAAGCGTGCTACAACTAAATATAACAAGCGTGCTACAACTAAATATAACAAGCGTGCTACAACTAAATATAACAAGCGTGCTACAACTAAATATAACAAGCGTGCTACAACTAAATATAACAAGCGTGCTACAACTAAATATAACAAGCGTGCTACAACTAAATATAACAAGCGTGCTACAACTAAATATAACAAGCGTGCTACAACTAAATATAACAAGCGTGCTACAACTAAATATAACAAGCGTGCTACAACTAAATATAACAAGCGTGCTACAACTAAATATAACAAGCGTGCTACAACTAAATATAACAAGCGTGCTACAACTAAATATAACAAGCGTGCTACAACTAAATATAACAAGCGTGCTACAACTAAATATAACAAGCGTGCTACAACTAAATATAACAAGCGTGCTACAACTAAATATAACAAGCGTGCTACAACTAAATATAACAAGCGTGCTACAACTAAATATAACAAGCGTGCTACAACTAAATATAACAAGCATGCTACAACTAAATATAACAAGCGTGCTACAACTAAATATAACAAGCGTGCTACAACTAAATATAACAAGCGTGCTACAACTAAATATAACAAGCGTGCTACAACTAAATATAACAAGCGTGCTACAACTAAATATAACAAGCGTGCTACAACTAAATATAACAAGCATGCTACAACTAAATATAACAAGCGTGCTACAACTAAATATAACAAGCGTGCTACAACTAAATATAACAAGCGTGCTACAACTAAATATAACAAGCGTGCTACAACTAAATATAACAAGCGTGCTACAACTAAATATAACAAGCGTGCTACAACTAAATATAACAAGCATGCTACAACTAAATATAACAAGCGTGCTACAACTAAATATAACAAGCGTGCTACAACAATATAACAAGCGTGCTACAACTAAATATAACAAGCGTGCTACAACTAAATATAACAAGCGTGCTACAACTAAATATAACAAGCGTGCTACAACTAAATATAACAAGCGTGCTACAACTAAATATAACAAGCATGCTACAACTAAATATAACAAGCGTGCTACAACTAAATATAACAAGCGTGCTACAACTAAATATAACAAGCGTGCTACAACTAAATATAACAAGCGTGCTACAACTAAATATAACAAGCGTGCTACAACTAAATATAACAAGCGTGCTACAACTAAATATAACAAGCGTGCTACAACTAAATATAACAAGCGTGCTACAACTAAATATAACAAGCGTGCTACAACTAAATATAACAAGCATGCTACAACTAAATATAACAAGCGTGCTACAACTAAATATAACAAGCGTGCTACAACTAAATATAACAAGCGTGCTACAACTAAATATAACAAGCGTGCTACAACTAAATATAACAAGCGTGCTACAACTAAATATAACAAGCATGCTACAACTAAATATAACAAGCGTGCTACAACTAAATATAACAAGCGTGCTACAACAATATAACAAGCGTGCTACAACTAAATATAACAAGCGTGCTACAACTAAATATAACAAGCGTGCTACAACTAAATATAACAAGCATGCTACAACTAAATATAACAAGCGTGCTACAACTAAATATAACAAGCATGCTACAACTAAATATAACAAGCGTGCTACAACTAAATATAACAAGCGTGCTACAACTAAATATAACAAGCATGCTACAACTAAATATAACAAGCGTGCTACAACTAAATATAACAAGCGTGCTACAACTAAATATAACAAGCGTGCTACAACTAAATATAACAAGCGTGCTACAACTAAATATAACAAGCGTGCTACAACTAAATATAACAAGCATGCTACAACTAAATATAACAAGCGTGCTACAACTAAATATGAGGATCTATTATTGTATTCAATGAATGTAGTGGAGATTATTGGATTAATTGTTATGTGACGACGGGTGGAGGGTTCACCAGCGTAAAGTTATCACTAAAGGTCAGTAGTGAAACGCTCTAATTAGCAGTGATATTGCGTAGGTGACCTGCGTTAGAGTGAGACTTTGTAGGTAAGTTGACGCGCGCGTGCGCAGTATTTCATAGAGTGGCAGTCGGGGGGGTTAAATTATTTTCTTTTCACACACACGCACGAGCAACCACACACACACACACACACACACGCACACACGCACGCACGCACACACATACACACACATACACAATCAAAAATTTGCTATGTAAAGTCAACTGTGAAAAGATTAAAATTCCTCTCACGTGCATAAGTGGCATCCAGAGGTGAGTTTTCATCAGCCTTTAAAAACTCTTTTTACTGTTAATTCTTTCAGGCTGAATGCTGTTGTGTCGTAGAGTAAGTTCAAGCCCTACTTTGCAGGACACGCATAGTAAGTGCAATTAGCTCTGGACTTGGCCTCATTTACTTGGATAATTACGTATCGTGAAAATGACTCACTTATTAATGTAGTTAAATACACAGAAAAAATAACAACACAATTGTGGTCTAGGGCCTAGGGTCTTGAGGTTGAAATTGTGTGTGTGGGGGGGGTAGAGGGGTTGTGGTCACGTCACGAATCTAAAGGAACCGCTTTTTAATATATTTGATCAATATATAATGATCACGGTTAAGGAGGAAGAATGTGATGCAGCAGTTAGATTATTTGCTTTACCATTCATCAAAAATGTAACTGCATTCCTATAGTCGGAATATTTGTTGTTAAGTTTCTTGAAGTTTAAAATAACGTATAAAATCTTTTCTTTTTTTTTAAATTAAAAAATAAATATATAAAATATAAAAAAATCCTATAAAACCTTTTCTTCATTACCTTAAAAAAAGCAATCTATTTTATCTTAGACTTAGACATCTATGTTTTATGTGTGTGTTGTGTGTGTGTGTGTGTGAGAGAGAGAGAGGGAGGGATGGGTTGTGGGTATCAGGGCCTTGCTAAAGTTAACTCCCCTGTTCTTGAAAAAAAGTTTGACTTTTAACAGAACAATAACTGCCCTTGAGAAAGGCTAAGATCTTACACTTTTCCTTTGTTTGCCCCGCGAGCAGCTAGAAATTTTTTCGTTCCTCTTTTTCCGTTCTCTCCCTCTGAGTCTGATAAAAAGCTTGAAAGCGAATGGTTTAGTATAAACACGGATTGATAACAACATATTTTGAATGGCGGGAAAAGGTCATGTATAGAGGGAAAACAACGTGGCAAAGGGGAAACAACTCCAGTTAGAATCAGAACAGGAAATTAGTCAACTCGATAAACAGAAAGAAATATAAGTCATGAAAGAATATGTTGTTTTTTTTTAAATTTATAGGGGGAAAAGATACACTTGAATGGAGATAAGCGATTACACAATTATTTTGAGATTGTGAAAAATATGAATTATGAAGTAACGTTTAAGTATTCATCATTATTTATTAATTAGTTATTTATTTTAACTTTATTTTTTTAGACTATCTTCGATTTGTTTAACATATCCACATACATTGAATTGTGTTATTACTCTGTTATAATTACAGTATTAATTACACGAAAGTTAAAATTTAAAAAATAAATAAAAAATGACAAAAATATATTTTTTTTAAAACTGAACTTTGACATCTGCTTTGCAATCAAGCCAAAAGTAAAACATTTTTTTCCGATTTAAAGTAACGACTGAAATCAAAAAAAGATTATCACATTTTCTAAATACAGAAATTTTACTACAAATAGCACGCATCTAAATTTTTTAAAATGTATATTAATTTAAAGACTGACGTTGATTTTAAAAGTGGATCTAACATAACTACGAACACGATTCCATCACCTAAGATAGTTTGCTCACTTTAAAAAAAAATTAAAGAAAAAAAAAGTTCCTTCAGGAAAAAAATGTTGGGAGAAAGAATAAGCGAGAGATGTGAAGAAACAAACAATGGAAGAGAGAAATTTCGCGATAAGAAAGTTTTGGAGAAATCGGAGATGGGACCCGCTTTATCATGACACGGTGTTTGTCTTTAAAAAAGTTGAATTATTTGGAACACGGGCAGAGATTAGAAGGCGAGAAGGGTGAGGGACGGCGTCCGGGTCTGATTACAAGATACGGGCCCATGCCTAATAGTTGGTCCGCAGACTCTTACAATATTTACTGTACCAATCCTATCTCTATCATCGGAAATTTCCTCTTTTTTTTCGCCCCTCTTTTTTTTCTTTTTTTTCCTTTCATTTTTTTTTCTTCTCATCGTTTGTTTTGTTATATTTTTTCTGAACTTCTATTTAGCCAAAATTTATTTTTCTCCTCAAAAGGTTTGGAAAATACATCAAAAAAGAGAGAGGAATCTTTGAGATTTGGTGGATGCGGAGTCCAAAGTGTGATGCTTGAAATAGGTTCATTGAACAGATTCCTTTACGGATGAACAAATTTTAGAAGAAAAAAAAATAAATATCATATATTTGCTGAGAGCCCAGGTAAATGTAGTATCTGACGATGACACTGAAGTGGTACAACACAGAATTAACAACCATATTTATTATGTTCTTTTAATGGTATTTTTTAAAATATTTTTTTCCATCAAACAGCCACAGATAAGCTATAAAAACATTAATAAATAAATCATTTTTAAAAATTAATAAATCTTAACACTATGATAGAGAAAGTTCCTTCCATATTAGTGGAGATAAGTTACAAGCATATTAACCCCTTCATGCCTTTATTCTCGATACCGTGTAAAGTTTTTTTTTCTTCTATAAGGCACTTTTATATCCCTATGCAAGATCTTTTGAAACTGCTGGATTGGCATTTTGCCTCATATATTGTTAGCTATGTCTCTTGTACTTCAGCCGATTCCTTGAGAGTAAAGCGGTAAGTTGAAATGACATACAACCATGCGGAAGTTTAAAAAAAAATCTGGGGTAGGAAGGAGTGGTGAGGGCAGGTAAAACTGATGTAAATATACAAGGATAAAGGTAATAATGACACAAAGGCCAAGGGGGGTCACTCCATCCACGTAAACGCTGATCTCAGAAGATTATCGCCCCTCCGAGCAGGTCCTTTCACGCGCGTGGCGTCGACGGGTAAAAAAAAGAAAAAGAAATCTTTACAAGGGGGAGTCAATCTGAAAGCCAACCGCAATTTGACGGTAGTTACCTGACAAAGAGGAGCCTTCAAGATCATGTCAGTAAAATGTAAATGGAAGTAATGCAAAAGTCTTTAGATAAATTATGAAAATGTTTCAGGATCTAAGTATTTGTTATTGTCTTTGCCATGCTTTCAGGAATAATTTGCTGGTATTCAAGTAAGAACATTTCTAGGCGAAAAATTAAAACAACGTAAGCAAAAATGACGCGAACAAAAATAATGTTAAAAAAATAACAATAATGGAACAAATTTAAAAAAAGAAAAGAAAAAAGAACATACAGCAATAATAATAATAAAAAACAACACAAAACAAATACAAATTATTTTAAAAAAAGATATATTTGAACAAAGATCACTCATTAAAGAATTGTATTGTCTGTCTAAGTTGGGTTTACTATTTTATAGGTTTATAATGAATAGAGAATGGAGTCTCAAAGAAACTATTTTAAACCCGTTGCCCCTTTCAACTTTGTTAATAGTTGCACGATAAATAAAGAAAATAAACTTTTAGCTTTGTGATGATAGCCAAAGGATTTAAGATAGATCACACACAGCTTAGGTAGCGTCGTTTTCATATTAAATGTTTTGACGAAAAAATTAAAGAAATAACCCAGCTAAAATTCTAAAATAATAATAATAATTTTTAAAAAACCAATTTTTAAAAATATATATTTATTCGTTCGTAATATTTTCTTTCGTTTCAGCCTTGTCAAATAAGGGTATGGTATTAAAATTTAGTTCACAGGCTGTAAACGGTTTGCCACGGTGATCGATTGGCATGCGCGTTCGACTGGCGTACCGATGGTCACGGGTTCGAATCCATGTGAAGGCAAGGATTTGTTCCCGGAGTCTAGGGCTTCCCTGAGTCTACCCAGCTCTAAATAGGTACCTAACACTAGTAAGGGAAATAAAGTCGACTGGGTATGCGTGGAACCCTCCTAGCCGTGGCCTATGAACGCTGCATCACTTGCCAACAGACCGGCATGGTCTGTGCATGGTTTGTGGACGCAATAATCTTCTGTACAGAAGGAGCCTCCGTCTGTATAGATAAGACAGAGTACCAAACGGGTGAGGGATGAGTATATCCGCCTCTAATTGGTGGGTGCAGTTTATCCGCCACTGATTGCTGCTGGTGAGTGTAGTATATCCAATTTATCGGCCAATCAATTGTTCACTTTCAAAAATGCAAAAAAATTACATACCTACAGAGAATAAATACTTATTTGTGTGCGTGTTTTTAAGCTTTAATTTTAAATCTACTTATTGAATTTTTTTACCTTAATAATTTTTAAAATTATGTTCTACCACGATATTTTTTTTTACTAATTCTATTTTATTCCTTTATTTCCTTTTGCCAATTGTCGCCTCTAAATCCGGATGTGACCATTCATTCATTACAATATGCCCACTCTGTTCCTTACAGATTTTTTTTTGTTAAGTACACAAGAAGAGTGATTGCCCCTGAAGTCATCTCCCCTTGCACTCGTCTATTTTTCCCATGCTCTCTCGTCCCTTTCTTTCTTTTAATTTTAACACAACAAAGGTTTCTTCAATTATATTCTTTTCCTTTTTCTTTTTTAAAGGCTGACTCAAATTAAATCTTGGTCCGGAAAACCATTGGTCAGTGTTCGCACGGTTAAACTTGAAAAAAACTGGACAAAAGCTATTTGAACAATGAGATGGACTGCACATGCTGTTGGCCATTCACCGCGCCCACTCCACCCCTACTCCCCGTATGGCGGTGCCACTCTCTGCGTTTTTTTTTCTTTGAAAAAAATTTGGTTAAAATTTGTATTATATTTTCGTACTCGAATTTCCTCGTCTTGGCTCCGGGTCATGACCTTGCATACGGGCTCGCGTCCTGTCACACGGCCATGTAAAGCTGGGAGTGAAAATATGACACCTACAACGTCTGCTATGGTAAGGGTTGGGGTGTGTGTGTGTGTATGTAGCTGCTGTTTAAAAAAAAATCAAGAAAAGAAAAATCACTGGAGTGTCTTTTATGGAGTCTAATAACTTGAAGCTTGATTTGGAAGATTGGAAAGAAAAAAAATAGAACTCAAAAAATTAAAAACAAACTTTTTTAAAAAGCTGTTATTTTGTTATTTGTATTTCTTATGATTATTTTTTTAATTGATCATTTTGATTTTAGTTAATTAGTCGCCGCATTATTCAAAGTTCACAATATTTTTTAATCATTAAAAATCCAAATAAAAATTCGTAAAATAGTTGTTCTTCTGAAAACTGGTTCTGGTCTGCAAAATTGACCAGCGAATGTCTTGAACAAAGAAACAAACCTCTCTAGCTTTTATTGCTGTTTTTTTTGTTTTGTTTTTCGTTGTTTTTTTTTAAATCTCTCGCGCATTGAACCCGCCTTAACCATACCGGTAGCCTTACATCTAACTACTTGACCACAGAGTCATACCTGGTGGTGCTTTCTTAATTTTTGTTCAAAGTTTCTTGCAGCGCTAACCTCCTGTGACGTGTCATCAAATAATGATGAAGGTCATCCAATACAACACTCTCGACGGCAAACCTTGACCAGTCCAGCGTCATCATGTCGTAAAACACTGTCAGTTCAGGGATTAATGTACAGGATTGATATTTTTAATTAAACAACCTGTAAAAACAAAGTTTTTTTTTACTATAAATCCCTGATGTATGAGACATTACTAAAATTATTGATATATGTGTAATATAATATGCACCGCGCGACATACATTTACAGACTGAAACTGACTGAACTTCCCTCGCTGTAAAAAACGGGATGTGGTCATCGATGGCTGGAGTGAACTCAAGTGACACGTGGATGTCAACAATAGCAGACGGATACATAGAGTTACATAGAGATAAACTAAAAATGCATTAATTTAATTACAGTGCATTCGATGGAAGTGAAATTTTGATACAATGCATTTTTAGGTAACACGAGTCTATGTGCAAAATTTCAACTCGATAGCATCACGGTAAGTGTGTCATTTTTTACTTTTGTTTTTCCGCCCGCCCACCACAGACAAGACTGTGAAGTTAGTTTAAGGGATTGTTTTTTTAAAAATAATTATGTGTGTGCATGGGCTTTTGTTTAAAGTTATTTTGTTACTTTTATTTCAAAAGGAACACGGCCATTTTCTGACACTCTATAGCAGTGCTTCTCAAAGTGGTGGTCCACGGACCGGTGCCGGTCTGTGGGCCATCAGCCGCCGGTCCGCAGAAGTTCTCAAAAAAAAGGACAGACAAAATTGTCAGTGCAGGAAAAATAGTGCACCGGTCCCTGGTGCAATGGACAAAATTCCTGCCGGTCCACCATACTAAAAAGTTTGAGAAGCACTGCTCTATAGCATCTAGAGTCAATGTTGTGTTCATTGTATCGCAATTTCACATTAATCAAGTTGAGAGCTGAGCATGAAACTAATCGATGGTAAGTTTCGGTAGTTACTTTGATGTTCAAAATGTTCTACAGTTTACAGTTTCGTTTTAAGTATCAGATAAGACTGCACCAAAACCAGGGACTAGAGGTCCTGTTCTATAATGGTATTTCCAACAAATGGAAGCGGCCCATTCATTGCATGCCATCAGAGTAGCTCGAGACATTTGCCGCCAGGCTCGACACTCAGCCTACTGACTCAACTTTCGACCTGTGACCTTGAAGCGCAAGACCAACTAACTTTGGAGGTGTAATACTATAACGGGCCATTGGAGGCGTAACACTGATGACAATTGGAGGTGCAATACTAAAGGAATTTGAAGGTGTAATACTAAAGGACTCTGAAGGTGTAACACTAACGGAAAATGGAAGTTTAAAACTTGCTGCACCTTGGAGCGGATAATTTTTGTATAAAGACAGTTTATGAAGATAGACGCATTGAATTAGACTTGAAAGACGATACGCTACCATAGCAACGCTCGGAAAATTGGACCCACGACTGTATGGATTTGTGTAACGACACTATAGGACATGATTTAGCACCACGTCGTGGTGTACGATAGAAAGAAACAACCCCCCACTATTTGACCCTCTCAGTCCCGGAATAAAACGATACAAACTGCATTCATTGTTACCAGATAATCGTGCGAGGGAATGTGTTGCCCGAAGAAACCCAGGATAACCGACACTTTATCAACATTTAGAACTCTAATAAGAATGCAGGACTAAACGCAAACCATAGATAAGCGTAGGGCGCAATAATCTTCTGTATAGAAGGAGCGTCTGTAACAGATAAGATAAGATAAGCTTACAAGAATAGACGTAAAAAAATACAATATATATGTGAACATTAGTCAACGTATTTAACGTGTGTAAAGAATGTAAAGATAAAATAGTGACAGCAGAGGAATCAATTCCATCCACATATCATGTCCATTATGGGTCTGCTGGGTGAGAATGGGGGTGAGGGCGGGTGGGGGGCCGCCTCTTTGTTTTAAAACAGAAATAAAGTCGCGAGTCTCGTCTCCTCGTATAATACAATACGTGGTCAAGAAGACCAGAGAGGTAAATTATATCTGGCGTCCGGACAGCCACGGTCGCCTCATTGGGTTTAATTGGGAAATTTTGATATATGGCTTTTTATCTAGACCGATAACAGTGAGGAGCGGTACCGGACTACAAGGGCCCATTTGGGGAGGAGGGGGGAGAGGAAGTAGGGCGGTGAGGGTGAAATAAAGAAGAAGTGGGGCAAGTGAAGCGGGCGGGGGAGAGAGGGGTGGGGGTGGGGGATTTGGCCTTCGGGCCCAGTTTGAAGACCAATTAGAAGTGGACTTGAAAGTGCAGGACTGCCATCGTAAAAAATGTCTCGAGTGCGCAGGTTTCGGGGGGAACAACAAAGCATTCTAAATTTGATAGCGGGCTGAAATTGTACGCGAGGTCCGGACCCCATTGTCGGCCACCCGTCATGGCAGGCCATATGTACAGTTTATCTTTAGATGCCGGACCCGCAGCCCCGAGCAGATGCCGGAAGTGGGTTGAAATTATTGGCTTGAGAAAGAAATAAAAATTTAAAAAAACAAAACAAAAAAACGTGATGAATTTTAAGTGTGTTAAAAAAGTCAGAGACAGAAAGATTTGATTATTTCATAAATTATTGTATCTTTATTTTTCTTCTAAAAGAAGGCGAATAGAAAAATTATGTTATCTTTATTTTTCTTCTAAAATAAAAAAAAAGAAAGAAAAAATATTTTGTCTTTATTTTTCTTTTTTCATGGTTTAAAAAAATGTCTATATTCAACAGTCATCTCTGGGTTTAAGTATATTTAAGGTGAGTATATACGACTATATCGAAAAGTGGATACGGATGGCTACTGGATATTGTTGTTCTTCGACTTTCAATTGTTCATTTACCATATACTTTATACCAGTAGACACATGGGGGCTATGTTCACTTGCAAACGTTTGACCCTAGTGACTGGATGAATTTTAAACGTAATTAAATTTCAGCTACAAATGCAACACGCAGATCTGTTAACAAATAATGAAGATAAGCAGTACACGGTACAGAAGGTGCGTCTGATGAACAATGTTGCCCATAAGCTGCGCAGCCGCGCAGATATATGACCCACGCCGCGCAGCAGATTTTAATTTCCACGCAGCAAATTTTTATAAAAATAATATATTATCTGTTTTTGTGCGCACACAAAAATGGATGATGAGAAATATTTTGCACACGACTTTGTTATTTTGCACACTGACCAAAGAAACCTAGAGATCATTGCTGATGACTACAATCCACAGCGCAATTAGTGTTGCGCTTCTCCGTTATTCTATCTGTAAATTTTTTAATTAACAATATAATTTTTAAACAACAATAGACTTTTACTTTAGTTTCGTAATGTTTACACGGAGTAGTAATAATGCATGCAAGTTTTCTTTTTTAATTGCCATTCTGTACGCAATTAAAACGGGCAGTGATTCTCAAATTCGGGCTTAGGGCCGTCATCTAGTTTATTTTCTAGTGTTTGATTCTGATTGTATAGGAGTAAGAATGGACTTTGGTTTAACAATGGACGTTTTTCATTAATTTTGGCAGAAATATTCATAACAAATGTTCTGTTTTTCAGTATTTTGTTTTTCTAAAATAATCGTTTCGACTCATGTTTTACATAATTATATTATCTAATTAATTTTATAACAGAACTTCTTACAAATAAAATATGGCATAGCGTTTATTTCAACTGCGTCTTAACCATTACAATTTAAGATTTTGTGTGCATTAAAATAACTTTTCCCCCCATAATTTCAGCGCAGTTGAAAATTAGTTGTGATTTATTAAACAGCACTACAAAAATTGCATTCAAAATATTCTTTCCATTCGTATCACTAAAAGCCCCCCCCCTAAAATTCTTTAATTTCCATGTCTATCCTTAGTCTACCCCCTTCCATTTTTTCTACAAACCCTGATCGTCTCAGACGACGTTGTCACCTTGCCAATTTTGAGAACCACTCCGCCCAAACATAGTCTCGCCTGACAAATATCATTGCCCTAAACCTAACCTAAGCTCAGCCCCTGCTGTGCAATCATTAATGAAACACAGCACACTGTTATCAACACGCAAGTTTTCAAAGGTTTTAATTAGACTTAAGGGCGGAATGGGAGGGGGGTGTCCTTTTAATTATTAGGGGAGGGCCCCCAAGCACTCTCTTGAACGCTAAGAAAGGGAGACCAGTGATAAGAGTTGGAAAGTTGACACTGCTACGTCACAATGGTTATCTGTACATAAATGAGAGAGAGAGAGAGAGAGAGAGAGAGAGAGAGAGAGAGAGAGAGAGAGAGAGAGAGAGAGAGGAGAGAGAGAGAGAGAAAGAGAGAGTGAGAGAAGAACTTTTGCGCATGTCCCATGACTTCAAAAACAGTGTGGAACAGTGTGGAACAGTGTGGAACAGTGTGGAACAGTGTGGAACAGTGTGGAACAGTGTGGAACAGTGTGGAACAGTGTGGAACAGTGTGGAACAGTGTGGAACAGTGTGGAACAGTGTGGAACAGTGTGGAACAGTGTGAAGTGAAGTAGATTTTCATTGAGTTTATCACGCCACTACTTGCACCTCTTACGGTAATTGTTTTGCAAGTCAGTGGTGAAGGCAGAGGCGTCACTAGGGGTGTGGGTGCGGAGGGGGAGCGTAACGCACCGGGTGACACCATCCCAAAGGGTGACACCAAAATGTAGAACATTGCATGTTCCCGTTCTTTTGAACATAGAGACTCGTAGGAGGTCTATGGGGTAAGTGATCAGAGGCTGACTCCATGAGCTACCGCACTGTGTGACACCAACCCTAGTGACGCCCAGTACTGGATTTACCTAGGTGCTAAATAAGCTATAGCTTGTTCCGGGAATTTTGTTTTCATATTTGGCACTGAAATAGAATATCTGGACTTCAAAAGAGCCCCCATCAAGTCTAAATCTGGCCCTGGTGACGCCCCTGGTTGAATGCATACCTTTGGAACAACGGGGGAGGGGAGGTTTACACGAGATCTACTAAAACAGATTGGTGGGGGGGGGTGATCTTTTCAGATAGATTTTAGATATATTTTTTAGTAGAGGATTTCTTTCATTTTTTTTTCTATTCAAACATGACTATTTTAGCGTTTCTTTTTCCATAAATTAATTGTTCTTTCTTTATTTACATTTTAAATTATAACTTCACTCACCTAGCAAGATCGAGTTCACGTTTAATGAAGTTGGGTTGTTGTGGTGTTCAAGTGCTGGGCCCCAACCCGCACCCCCCCCCCACACTTTATGAAAACTGTGATTGACTCAGAGGCCTGCTGAATGATGTCATAACGGTCACAGTTGCGTTGCCACGCGCTAGTGATCGCTGTCACGTAGTTAATTCTCTAGACGTAGTTTAGTTTATTCATTGCTGTTGTATTACTAGTATTAGTGCCAATTCTTGATACTTTATGGCAACCACATTTTGTCGATTTATTAGTGCAAGAGATTTAAATTCCAAGTTTCTTGCAAGAGGGATTAGGGATAATTTTTTTTATTAATTTTAATTTTTTTTTGTTTTTTGTTTTTGTTTTGTTGGTTGGGCGATTGGGTAGGTCATGCTAACCATTGACTTGTTGGATTTGAAAACCAAATATCTTAAGTTAAGATTCTTAACCCATAGACACAAGCAAATGATGCATTCCATAACCTTCGCCAGAGGGGTGATTTGGCGTTATCTTAAATTAGCTCAGCATAGAAACCTCTTATTGACTTGACTTTTTTTATTATTATTTTTTGTGTGTGTTAATTTACAAGAAGCAATGAGGAATTTCCCAACGCAAACAGGCAACATTATGCAGATAAAAATAGAAACTGTAAGATGCTGAGATACTTTTTTTTATTCCTCCTGACTAGTAAACAGGAATGTATTGGTTTTTAGTTTTATTTATTTTTTATTTTTTTTGGAAAATATCTAGCTAATTGAAATGTTACTTGGGGAAAACTTCATGTGTTCTTAGCTTTAGGAAACGCTCAATTTCATTTATTTATTTTAAAAAGTTTCTATGCCATTTACTTTTCTTCTTTCACTTTCAAATTTTTATTGTTTAAAATGTGTTCCCCTTCAATCCAGTAAAAAGAAAGCACGTGGGAAAAAAGCACCTCACAAATTGGTGAGAAATCAGCAGGTAAAGTTAAGTAGATCTTACATAAGAAAATCGCTTGATGATGCTATATCTGTAACAATCGACACAGCACTTAATGTTTTTTTAAATAAAGTTTAAATTTTTTTTTACTGATATATAAAAAATATATAAATAAAAACATGTTCTTCCCCCCTCCAACCTTCTTTTCCGGTTTCTTTTTCAAAGCTCTCATTAACATACATCTAATTAACCGTCACATCGGCACTCACAGCTTCCTGGTCGTAAAATTAGCCAGGCCGAATAATAATAATAATAATAATTTTCTCATGCCGACAAATTTCACATGCCGGGGTTCAAAATCCTGACCTATGAACTCGCGACCCGTAGAAATCAGATGATAACCTTTGAAATGCCAAGTCTCGAGGCCTCGACGAGAATTGTTTTTAAAAAAAGCAGCGGTTGGTCTTATCTCGTATTTGGGATTTACAGCCCCCACACCATACGGAGGCCGGTCATTAAAATATTTGCCCAGGTCTACACGATTCTAGACTTTCAGGCCAACTTTTTAAGACCGGGGGGTTCTGGTGACCTTTGCATCCGGGGACTTTTGATCAGAGATTGTGTTTATTTCTTGTGACATGTTGGTTTGTAGTGGTATCAGCAGCTAGTTTGTGTAAAGCAACTCGGCTGTTTGCGTTCTTTCAAATATCAACTTCATCTTTTAGTTTTTCCTTTCATATAGTTTTCGTTTTGGGCTGACTTTGAATACGATCATGTTTCGACATTACATTTTAGCTTAAAAGACTTGGAATATATTATTGTCAAGTTATATTTGAACAATAATATGAAAGGAAATTTTAACATATCGATTATGTGATTATTGAGAAATTTTAATTAAATAGTTCCACGGTTGGTCGGATATAGATGAACCAATGTAAAAGGGACGTGAACTGAACATTTCTGTTCATTCCTAGATTTGAGATGTCTTAACAAGTCTCTAAATCCCAACATATTCTAATGTTTGTTTTGCAACAACTGCCCATTCTCAGATTTGCAAGGACTCGTGCTTTTTACACATGTAAATTTGTAACTTTAAAATAATTAAGAAAGTGTAATTTTACTGAATCAAATTTCAAGAACCATACCTAGAAGCATCCTGTCCGGCTAACTCATACCCTGTTTACATGTTATCCATTTACTAGAAACACCCTAGCATAACACACAGTCCATAACCTGTTTACATGTTATCCATTTACTAGAAACACCCTAGCATAACACACAGTCCATAACCTGTTTACATGTTATCCATTTACTAGAAACACCCTAGCATAACACACAGTCCATAACCTGTTTACATGTTATCCATTTACTAGAAACACCCTAGCATAACACACAGTCCATAACCTGTTTACATGTTATCCATTTACTAGAAACACCCTAGCATAACACACAGTCCATAACCTGTTTACATGTTATCCATTTACTAGAAACACCCTAGCATAACACACAGTCCATAACCTGTTTACATGTTATCCATTTACTAGAAACACCCTAGCATAACACACAGTCCATAACCTGTTTACATGTTATCCATTTACTAGAAACACCCTAGCATAACACACAGTCCATAACCTGTTTACATGTTATCCATTTACTAGAAACACCCTAGCATAACACACAGTCCATAACCTGTTTACATGTTATCCATTTACTAGAAACACCCTAGCATAACACACAGTCCATAACCTGTTTACATGTTATCCATTTACTAGAAACACCTAGCATAACACACAGTCCATAACCTGTTTACATGTTATCCATTTACTAGAAACACCCTAGCATAACACACAGTCCATAACCCTGTTTACATGTTATCCATTTACTAGAAACACCCTAGCATAACACACAGTCCATAACCTGTTTACATGTTATCCATTTACTAGAAACACCCTAGCATAACACACAGTCCATAACCTGTTTACATGTTATCCATTTACTAGAAACACCCTAGCATAACACACAGTCCATAACCTGTTTACATGTTATCCATTTACTAGAAACACCCTAGCATAACACACAGTCCATAACCTGTTTACATGTTATCCATTTACTAGAAACACCCTAGCATAACACACAGTCCATAACCCTGTTTACATGTTATCCATTTACTAGAAACACCCTAGCATAACACACAGTCCATAACCTGTTTACATGTTATCCATTTACTAGAAACACCCTAGCATAACACACAGTCCATAACCTGTTTACATGTTATCCATTTACTAGAAACACCCTAGCATAACACACAGTCCATAACCTGTTTACATGTTATCCATTTACTAGAAACACCCTAGCATAACACACAGTCCATAACCTGTTTACATGTTATCCATTTACTAGAAACACCCTAGCATAACACACAGTCCATAACCTGTTTACATGTTATCCATTTACTAGAAACACCCTAGCATAACACACAGTCAAACAAATCGCTCCTCTGCATTTAGGATTTTCTATTGGATAGAAAATATGAAATGACGTCATGAAGCTTAAGTAACGTTTACCCAGCTTAAGTGACCCCATACAATGTGGTAGAAATTATTCGATTTTCCTGTTTCTCGAACGGCTGGCCTAAAGGACTTAATTCTCGACCAGACGTCCGTGGTCAGATGGCCCTGTGTGAGGACCGTCGATCGATTACGGACATGCAGACAGATGTTGTCAGAAAGAGAAAAAAAACCTGACCGCGGCATTGTACACTTTGATGCTACCCCCTCTAAAGTTAGATTGTATTTGCAATTTCCGTTCGTGTGTGTAAAAGCGTATCTGTGTTTATACACGACACTGCTTGGCGACATATGGCTACAGCTGTTCTAGACCTGGATGCCCGCCTCACCCCATCCCCCAGGATATTGCCGATGCGCTCACTCACATGAGATTACAGATTTATATCTTCGCCACTCATGAGTTTGAAACCTAAAGAATATTTTCTCTGTACTATAACCTAACCATGGTTTTGTCGTTAGAAAAATGACAAGATAGAGAACGTTCGATGTAGGGACGGGTTGGTACTGGAGACCAAAAAAAGATATGTAGAGTCTACATTGTAGACAGTAGTCAATTATAACATGCAAGCTCTTAAGTAGCCCGTAAACAAGACTTCTCTGAGGATTTTTTATGGACAGGCCCCGCTTAATATTTATGAAGGCCTTCACGTTTAAGATGTTGCTATCAGTGGCATCACATGGGCCATATAACTGCCTTGGACTGCGGGCAGTAGCGTTAAATACCAACACGAGCGGTCCATTTGCGGATCCCCTTACACAAAGTATCCCACCCCCACCCCCAACCCCACCCCGCCAAACACCCAACACCTAAAACACATTTTGCCTAAAAATTCCCTGTCCCGTGCTAAAAAGTGTGGAGGAGTGAGGAAACAACGTATGACCTTATGGATGGACTTGAATCCCTTTCTCAAGCCTTTGTTTACAGTTTACATTGTCAAATCTGGAATATGGGAGAGCAATTTTTAAACAACATTAAAAAGAGAGAGAGAGAGGGGGGGGAGAGGGAGAGAGAAGGTCCGTACAACATCGACGTGTGTGCCTGGTCGCAGTACCATTACAGGTAGGCAAATTGAGTGTTAAGAAAATATGCTGTCATATACTCACTCATCCATGGCTTGAAATATCACGTCCCGTTAGCAGCATTGAGTGAGATACATGACGTCATCTCGAGGGATTACGAAAAAAAAACGTTTTACCAAAGATAGGATGACCTGTTTTGTTGATGACGTCGCCAAATAATCTATTTCTGACTTCACTAGTTCACTCACTAGCATTGTAGATGACGTCATCGAATAACCTCGTTCTGACTTCATTAGTCCAATCACTTGCATTTTAGTTGACGTCATCAAATAATCTCGTTTCGACTTCACTAGTCCCCTCACTAGCATTGTAGATGATTTCATCAAATAATCTCGTTCTGACTTCACTAGTCCACTCAACTGCCCCCATACAGCAGCCAAGTACTTGCAACTGAAATCACGTGTTTTATTCTGAACCAGGAGGGAGATTCTTTGTCTAAGTCGCCTCGCCATATGTTAATGTTGCTATCTTCACGTCCAGGCCCCGCATGTCCGCCCGCCGGCATGACGGACTATTTATTGGTTATAGTTCAATGTCTGGGCCTCCAGGCCGGTCCAGACCACGGTCACGTGGCCCCCGGGTCTGGAGCTGATTAAAGCCATTAGTCTCTAAAAGTGTGTTCTTGACCAGGCCTGGAGTTTAATTTTACAATTGCTGAATTTATCGGTGTGTACTGTAGAGGATTTGGGGGGGGGGCGGTGTTGAGGTTTGGATTGGAAGGGGGCTTTAACTCTAGGAGATAAGGACAGGATTGAAATCAGGGGGAAATATTAAGGGATTTAATTACAGGAAGAATCAATGGAGCACAAACTCCGCCATTAGTCGTACTTTTAACTTGTAGATAAAAGTTAACATTGTTGAATTCGGCTCTCAGGTTAATTTTATCAAAGCGGTTTAAATGATAAAGTTGCAGGCTCGTAGAGGTGAAGTACATCATGAAAATGTTTGAGAACCAGTGACTGAATATAAATGAAATATAAAAATGTGTTATATATTTATTTATTTTTAAAATTATTTTTTTCTCAATTTTTTGTTTATATAACTATATAACTGAACTGGCTCTTGCAGTAATTGACAACAGAGATATATAAGCAGAACATGTCAACTAAGATCAAATAGCTAACACAGGATGACCAAGTCCTTCAGATCGCAGATCTGACCACAGAAAGAAAGAAAGTCCCACAGTGAGCCTATATGTTTTGTCACAGGATCACGTGATCCCGGGCAGAAGTGCGGAAAGAAAATGGAGAGTGAGTGCCAGTGTGTGTTTGAAGTGGCTTTAGTTCTCTGACTGTCAAGAAATAATAAATAAAAGCCACTTAGTTCCCTTTAAGAGTGGTCGTTTCCTGTTGGACTTGTTTTAATTGACAAATTAAATCTACCGAACGAATCCGCCCTTGGTCCCAGCAGGCCAGGAGAGTGTGAGAATCATTGACATTGAAACTCTTAAGGAAAAACAGAGAGATAAAGGTTACATTGATATATATATAAGATACTGAGAGAGCTATATTATTATGTTACTGGGGGAGAAAGAGGTTACTGAGAGAAATATAGGTTACTGAGAGAAATATAGGTTACTGAGAGAAATATAGGTTATTGAGAGAAATATAGGTTATTGAGAGAAATATAGGTTACTGAGAGAAATAAAGGTCGCTTAGAGAGATATAGGTTACTGAGAGAAATATAGGTTACTGAGAGAAAAACAAGATACTGAGAGAAATATAGGTTACTGAGAGAAATATAGGGTTACTGACATAAATATAGGTTACTGAAATAAATATAGGTTACTGACATAAATATAGGTTACTGACATAAATATAGGTTGCTGACATAAATAAAGGTTACTGACATAAATATAGGTTACTGACATAAATATAGGTTACTGACATAAATATAGGTTACTGACATAAATATAGGTTACTGACATAAATATAGGTTACTGACATAAATATAGGTTACTGACATAAATGTAGGTTGTTGACATAAATATAGGTTACTGACATAAATATAGGTTGCTGACATAAATATTGGTTGCTTTTTATTAAGGATATTACCTCCTAGGTTTCTCTCCGCGTGCTAACGAGAACACCACGAGCATGATTTTAAAATGTGCTGAGTATAAACTTTGAATGACTCTTTAAATTATAATAAATTAACTCAATAGTAAGCGCTTAGAAGCTGAACAAAAGAACAGTGACCACATAGTAAATCACACAGTCCCGCCGACTACCGAGTTTTAAACAGAGAACCTCTCGCGAATCTGTTGTCTCGATGGGCTGAGAACCGCTGTTAAATCGGTCATCTTGATGCGTTGATTAACGGTGTTGTCCAGCACTTACGAGAGGGCGTGGCTGACGTCATACAAGTGACCAGATGAGGTCAAACCATTTTGTCAAGCGTTCTGTACAAAAAAACATTTTAGAGTTTGTCCTTGAAGTTGTGAAAGTGGTTTATCTCTGAGAGCTCGGCTAACTTAAAACTATGTCCAAGCATTTGGTCATTATTTTGGCAGCTCAAAGGTTTAATTTCCTTTAAAAAAAACAACAACAAAAAAAAATAAACTTTATGGGGTCACAGAAGGGTCAGTAAGCTACCCCTGGGGTCATTGCCCTCCCTGTCCATGGTCATGATAATGTAACGTGGGGGGGGGGCGGGGATTCAAATTTTACGACATCTAAGTATCAAAGTGTTTACTTTTTACTTTTTATAATATTTAAATTTTCGTTTGTTTGTTTGTTTGTTTGTTCAAGCTTATTTGGTGAAGAAGGATTTTAGCCAAGCGACACGTTCATGGTAATGTGTTGTCTCATTTTTAGGTTTCCTCTTGACTTTTTAAATAATTTAAAAAAAAAGAAAGAACAATTTAGCCAAAAGTCAATTGTAAGATAAAAGTTTAGGAAAATATGGTGGCTTGAAGTCTTCTTAAGTCAGCAAAGAACAGAAATAACAAAATAATTCAAGAATTTGCTGAAGATTAACAATTTGTTTAGTCAGTTGTTTAGGTTTCCCAGGTACTTATTTCAATTCAAAGTTGAGCTTTAGCCAATAAATAAGGTAAAAATGTTCATAAAAATATGTTAAAATAAGAAAACAAGAAAAAAATAAGTGTAACAAAAAATTATTATAATAAAAGAAAAAAATTTTCAAATCATGTTATAATCATACGTAGGCTGATTGTCGAAAAGTACTTCAAGAGCTATTTGCTGTTAATGATATCACATAACACGCAACCAACACGGGGATATTTGTATCAGTCTAAAGATTATTAAAACTATCAGGTACCGATTCCAGATGTACTAATGTGGAGATAAAACTTCGAACAAACTATTACCAAAATGCCCTCGCTACTATCAATTCCCTATCAATATAATTAGAATGAGAAAAATCTTCTGGGATTACTTTTAAATTTACGGATATAATATGGGTAATCCAGGAAAGACATAATGAACATATCGGCAAGAAGTCTGTCTCGGCGAGCAGACAAAACCCAAAAGTATTTAAAATGTAAAACTTAGGCTTCCTTGTGTAATCCAAGACGTCTTCAACCAGAACATTTAACAAATCACGTGTTTTCTTAGATTCTAACCTAAAGCCAGTCCAATAGCTACTGTCATACCTAGCCTCATTCCAGTCAAACCATCTCTATTGCGATTTCACTTAGGTAATTATTAATAATAATTATTAGTATTGAAGACTTTCGTTAGTTTTTCAATCTTTAATTGTTAAATCTAAAGCATTTTGAGTGTTTTAGATCCATCGAATGTGTGAAACTGGTGGATGCAGATGTGTGGTTTCTTTTTTGGACTTCTAGCTCATCCCCATATTCACAAAAATAATGATCAGCAGAAACAAGACCTACAAGAGCATCCGCCACTGCTTACATACTCACAGAAACGCACCGATTCAAACCCGACCTCTCCAGCGTGCCAGGCGAAGACCCTAATCACCCGGGCCACGGACACCCACACACACACACGCCACAACCCCAGGATGCCAGGAGTGCGCTCATCCGAGGAAGGTCTTTGTGCGGTTGGGTTTTCCTCCAGGCAACGTAAAGCCTTCAGAACACCGTCGATTACGGCGATGGTGGCGTAACCTTTCAGGGGCGGCTCTAATGACCCGTGCGTGCCATTGAAGCGAGCTGTGTGTTTATTATAACCTGTCAGGATCTTCTTGACGGGCCGCTCAGGCGTAGGTCTCAGTGGGGCGATGTGTTCATGGACAGTGGTCAGTTTGGGATACACGTGTCTTGTCTGGTGGCGTGGAGGATGTGACATGAGGGATAAATTTAAATTGGAGATTGTAGATGAGGGCTGGATGAAGGATGGTAGAAGATGGATGGATGAAGGGTGGTAGATGATGGGTGGGTAAAGGATGGTAGAGGATGGCTGGATGAAGGCTGGTTGATGATGGCTGGATGAAGGATGGTAGATGATGGCTGGATTAAGGATGGTAGATGATGGTTTGATGAAGGCTTGTAGATGATGGCTGGATAAATGATGTAAGATGATGGCTGGATGAAGGATGGTAGATAGTAGACGATGGATGTATGAAGGATGTAAGATGATTGCTCTGTGAAGAATTTGGGATGATGGTTGGATGAAAGATGTGAAAAGATCGCTTCAAGATCTGTCATAAATAAGTTATTAAACCATATTTAAAAAAGTAGTATTACAAGTTATATTTCATTGTTGGTTCTTATAGCGGTTAAGAATAGTTAACTACTTGCGTTTGAGTATTGTTTGAAAAAAAGAGACCATCTAAGACAAACGATTCTCAAACGTTGATGTTAATGCGCACATTTAGGGATCCATTCCCATTTTTTTTTCGTTTTTTTTTCGTTTGTGTTGGCTTCCTTATGTCTCGTAAGACGACGTAAGTTTCTGTGCTTCTATGGGATCCTCGCTCATGGCCCTGCAGCTTCTGCTGTGGCTGTACAAGCCCACTCGCGAATGGCAGCCTTTGCCGCACGTCTGACACTGAAAGGCAGCACATGTGGTTGGCTGAAATGCTCTCCTTTTCCTCTTTTGGCGGACCGCCAAAACTAACCCAAATTAAAGATGCAAAATACTTAGGAGTCATAATAAATGAGAAATTATCATGGAATCCCCATGTCAATGAAGTTATTAAAAAATCAAACAAAACCTTAGGCTTTATAAAAAGAAACCTTTACAAATGTAATAAAGATATAAAACTAAAATGCTATCTCACTTTGGTGAGACCTGTACTAGAATATGCATCTTCTGTATGGGACCCATCCACCAAAGAAAACATTGATAAACTAGAACAAATCCAAAAAAGAGCTGCCAGATTCATTACTGGAGAATATTCAAAACTGACTAGAATAACACCATTAGTTAAATCATTAAACCTTGAAACACTAGATGATAGAAGAACCAAGAGTAAAGTAGTAATCATACATAAAGCAATTAACTCTAATTTAGAAATACAACACAAAGATAACTTAATACAACCCTCAGATAGACATAAGGATAAAAACACCTTTCTTATTCCGTATGCGAGAACAAACTCATACAAATTTTCGTTCTTCCCGTCCGGAATTCGGGCGTGGATGGGTTGCCTGAAGAAACCATGAAAGCCAGCACTTTATCAACATTTAAAACTCTAATAAGAATGCAGGACTAAACACAAACCATAGATAAGCGTAGGACGCAATAATCTTCTGTATAGAAGGAGCATCTGAAACAGATAAGATAAGATAAGATAAGATAAGACCGCGTCTGCGACCTGCCGCAGGTCTCTTTCTCCTGCTTCTAGCCCGGCAGTCAACGCCTGTCTCCATCTGTACCTGTCCCCAGCGAGTTCCTCCCAGCTATTTATGTCGTTGTAACGGAGGTGAGGCCGGCCTGTAGTCCTCTTTTCTTTTGGCTAGCTCAGAATAGAGGATGTCCTTTGGGGTTCTGCCATCCTCCAATCTGCGCACATGTCCCAACCATCTGAGCCGACGCTGGCGTAGAAAGTTGTCATACTTTGTATTTTTGCCTGTTGTAGCACCTCATTGTTGGTGACATGGTCCTGCCAGGCGATACCCAGGATGCGCCGGAGACAGCGCATGTGAAAAGCACTCAATCTCCTTTCTTGTCTGGAGTATAGGGTCCAGGATTCACTGGCATAAAGGAGGGTGCTTAGCACACATGCACGGTACACAGCAATTTTGGTTCTGATGGTCAGCTTTTTGTTATTCCAGACTCTTTTTGAGAGCCTGGCCAGAGTTGTGGAGGCCTTGCCGATCCTTATGTCTAGGTAGGAATCAAGGGACAGGTTGTTGGTGATATTTGATCCAAGGTATGTAAAGTGTTCCACGGCCTCAAGTTGGCAACCATTGATGGTAATGTTGGGTGGGTCAGCATGCTGGGCCATCACATTAGTCTTTTTGAGGCTGATGTCGCTGGCGCCTTGGCAAAGTGGTCCATTAGGATTTGCAAATCTGCTTCATTGTGAGTAGCTATGGCAGCATCATCTGCAAAAAGCATGTCCCTAATGACTGTTTCCATTACTATTACCTGTACAGGTAATTCACAAGTTCTGACATTTGGGATGCGACGCGTTAGCGGTTGCATTGAAAAATGAATTATTTATTTTTTTAATCGGTTAAACATATTATGTTTGCCAATCTTTTATTAAGGATTTAAAAAAACAGAAGTGAATATACAAAAATATTGTGGTAATTAGGAATGTCTATGAATATTCTATCCAGATTGTCTTAATACACTTGAAAAATAAGCTGTTTTCAAAGTTTGGTTTTTAACTTTCATATTTGGTTACATCATGATAAACAAATTTTATTAACTCTGTCTCCCGAATAATCTGTAATTTTTGCAACAGAGGAATAACGGATTTACAATTCTCTGGTCCCTAAGAATTATATAGGTAAAAATGCCTAGAGCCAAACTCAGTGGCGCAGCTAGGAATTTGTAGGGACTGGAACCTGTAAAACAAATTTGTTGATTATAAATTCTTATATATGAAACATATATAAAAGTATTGATTATCTTCAATAAAATACGCACCGCGCGACATACTAGCATAAACATTTACAGACTGAACGTGACTGAACTCTCCGTGCTGTAAAACACGGGGATGCGGTCATCGAGGGCTGGAGTGAATCTCCAGTGACCCGTGGAGGTCAACTATAGCAGACGGCCACAGGCTACACAGAGATACATAGCGATAAACTAAAAATGTATTAATTTAATTACGGTACATTCGATCGATCTGAAATTTTGATACAATGCATTGTTAGGAGATACAAGTCTATGTGCGAAATTTGAGCTAGATAGGATCACAGGAAGTGGGTCATTTTTTTACTTTTGTTTTCCGCGGGACCACGACAGACAGAGAGACAAGACAGTGAAGTTAATACAAGGGATTTAATAATATAAATTCCAAACAAAAGATTATGGGTTGGCCATATCGCCATATCGTCTCGAGTCCTAAGGACGGGCTTTTATGAAGCAGCCTACGATCATCTGGGTTTTTTTTTCTTCTAATTTTTTTAAACCTAAATTTACAGAAACATAAATAAATATATATATTTGAAATCTTACAGCTAAAACATTAGACGATTTTTTCCTTTAAAAAAAAACAACAACTTCGGCTTGACGCAAATAAAAAATAGATGGCCGCCTGCCAGTAATGCCCGGATGTTAAAAACGAAAGCCAGCACACACAAGCAGTGGTCGAACGGTCACCGAACTAATGAAGGCTACAGTCTGTGCGAGACATGACTAAGGGTGGACGATACTCGCCGCTTTTAGACAAAGGGCTTGAATCTATCGATTTTAGCTGGACCGCCCGCTAAATAAAATGAAAATCGATCCTACAAGTGGTTACTCTCCCCCCCCCGCCCACTCCCCCCCCGCCCCGCCACTGCTGACCATTGGTCTCATGTTTTATGTATAGGTCCCCTATGAAATGATGATAACCCGAGATTTTTAGGTCGCAGATCTTGGCTTCGGCTGCTGATTTTTGACTTGGGATTTAAAAAAAAATATTTCTACAAGTTTTCTTTTTGAGATATTACGGGGGACATCAGGTCTATTCAGGGGAAATGTACTCCTCCCTTCTTTTGGACAGATGTCAGATACTTTCTGCACTCTTATTAGGACAAATACATATCCCCCCCCTGGTTTTGACATATGTCTGATACTTACTGTCCATTGTTTGGACATAAACATAATGCCCGTTTTCTCGACAGATACATACTGCCCCTTGCTTGGACTTATACATAATGTCCCTCTTTTTGGAGGGTTCTGCAATCGAAAGAGATGTTTACTTGGTTGGAATTTTCTCAACAAGGTGGGAGAGGGGGTTAGTTAGTTAATTTCACCAATTGAAGTTCATTGGTCTGCAGTTTCCATGTGCTTCATAAAGTTTCCGCCTGTGGGTGAATATTATTTTTTACCACGTTTTTTATTAACTTGCTTTCGTTCCTGTCTGCATTGCTTCCGTTCCTGTCCGCAAAATTTCACATTTTCCAAAGTAAAATTAACCACTTCTGACGGTCCTAGAGATCTCAAAATTTTACCACAGATAGATCATGAATGACAATGCATTTGTCTCAAAATTTCAGATCGATCGAATGTACCGTAATCAAAATAATGCATTTTAGTTTATCTCTATATAGCATCTGTATCCGTCTGCTATTGTTGACATCCACGTGCCAACGGATTTCACCCCAGCCATCCCCGTGTTTAACAGCAAAGGGAGTTCAGTCACCTTCAGTCTGTAAATGTTTGTCGCGCGATGCGTATTCTATTGAACATAATCAATACTTCAATAATCAAAAATCAAAAGGAAGCGACAAAACTCACCATAGCATACACTTAGACTAAAAAGAATAAAATAAATAGAGGTAAAAAAAAAGATTATTAAAAAAAACACGTTTTTATAAGTGGGTTAAAAAGAAGAACATAATTTAAAACTTATAAGTTCAAGTACTTTCATTTAATATGACTAAAAACGTGTGGCGACCAATTATGAGGTTGTACATATGCAGTTCACTCATTCTCTCACTTATAGATCTCCCCTTTGCCTTCTAAATTATAAATATTTAATTTTTATACCAAACACCCGCCCAACTTTTTTACTCATATTAAATGAAAGTACTTGAACTTATAAGTTTTAAATTATTTTCTTCTCTTTAGTCCACTTATAAAAACGTGTTGTTTTTTTAAAAAATCTTTTTTTACCTCTATTGATTCATTGAAAGTTAACTGTATTGTAAGAGATCCTTTACAATCTTTTCGACGGTATTTCCTGCAACTGTTACATCATGGAAGTGTTGATGCAATTACTGCTACGTCAAACAAGATGACAAATAAACTCAAATGACGTCAGCACACTACCCACTGGTACCCGAGCCTGGAACAGTTAAAGGAGTTAAGTGCTGGATGGGAGGAGTTTGGCCGATATAAAAACAGAGGTAACATGTAAACTCAAGAACTGCTCAAAGCAAAAGAAACAATGACATAAGTCGGCGACATCAATGACCGTATTGTGTACAAATCAATGACCGCATTGTGTACGAACCAACGTAAACAAAGGACCATGCGTCGGTCAGACTCAATGTGAACAAATGACCAGAGCGGTTAAATGGCTAAGATCGATGGGAGTATAAATGTCAAGAGTAGACGTGTCAGGCGTGCGTGATTTTCACCCCAGGTGCAATTCAGTAAACTCTGTATTGTCTCTGAAAAAGGTCGGCAATTTAAAGACAATTTAAAGAGCACCTGTGCCACGGGGAGGCATGTTGTAAAACAAAAACAACCCACAAACATCATGGTGATGTTTTTAAAAAAAATATTTTAATTAGGGCTTTTAACGATTAATTTAAATTTAATCTTTAACTTTTGAAAAATTAACGATTAATTAATTAGAGCGGGTCTAATTGACAATATAACCAGCCGAGCTGAACGGTCATTCACATGGAACTGACTGCGGTAACTGGTATGCACAAACGGTCTTGGCAAGGAATGACATTATTGGATATAGGTGTTTATTAAGTTTCAACCATTGTAGAGGGTTAATGGATTCAGGAACTTTCATCTCCATTTTGTAACGCAGTAATTCATCACAAGAGCTGTCGTCACGTTCTGTCTCTGAGTCAGACTCCATTACTGCCATTGGTTTAATACGCTTCTCATTTGGTTTGATAAGTAGGCGAAGTGTTAGAACCATGGTAGGCAAACTTTATCAACATTTTGAACATTCCCGTCGGTCAATAGTTTAAAACCAAAGCGTTCGTGTAATCGTCAAGAAATTTATTATTTATCGGCCGCTATTTTTTAAATTTTTAAAAAACTTTTTGACTTCCAATAATTTGTAAGTGATGGGTCGATTAATCGTTAAAAAATAATTTAATCGTTACAAAATTTTAACGATTAATGGAGAAATTAATCATTATTTTCCGCAGCCCTAATTTAAATATTTTAGTCGTTTTTTTTCTGTTAAAATTGTTGAGTCAATCAGGGAGCGTATCTCAAACAGAACCATGCATCCCACCCAACATGTTGCATTGAAAGCCGCTGTCAAGGCAAACAGAGATGAACTCTGGGATACAAAGATACTGGTGTCATCCTAGCAGCTAAACACAATCGATTTTAAAAAAAAACTTTTTTTTTATTCAGCTACCACTCCAGGTAATTAAAATTTCACAGCCCGAACAGATGTTTCCTTTTCCTAAAGCAAAAGTGAATAAAGTAGAGCAATTGTTCACGTAGGTTTAGTTCAGTGCGTTTTTTTCCCTTCTTTATAACCCCAAAGTAATTTTATTTCAATGGCTGTATGTTTACCTGGCCGTGGACCTACTGTAATTAATTTTCTAGATGTGGCTTTTAAAAAAAATATTTTTGGACATTAGAAAATGCTTACATTATTATTAGTGTTTAATTTTTTTATGGTCAGCTGAACTTAAATGTGTTATGGTCAGCTGGACTTATACTTTGCAAATAAAGGAAAATTAAATTTTTGAGATCGGTGCTTACATGAAACTGGATGATTGATGACATCTAGCTTGGACATGATGAATGCTGACATCCGTACTGAAAACGATGATTGCCTAATCTAACTTGGGTATGATGATTGATCATTCACATGGGAGGGGGAGAGGGCTATGTTGTTGTTGTTGTTCGTCCGTCGTAGTCTACGATGATCATATGTGTCCAGTGCTAGGCCGCCACGTGTGTCCTCTGTCTATATTACAGATGTTAGGAACATGAAGCTGGTGACGTAAACAACTTCACTACTTTAACTACTGCTGTACCGAACCGTTTTTTTTTAAATTTCCCCTGGACTCAGCCATTGTCCTGCCTACCTGAACCTGTAAGTTTCAGACACCGACCAGTGAATCACGCCACGTACAAAAGTGCGTGTCTATCTCCATCTGGATAATCCAATCTAACCACAACAACGCACATCGATTTCATGATTTTTGAAACAATGACCGTGTTGGGTTTTTTTCCAGCTACCCCTTCGAACCCACCCTCCAACCCTATCATGGTTCGTCCCCCACCCCACCCCCACACCACCCGACACATTTCGATTTTTCAAAGTTATTGCTCATTTTATTCCACGCAGGAGTCGAAACCGTTGAAAGAAAACACTGCCTGGGATTTAATTTAACTTTCGATATCGCCATTAATACCCTAGGACCGGACATAAAAATCGGAATATCTTTGAGTATTGCACGCATCTGTGTGCATTTGTAATGGCAAAAATTGCGGATCGATACCTCATTTCAATCTACAGGATCGGACTCTGTTCAAAGGGTGTGTGTGGGGGGGGGGCGTAACTGCCCGAGAGACTATTGGTTTGAAGGGCGGAGAGCGGGACTGGAGTGTTTGTATATGGGGGACAGGGGGAGCGGTGACTTTTATTAAATTATTAACACTTTTCCATGAAGTATTAAAACAACTGCTGTCCATAAAGCGAGCCGGTGTTTCTCGTCCCAGCATGTATCACAGGCATGTATGAGTTCGTCACGCGGTCTTGTCCCCCGGGGCTTTTGTACGTTGTTCAGCTGACCGCGGAATCATCAGCGAGTTACACACTGGATTCTCTGACGGACCTTCGAGTTACACACTGGATTCTCTGACGGACCTTCGAGTTACACACTGGATTCTCTGACGGACCTTCGAGTTTGGCACATCTAAGTATCAAGTAACGCAAGGAAACGGATAGGACTTGAAATGGTCTTCCTCTTGCTATAATAATTATCCAATAATAGGTCAGCGCACCAAGTTTGTGGGGATGATACCAACACCCGTGCTGGCAGAGTGGAAAACTTAACACTGATGACAGGAATGCCGATATTACCACGACTGACAAGGATGTCTCCATTTCCACTACTGATGCCACCCTCTGCACTATGAAAAAAATGCCACCCTCTCAACTATGACAAAAATGCCACCCTCACAACTATGACAAAAATGCCAACCCCATCGAGTGCTGGCAAGAACTCTGCATACGTAGTAAAAATAATTATACGTTAACTTATAGTTCATGATGACCTATTGAAATGTTCAACATAGTGGTGCAAAATACGTCACATAATATGTTATAAGCATGTTACGTCATCATTCGACACATGAATATGTACGTTGGCGTTATCTCTCCATTTATTCATCGTTTTACAGTATTAAAATGCCTTATATATTTCATCATTTTCTAGTTTTAAAATGCAAAATATTCATGCTTTTGTAGTTGTAAAATGCCGAATATTATCCATTTTCTAGTTTTAAAAGGCCAAGTTTTCATCCTTTTCTAGTTTTAAAATCCCGAATATTCATCATTTTCCAAATACAAACATAGAAAAATATTGATCAGTTTCCAGTTTAAATCCACTCAACCACTTATTGTAAAAGGCAACAACTCTCCACACATAACACAGAAAACACCTAAAGAAACGCTCCATACTTTAAAAAAAAATTGTTTTAACTTATAAGATAAAAGAGGATTAAAATTCTAGAAATATATCCGCATAAATTACATTTTACAGGATTCCATTTTTGATCTCAGGAAATAGAAAACATAGAGTTTAAAATAACTCGTGTTTGCTACACAGATCAACTCACAAAGAGGACCATGTGTTATGATGTCGTTCGTGTCATATATAAATCATATAGAAACACACACTGGGTCTACCTTAAAAAAATCTTCTGTCAAATATTCATTGAATCGGTGGTCGCTTGCTATTGTAAGTTACAGTCTCATTCTGTGTTAACAAAGTAAATTCGAAGTACTCTATTACTATATTAATGTGACGCAAGAACATTCATAGTAATGCAATATGACATATAAAACTATGAGAAAATGTCAAAATCTGTATTATAAGTACATTTATTTAAGAATCGAGAACTAAGATTGTATGAAAGCAGGGAGGCAAACTAGACAGCCGACTAGGGCCTCCGATTAGTGGGGGGCCTCGCACAGGAATCATAGAATTTAAAAAAAAATTATATTATATTTAGGGCCACCAAATTCACTTCGCCTAGGGCCTCCACTTCCCTAAGTCCGGCACTGCTTCAAGGGGCGCTATTTGAACTATGACGCCCTTTTGAAGCCGACATGAGCTGTGGATCACGTGACGTGTGACCGAGATCGTGTATATAGTTTCATTATTTATTTTCACACACAAGTGTTCAACAAGGATAGGAAAATTGTCCCCTCTTAATTCCTTTACTTACTGTTCACTGTGGGAGACCCCAGAATCTCGTGATGTCGCAGATTGATCCCAGTGTTCCCCGTACTCCCGCCACTCATCACCCCCCCACACACACACCAATGTTCCGTCTAAGATTTGATGGTCCATGTGCAATGAAAAGAAAAAAAAAGAAAAAAAAAGCAACTCGTAAGGAAAGTTGCACAGCATCATTTTTGTGTGATATGTTTTACATTTGCTGCGCGGTAATGCTGAACTGCTGCGCGGCGTCGTCCTGGTATCTGATCGGGCGAGCAGCCGCGCAAGCTTAAAGGGAGTATTGCCCCCCCCCGCCCAGCCCACTTTCCCTCGTCTTATATCACGGTACACCTGCTGTCTCCCGACTGCCCCCCGCCCTCTCCCCTTAACACGACCAAGACAAAAGACACAAAGGCAGAAAGTGAATACGCGGGTCTAGTTAATGACCAGCTCCACATTATCATTTGGACATACCCCCAGCCCCCCCCCCTTCCCCCAACGTCCCACCACATCACCACACCTGAAAGCGACTCGTGTTTGCGAATATTAATTAAAATAACATCGACGACCATCTGTTCCACATTTAAACATTCCAAACTACATAAAACTTAATCAGGTCCTGGCTCCGGTATTAACTTATTTTAAAACGTCTATAATATTAACGAAATGCTGGACGATATTTTATTTAATTAAACGGGTAAATTACAAGAATAATTTATATTTTGAAAGACCACGTGCCCTGCGCAGCCAATATATTAGAGTATGGCGATATTGTATTTTTTTTTAACGGAAGCCGTTACTGGTAGTCAAATATAAAAATTGGTTAATTGCACAATATAAGTCGGGAGCCAATGTTCCCTTTAAGCTGCGAGGGTGCGTGACCGATATTTGACCGAAGACGCGCAGCAGTTTAGAACTTCCGCGCAACAAATGTTGTAAAAAATGGATGCTGTGCAACTTTGCACGCAAGTTTGTTTACTATGCACACGGACCAACGACCCTTAGAGGGAGCATTGTCGGGGGTGTATCTTAAGTTAGTGTCGAATTGGCTGCACACTTTTTAAATCCCTTATATTAACTTCACCGCCATCTCTCTCTGTCTGTCTGTCTGTCTTGGGCGGGCAAGGCGGAAAAACAAACGTCAAAAATGACCCACTTCCCGTGAAGGCATCGAGCTGAAATTTGCACACGGACCCGTGTCACCTAACAATGCATCGTATCAAAATTTTAGATCGATCGAAAGTACAGTTATCAAATTAATGCATTTTTAAATCCCTTATATTAACTTCACCGCCGTCTCTCTCTGTCTGTCTGTCTTGGGCGGGCGGAAAAACAAAAGTAAAAAATGACCCACTTTCCGTGATCCGACCGAGCTGAAATTTTGCACACGGACCCGACTCACCTAACAATGCATCGTATGAAAATTTCAGATCGATCAAACGTACCGTAATTAAATCAATGCATTTTTAGTTTTTCCTTATATAACGTATGTAATTCAAATTCACTGTTTGTTATTGGGTTTTTTTCCACGTGAAAGTTTGAGTTGACGCGTTGAGGCGACCCATCGAAGTACCGGCGTGCTTTTGCTTACATTTTACGTGCCACGCTGAGCTCGGTCAAGCGAATCGGTGACCAGACTTTGCCCCCTCTCCCACCCCTCAGGGTTATGAAGCAAAGTTGAGTTAGACAGATTCAGTCTGTAAATGTTTGTCGTGTTTGAAAATAATCAATACTGTTAGTTATGTCTCATATATAAGGGATTTATAGTCAAAAACTTTGTTTTTACGGGTTTGTTTTCTTATTAAATCCTTTATATTAACTCGTGGTGTCTGCGCCGACCTTGCTTGCTTGCTTGTCGCCAAAACTTTTGATCGATTGTTTAACCCACTTGCTCGTAAGCTAGCGAGCTGAAATTTTGCAGGCAGTTTTCGTACCGATAATAAAAACAATGTATCAAAATTTCAGATCGATCGCATGTACCGTAATTAAATTATTGATTTTTTAGATTATTTTATTTATTCCTATGTATCATGCTATTTTTTGAGATAGAGCGTCGTGGTGCGTATTATATTGAACAACCTTTCTGTCGCGCAATAAAGTGCGTATTTTATTGACAACTCTTTTTATAAACATATTCCTGATCGGTGCGCATTATGTTAAACATGTTTTACGACACAACTGCAATTTTGTATTTCTGGATGAACTGGCGCTGCGTATTATAATGAACATTCTTTTAGTTACGTCTCGTACATAAAGGATTTATAGTGAAAAACTTGGTTTTTTACGTTTTTTTATTAGTTTATCTATATAAACTATATGTAGCGGTCGCAATCGTTTACATTTTACGGGCCACTTGACTTCACCCCAGCCACAGGTAAACACATCTCGTGTTTTAACCAGGTGTACCGGCGTGCTTTTGTTTACATTTTGCGTGTCACGCTGAGCTCGGCCCAGCGATCGGTGACAAGACCTTTCCCCTCTCCCACCCCCCTACCCCAGGTTAAAAGCAAAAGGGAGTTAAGACAGATTCAGTCTGTAAATATTTGTCGCGTTTGAACATAATCAATACTTTTAGTTATGTCTCATATATTAGGGATTTATAGTCAAAAACTTTGTTTTGACGGGTTTGTTTTATTATTTACTAAATCCCTTATATTAACTTCACCGCCGTCTCTCTCTCTGTCTTGGGCGAGCGGAAAAAAAGAGTAAAAAATGATCCACTTCCCGTGAAGGCATGGAGCTGACATTTGGCACACGGACTCGTGTCACCTAACAATGCATCGTATCAAAATTTCAGATCGATCGAACGTACCGTAATTAAGTTAATGCATTTTTAGTTTATCTATATAAAACTATATGTAGAGGCTGCTATTGTTTACATTTTACGGGTCACTTGACTTCACGCCAGCCATCGGTGAACATATATGGGATTTATAGTCAAAAACTTTGTTTTTACGGGTTTGTTTTATTTAATGTTTAAATTGTGTTTTTATTAGGGCTGCGGAAATTAATGATTAAAATTTGTTTAACGATTAATCGACCCACCACGGACGATTACGCGAACATTTTGGTGTTAAGTATTGACTGACGTGAATGTTCAAAATGTTGATAAAGGTTATTGTGTCCATTGAGAGAAGTCTTTTGCCTACAATGAAATTTTCCCTCTAAGTCTAAACTTGGTTGGTCCGTGTGCAAAGTTAAAATAAAAGTCGTGTGCAAAGATCCACAACGACCACTTTTTGTGCTATATTTTACAAAATTTGCTGCGCGGTGATTCTAAAATCCTGAGTGGCGTCGGTCAAATATCTGCGCAGCAACGCTGCTTAAAGGGAACATTGCTACCATGGTTCTAACACTTCGCTTACGTATCACCTGCAAACCAAACATCCACTACAGTATCAGAAACTTTAGCCGAGACAATCTGAAGCTATGTGAACGATTGTTCAGCTCGGCTGGTTATATTGTAAATAAGACCCGCTCATCACTTGAACCAAATAATGTCAATACACTTGTCTGTTTGCGTTGTTGGTTAAAAGATGTCATATAAAGAAGACATTCCAGTGTTATTACGATTTTCGACAAGTATTTTAATAAATGTTACTTATCTTCTTCTTCTTCTTCGTTCTCAATTTGAGTTTTGCGTGCCTACGAGTTTTGCGTCAATTGGCCCGTGGTCTCCGACTTCAGCCTGCTGTTTTTTCTCAATGTGCTTCCATAGCCTTTGGTCAGCCAAGACCATCTGCAAGGCAGCAGTTGAATTTGGCAAGTGATGCAGGGTTCACATGCCACGGCTATAAGGGTTCCACGCATTACCCAGCCGCCTTTTGTTTCCTTAACTATGTGTTAGGTACCCACTCGAAGCTGGGTGGACTCGGGGACACCCTTGGCTTCCCATGGATTCGAACCCGTGACCATTGGTACGCCAGTCGAGCGCGCTGCCACTCGACCACCGTATCCCCATCTTATGACACCATACATTTCAATTTTTGGCATTAATCGAAATTAACGATTAATTAATTGTTTATTTTTCAACAGTTAACGATTAAATTTAAATTAATAGTTAACAGCTCTAGTTTTTATACTTCAACCCTCTTCCAGACTGTTTTTGATCCATGCAAATTATTTGGTGTTTTAAAAAAGTGCCCCCCTCCCCCACAAACCACACTTTTCCAGGGTCTTTGAGCCCCTCACATTATTTTGGTGGTCTATGACTCAAGTTTACTTTGCTCCGTTTTTCCAGACCCTGTTATCTATCAAGAAAAGAAAGAAAATCCAAGTCATCCGAAGCAAGTGCGATTGTTAATCCGTTTAGTCAATGAATATTTCTGCATGGTTTGTCAATAAACTGATTGCCTTAGTCAATTAATAAAGCAAAGTTCTGCCCTACATCTATATATAGTTTTCTGACTGCCGACCCTTCCACGAGTGTCCCGGCAGTTGGCCAAACATCCCGTTTCACGGTGTAAAATGTCCCTTTCTGTCAGGGGTCAAAGTTTTCAATATTTAAAATAAATTTTTGTATGTAAACTTTTATATCCAACTTGTATTGTGGGATTAACAAGTTCTACCATACACATTACACTTACACAAGTTTGGTTATATCCATAATAATAATAGTAATAATAGTATTAATGATGGTGATGATGATGAAGTACGGGGCCGTCCATAAAGTACGTCACGCTATTTTTTTACCATTTTTGACCCCGGTCACAAACTGTCACAAATCCAAGTACGTCAGACTTTCGATTTTTTTAAAATTAACACCTAATTAAAATAATTTAATTTATTATTTAAAACAAACTTCACTATTAAACTGTATTAAAATAATATATTTCCACTTTAAAGTAGGGATGTACCGGATTCAAAATGTTGAAATCTAGCAGGAGCCAGATTTGGCCGGATTTATGAAGTGAAATCCGGCTTTAGCTGGCGTCAGATATGTTAAAATGGCCGGATTTCGGATTTGCCGGAGCCATTATGAATATATATATAAATTACGGCTCTACCAGCCAGCCAGATTTTTTAAGTGAAATCCTGTCGGAGCCGAAGCCGGATTTGTAAAAATAGCCGGATGCCGGATTTGCCGGATCTGGAGCCGAAATCCGGTAAACCCCTACTTAAAAGAACTATCAGATTATTAAATTGACTTTAATAGTAGAGTAGATAATTTTCAACAGTTGTCACAGTTATTCAATGAAACAATAACTCAATTAGATCGAATTTGAAAACAAAAATTGTAAAAATTAGACTTGACAATTATATAATACACATCATTTATCTGCTACCTTCTCATTTACAATGACTGAGGTCAAGTTTTAGATATTCTTCCGATAATGCAATCCATTGACACAAGATACGAAGTAGATTAGCGAAACTTGACCTCATCCAGTGATAAATAATAAAAAGGAAACAAAACAATTTGACTAAAAAAAGACAAGATTGACAAATTATGTGACCAACTCCTGTGCCACATTGAATCTGTTTATTATGGTCCTGTAACTTATGTTTCATTCAAAAATATTCACTGGACATCATCTACGTGAGTGTTTCATCCATAGTTATGACTGACATCAATCTTTCACCATCATCGTTTCCTGGTAGGATAATGGCAGACAGATCAACTCGTCCTCATCTAGCCACTCAACATCCTCTGTATGTGCATTTTCTCTTCTGGCAATAACTGCCATGGGTTCTCTTTGCCTCCTAGAAGCGATTCTCAAAGTACGGATGCGTTTTATCTGAGTTGATTCTTGAACAGTTTAGGTGGGCACATTCTCCTGAGCCCGAGCTCTGTGTTGTCCTGTATGTTTCTTCAACATTGTTTTTGAGGCAAAATATAAGTGACATACTTTGCAAATTCGATCAAGTAAGCTGGTCTGCAAAGATGGACAATAAAGATCATATGGTTGTACTTTGAAAACTCCTGTTTATCTCGGTATAATGTCATCAAATTTGAGAGTTTGTGCCACAAACAAGGAAGGAAATTTATGAGAATCTGCATCTGCTCTTTCTGAAGCTCTAAGTCCATCAGTTGTTTGGTTGATTGGGATTAGAGGAGGAAAGAATCTCGAAGGTAAAACGTTGAAATATGAGCTTCGTACTTTGTCGCAACATTTTATGTCCTGATATTTCACAAGTTGAGTGAAATATTGGCTGGCCCCAACATGATTGTCAAGCCATTCCTGATCCTTATATTATTCCTGCTGTATCCAATTTAGATTTATGAAAAACACATTCAGGAGATACGCATTTCATGATATTTGACATAAATATAATTCAAATGTTTCACAAAATTTTTGAAAATTATTTTTAAAGCTATTTAAATTCCACTAAAAAAATATAAAATAAATTCGAACAAAAAAAAATAATTTGTGACATCACACATGGCCTGACCCCACTCCTATCACACTTTCTTACAACCCTCACCCTCCCCCCTCCCTTGGAGCGTGACGTACTTTATGCCAACGCCATTTTTATTTTTCAGGACGTAAACATGAATGTAGTAAATTCAAAGTCAGTGTCTCCCCACTCACAGCTCATATTAATTTAGTGATTTCATTTCCTTTTTGTCTCCCCCCACCCCCACCCCCTATACCACCCCAACACCGAAACACCAAAAATAATTTTAAAAAATTAAAAACACAAAAAAACTCAACCAGAGTTATGTACTCTTCACAAGCTGTTGTGCCCATGTTTTGATTGTGTTTCAAGATTAGTTTTCGCTGTCTGTTAATTGCTGGTCTCATCGGGAAAAAAGATCGTTTGCAGTCCCCACCCCCTGTTCATTTAGTGTTCTATCGATCAGTAAGTAGTAAAACTCCTGGCGCTGTTATCGACCTCTTCGCTTCTTTTGTTAGCAATCAAAATAATAAAACACCGATGGCAAAGATGACCGACAGTTTCGGACCTACATATGTTGATTGATCGGGAAGTTAAGTGAATAAGTGTCGCCATACTGTCGTCCCATTCGGGGCTTGAAGTGAACAGTTTTGGTGAGTCGCAATGCAGACACATTCACATCTTAAGATGACACATTCATAACGATCCTAGAGGCGCTTCAGCGATTTCCGACATTGTGATCAGACACGTCTGAACGTTCATCGTCTGAAAGCTCAAAGTCTGAATTTTAAACGTCTGAATGTTCAAGGTTTGAATACTTAACGTTTGAATGTTCAAGGGTTGAATGCTGAATGTTTGAACGTTCAAGGTTTAAAATGCTAAATGTTTGAATGTTCAAGGTTTGAATGCTAACTGTTTGAATGTTCAAGTTTTGAATGCTAAATGTTTGAATGTTCAAGGTTTGAATGCTAAATGTTTGAATGTTCAAGGTTTGAATGCTAAATGTTTGAATGTTCAAGGTTTGAATGCTAAATGTTTGAATGTTCAAGGTTTGAATGCTTAACGTTTGAATGTTCAAGGGTTGAATGCTGAATGTTTGAATGTTCAAGGTTTGAATGCTAAATGTTTGAATGTTCAAGGTTTGAATGCTTAACGTTTGAATGTTCAAGGGTTCAATGCTGAATGTTTGAATGTTCAAGGTTTGAATGCTAAATGTTTGAATGTTCAAGGTTTGAATGCTAAATGTTTGAATGTTCAAGGGTTTGAATGCTGAATGTTCAAGGTTTGAATGCTAAATGTTTGAATGTTCAACGTGGTAATGTTAACTGCGTTCGAAATGTTACGACTCGACTCTTTAACTTTAACACTAATAGTTTCACTAACTCATTCTCAAAAAGGGCCCCTCTAGCCACTCAAAAGTTGCCCCTCTAGCCACTGAAAAAGGGCCATTCTATTCGCTCAAAAAGGGCCCATCTAGCCACTCAAAAAGGGCCCCTCTAGCCACTCAAAAAGGGCCCCTCTAGCCACTCAAAACGGGGGCCCTATAGCCACTGAAAAAGGCCACTCTAGCAACTCAAAAAGGGCCCCTCTAGCCGCTCAAAAGGGGCCCCTCTAGCCACTGAAAAGGGGCCAATCTAGCCACTCAAAAGGGGCCCCAGTAGCCACTCAAAAGGGCCCCTCTAGCCATCCTAAAAAGGACTTCTCTATATGATCTCATCTAACTGATCTATATATATAAAAATCAAAGTATGTCTGTGTGTGTGTGTGCATGTCCTTTATAGCAGACTAAACCATTCATCCGATCGTCATGAAACTTTTTGAGACTGTTGAGTGCGCTCCCGGGATGGTAACTGGCAACTTTTTTTCTAAATTTAACACTCATGGGGCGCCGGGGGCCCATAATGTCATTTTTTGCTTATATGAGCTATATAAAAATTAGTTTAAGCGTTAGCTACTGTGTAAATTGATGGATCTTAACCAAACTTTGTATATAAAAACTTGACAGCGGATATTAAAATACTATAGGGCATTGAACTCATAATGACCATTCTTTCGGGGCTGGGGGCCTAAAATGCCTTTTTTCTTAAACGCTTAGGATTTTATTCCACATTCAATTATTAACGATCTTGAAAAATAATGACAAATGTATCCATTATTATCCATATTGAAATGTACAGGTGTATTGAACTTTATATCTTTCCCTGAATGGGCCCTGGGGCCTTAAATACCGTTTTTAGCTAATATGAGCTATATAAATATTAATTTATGCGCTAGCTACTGAGTAAATGAGTGGATCTTAACCAAACTTTGTATACAAAAATTTGGTAGCCCATATTAATATAATTAAGTGCGCTGAACTTCTAACGTCATTTTTTTCGGGGCTGGGGGCCCCAAATGTCTTTTTTTCGTATCTGTTTAAGATATTTTTCTCATTCAATTTTTAACGATCTTGAGAAATATCTCCCTGATGAAACTGACTTAAAATGAACAGGTTTTAGAAATTGATATCTTGCACCAAATGGGCCCGGGGGCCCCTTAATGTCGTTTTTTCCCCCTATATTAGCTATATAAAAATTAGTTTAAGCGTTAGATAATGAAAAAATAAATGGATTTTTTACCAAACTTAGTATATACAAACTTAACAGCCTATAATAAATTAATAGATGGGCACAGAACTCCTAATGTCCATTCCCTTGGACCTTGGGGCCCCAAATGTATTTTTTACTGAACGATAATAATTGTATTCCCCATTCAATTTAACACGATATTGAGAAATATAGCTTGAGAACAATTTCAATTAAAAAAAAATTATCACTCATTTGAAGCCGGGGCCCTTAATATTGTTTCTTCTTTTGTAAGCATTTTAATTATTAATCTTTATCTATATATATAAAAATCAAAGTATGTCTGTGTGTGTGTGTGCATGTCCTTTATAGCTGACTAAACCATTCATCCGATCGTCATGAAATTTTTGGAGACTGTTAAGTACCTACCTGGGATGGTAACTGGCAACTTTGTTTTCTAAATTTAACACTCATGGGGCACCGGGGGCCCATAATGTCATTTTTTGCTTATATGAGCTATATAAAAATTAGTTTAAGCGCTAGCTACTGTGTAAATTGTTGGATCTTAACCAAACTTTGTATATGACAACTTGATAGCCAATATTAAAATACTATAGGGCACTGAACTGCAAATAGTCATTCCTTTGGGGCTGGGGGCCCAAAAATTCACATTTCTTAAACGTTTAAGATTTTATTCACCATTCAGTCATTAACAATCTTGACAAATAATGACACATGTATCCATTATTATACAAATTGAAATGAACAGGTGTTTTGAACTTTATATCTTGCACTGAATGGGCCCCGGGGCCCTTAATGTCTTTTTTTGCTTATATAAGATATATAAAATTAGTTTATGCGTTAGCTACTGAGTAAATGAATGGATCTAAACCAAATTTGAATACAAAAACTTGGTAGCCCATATTAAAATATTATAGGGCACATAACTTCAAATGTCCATTCCTTCGGGGCCGGGGGCCCCCAATGTCTTTTCTTCGTATATGTTTAATGTATTTTCCCCCATTCAATTTTTCACGATCTTGAGGAATATATCTATGAGGAAACTTAATTAAATGAAAAGGTTTTTGAAATTTACATCTTTCGCCAAATGGGCCCAGGGGCCCTAAATGTCTTTTTCCTCTTATATCTATTATATATAAATCAAAGTATGTCTGTCTGTGTGTGTGTGTGTGTGCATGTCCTTTATAGCTGACTAAACTATTCATCCGATCGTCGTGAAATTGTAGGAGACTGTTGAGTACCCACCTGGGATGGTAACTGGCAACTTTTTTTCTAAATTTAACACTCTTGGGGCACCGGGGGCCCATAATGTCATTTGTTGTTTACATGAGCTATATAAAAATTAGTTTAAGCGCTGGCTACTGTGTAAATTGTTGGATCTTATCTAAACTTTGTATATGAGAATTTGATAGCCACTATTAAAATACTATAGGGCACTAAACTGCTAATATTCATTCCTTTGGGGCTGGGGGCCCAAAAATTTAAATTTCTTAAACGTATAAGATTTTATTCACCATTCAGTCATTAACAATCTTGACAAATTATGACACATGTATCAATTATTATACTAATTGAAATGAACAGGTGTTTTGAACTTTACATCTTGCATCGAATGGGCCAGGGGCCCCTTAATGTTATTTCCCCCATATTTTAGGTATATAAAAAGTAGTTTAAGAGTTAGATATTGAGAAAATAACTGGATTTTGACAAAAATTAGAATATAAAAACTTAAGAGCCTATATTACTATAGGGCACTGAACTCTTAATTTCCATTCCTTCGAAAAAGTCTTTTTACTGAACTTTAATCATTGTATTCCCTATTCAATTTTACACGATATTGAGGAATATAGCTTGAGTACAATGTCAATAAAAAAAACTATAATATCACTCATTTTGGGGCGGTGGCCCTTAATATCGTTTCTTCTTTTGTACACTATTTAATTATTAATTTATTTATCTGTCTTCTATGAAACTTGGATTTTTTTTCACACTTCCACGAAGGTTTCTTCAGAACTTTTTTTAAACATACCACTCATTGGTTTCTTTAAATTTATTCCTTTTTACTTTGATCGTTGCAACGCACGACGGGTCTGCTAGTCTATTATAAAATTGAACCGTTTCACAATTCTACAGCGATTCTCTAAATCTTACACATCCTACAACAATAATATTTCTAAAACCTTGAAAATATTTACCAATTTTTGGTTGTTGCAATCATTAACTCTAAACCATTCATTGGCGTTCCACTTGCACTCTTATATTTGTAAGTAAATATAATTACACCACTTCCTGCCACGCTCTACTGAAAGTAAATGTAATAAATTAGAAATACTTTGTTTTAATAAGCCCAAAGTTGGGCAGATGTGGGACTATTGGCAAAGCTGGCAAAAAACTGGCTTTTCTATGTTCATTTCACATTTTACGTTATAGTGTTTACGCTGAAAAAGTCAAGACAGTAAAAAGAAAAAAACATGAGCGTAAAATTAAACCCTTAGTTATTCAGTTAATTTGGTAGTTTTGTTTTTACTCCTCCTCTCCCAACAGAAAAAAGACAAACAAAATATAATACGGTAATCGTAATAATAAAAATACCAGCTGTTTGTGAATGCGGCCCTGCCCAGCCCACCACCGAGACCCCTCTTCTTGTTTTAGTTTTATAGGCCTTCAGACCTAGGCAGGAGGGAAATTTCTCGCCTTTGATGGTGTTAAAATAAATGATTCCCAATCTTCAGCCTGCCGGCCCTCCCCACATCCAATGCAGCTGGTGATTTCAGCTGTGACCAGCGAAGACCGCCAGATGTTGTCATGGAAGTGTTGTTCTCTTGGTGACGAGGTTTGTCTCCCTATTGTGTGTTCGCTTTTGTTTAGTTTTAGATTATTATTATTTTACCCCCCCCCCAGGTCTCGTTTGACCAGCAAATACGTATTCGGCTTGAATAATAACACATACGAAATGACCTAACTATATAAAAAAACAAAAGAAAAAAAATGGAGTGAAAAGAGGGGTGGAGGGGTGGGCATGGCGAGGCAGTATTTATCTTCATGCAATGGACTTGACATCGTCTTGACCAGTGCTTCTCAAAGTGGTGCTCCGCGGACCGGTGTCGGCCCGTGGGCCAGCCGCCGGCGGTCCGCAATAGTTCTCAATAAAGCACAGAAATAATAATTGTCAGTGCAGGGAAAATAGTGCACCTGTCCTTGGTGCAATGGAAAAAATTCCTTGCCGGTCCGCCATACTAAAAAGTTTGAGAAGCACTGTTCTAGTCAACAATGGTGGAAAGCTAACAGATTGCAACAATATAAGGCGGGATACTGATGTCATGTGTTTATCGTTGTGTTTGTTAATGTCTAGGAATGTTTTTGTCGTTTCCATTGTTAAAAGTCATGAAAAAAAAATTGAAATCTGACCGGAGCTGGATTTGGCCGGATTTATGTAGTGAAATCTGGCCGGAACCGGAGACGGATTTGTAAAAATGGCTGGATCACGGTTTTGCCGGAGTCGGAGATATTATGTATATTTTATGGCTATACCGGCCAGCCGGATTTGGCCGGATTTATGAAGTAAAATTATCCCGTAGCCGGTGCCGGATTTGTCGGAGCTGAAGTCAGGTACACCCCAATTAAAACTAAACAAGATGACATCACGTTTGTTCTCGTTCACGCGAAGGCATCGCGAGATCTGCCATAACAGGGCAACAATTAGAGAAGCCAGCTTGCCTCTTCTGTGTGCCCACAGTGAGGTCAGCTTCTTTGCCCTCCCCCTCCCCTTACACTCCAAACCCACTTTACAAACTCGTTCAAATAAATGATGTTAATTGGCTCCTATTTTGAAGTTGTATTTTTTTATTCTGACCCTGAGGGTACTGCCCGCTCCCTTCACGTTTTCTCTTTTCCTATTTTAAATTAAAACTCACAAATTCTCACACACACACCACACACGCGCCCAAGATATCGAATTAGTGGAATAGGTTTAATATATTTCTTGTTGTTCAATGTATATATATATATACAAATACGAGCAAACCAAGCCCGTCCAAGGACAGGAATAAGTGTAGGGTGACCTGTGAAGTTCATGGAAGGACATTACTACATTACCCACCCCCGTCTGTCCAGAGACCCTACCCCCCCACACCGCGGTCTGTCCAGAGATCCTACCCCCTTCCCCCCACCCAGCGGTCTTTCCAGAGACCCTACCTCCCCCTCCCCACACCACTGGTCTGCCCAGAGACCGTACCTCCCCACACCGTAGTCTGTCAAGAGACCTTACCTCGCCCCCCCCCCAAACACCGCGGTGTGCCCAGAGTAAAAAAAAATTACCAGTAAATACAAAGTTTTTTTTATTACAAATCCCAACGCGCGACGCTAAAAATAAACTCTTGTGAAAAATAACTGCACCAAAAATAACTTGTTTTGAACGTCGTTCAATATGTAAATGAGACATAATTTTTCTCCGCCAGTGATTGGTTGTAGGAGTCTTTAGGAGTTTCAGGGACCAATCGCTATCGATAACCGCACAGAACATTGCCTTTTATTATACAGGAGGATATAAAAGAATATGTTTGTACATATATTATTTTTCACGGGACCATTTTTTCCCTTTAGGTTTGCTCTTTAAGACAACTATTCACTGTGACATCCAGTCCAAGAGAGAGAACAAACGTCTAACTCATCGTTATCTAACAAGGAGTAGGTCAAATGTCATTTGCCCGACTTCTGAGCTGCTCTCTATGAAACTAATTTTTAAAAAGGGGAGAAAAAAAAACTTGCTCTTTCTTGTCTTACCAAGATTGGCCTGACTGACGACCCAGAATTCCTAGGGCCAAACCTTCCAGAGTCCCATAGGCTTATAAAGGAAGTCACGGAACACCAGCTCATCAAAAAATATTTTTTTAAAAATAGTAATATGCAGTCTCAGCCTCTCCTCGCTGAACTTGTCCAACTGCACGCTGTACGTGTCTTATTGATGGCCAAATATTTCTAATGAATCTTTGTCCAAAGACACGAAAACCACAAAAACTAAAGACTCCTTCCCCGATGAGCAAATTTTAAAAGAAAAAAATTCTCCCCTTCTTTGGTTTAAGTCAGGACATGAGGATCCCATGAGCCAGTGCATGGGAAAAGGGGGCGCGATGGAAGGGCCAATGAAAAGGGGGCGTGATGGAAGGGCCAATGAAAAGGGGGCGTGATGGAAGGGACAAGGCAAAGGGGGCGTGATGGAAGTGCCAAGGAAAAGGGGGCGTTATGGAAGGGCCAATGAAAAGGGGGCGTGATGGAAGGGCCAAGGAAAAGGGGGTCGTGATGGAAGGGCCAAGGAAAAGGGGTCGTGATGGAAGGGCCAAGGAAAAGGGGGCGTGATGGAAGGGCCAAGGAAAAGGGGGCGTGATGGAAGGGATCAAGGAAAAGGGGTCGTGATGGAAGGGCCAAGGAAAAGGGGGCGTGATGGAAGGGCCAAGGAAAAGGGGGCGTGATGGAAGGGCCAAGGAAAAGGGGTCGTGATGGAAGTGCCAAGGAAAAGGGGATTGGGACCGAGATGTTCGTTCGCTGCACACGATCATTTGTAATAAGTGATAGGAGGGTGCTGAATAGGTTGGAGGAGGTCATCACACTACATGTTGTAATGTCTATACGACAAACTGAAAATTAATTCTGATTTATTCTATTAGGGTTAGGCCGATATCCGACACAGGCTATCGAAAGTTTCTAAAGTTTCTAAGTAAATCTATCGGCTCCAAGTCCGTTGAGAGTTCTTCATATGTCAATGACTGTGTATCTGTAACCGAGACTGAAAGACCACACATTTTTAGAAGCTACATTTTTACCGCCACTGAAATTGATAAATGTAGACATTTACAGTGTTAGATTTGATTGTTAAGGCTGTAAGCCTGGCATTTGACTTTCCTGATTTGAGGCATCAATTCCCTCTGCACACCTAACAATGATTATTGTACGCAATGTCTGCCCATGGTGTATGTGCAGAGTACACATGTTAGAGAATAGAGGTGATGACGCGGCAAGTCCCCAGAGAAGTACTATCCAAACATTTGTTGTGTTGGTATAGGGGAGTATCAAAGGTGGAATAATGAAGGTCCCTGGGCGTTTTCGTTAATACAAGTCATGCAATAGATTTCAATGGATGATCATCAAGACCTTCCAAGAGATCGGATTCTTCTTTTCAAAATGACATATTTTAGAAATCAAACAAAAACTTTTCTCAAGTGACCACGATGCATCGTGCAGTAGACTTTAAGCATTGCATACCAAAGCAACGTGTGCACTTACTTCTTCAACGTAACATCTCGATTAACCGGAAGGTATGTTTTCCGAACCACTACATCAGTGTAGGCAAGTGGGTCATACACCTCTGAGAGAGGCCTTGCGACAGAGATCATGTTGTCCAACTCAACGCGCTTGAGGCCCTCAGCCCCACACAGGACAATCAGTCGCCCCATACAGGGCAATCAGCCACTCGAGAGGAGAATCAGCCGCCCCGCACAGGAAAATCAGCCACCCCGAAGAGGACAATCAGCCGCCCCGCACAGGAAAATCAGCGGCCCCGCACAGGACAATCAGCAGCCCCTCGGAGGGCAATCAGGCGCCCCACACAGGACAATCAGCTATCCCGCACAGGACAATCAGCCGCCCCACACAAGACACTCAGCCACCACACAGGGCACTCAGCCACCCTACACAGGACAATCGGCCATCCCCCACACAGGACAATCAGCCAACCCGAAGAGGACACTCAGCCGCCCTTCGGAGGGCAACCAGCTGCCCCACACAGGACACTCAGCCACCCCACACAGGACAATCAGCCGCCCCGCACAGGACAATCAGCCATCCCCCACACAGGGCAATCAGCCGCCCTTCATATGGCAATCAGCCACCACCCACAGGGCAATCAGCCGCCCTTCACAGGGCAATCAGCCGGCCCACACAGGACAATCAGACGCCCCTCACAGGGCAATCAGCCCCCCCTGCTCGTACTGTTCAGGCCGCCCTTCGCCCAGGACACAGTTAATTTTCTTGTCTGAAAGAAGTTTTGCTAAAGTGAAGGTTTGAATTGGGCTTACATGAAGACTTTTCTATACCTATAACCAGACATCACATTGCCAAGTGAAGGTTTGAATTGGGCTTACATGATGACTTTTCTATACCTATAACCAAACATCACATTGCCAAGTGAAGGTTTGAATTGGGCTTACATGAAGACTTTTCTATACCTATAACCGGACATCACATTGCCATAGCTTCTCGTCTCTGTTTTTAAATGATAACTTTTCTATACCTATAACCGGACATCACATTGCCATAGCTTCTCGTCTTTGTTCTTAAATGATAACTTTTCTATACCTATAACCGGACATCACATTGCCATATCTTCTTATCTCTGTTCTTAAATGATAACTTTTCTATACCTATAACCGGACATCGCATTGTCATAGCTTCTCCTCTCTGTTCTTAAATGCTAACTTTCCTATACCTATAACCCGACTGTGACCTGACATCACATTGCCATAGCTCCTCCACTATGTTATTTCGCATATGTTTTGAGCCAAGCTTTATATTTTTGTCTAATTTGCATTGCGCATATTTGTAGAGACTCACAAAATAGGGATTAAGATAATCAGCATATCATTATATTTTTTTTTCAAAAAGGTTTTATGCGTCACTTTCATTGTTACTCAAAGCACTAGGCCTTTTGCCTTTTGGTGGCGAAGAAAAAATCGATGTGATGCTGAATTTCAATTGTGTATTCAAGCCCAATTGGATGTTTTATTCATACCGATTACAATAAAAGGCTTCGAAAAATTACATTTATTTTTATGTTAAAAATTTAAATTGCTAATTACAAAAAATTTATATGAAAGTCAAACAAGCGCCCAGGGGCGTGGGAACGGTTTACATTTTGGAGGGGTGAAACATGCGTGCGGAGTTTGTAAAACAGGAAATGGAATGCCGTGATTTAAAAAAAAAGAAAGAAATGGAAAAAGAAAGGCGAAAGGGTTTATGAAAGCAAAAAAAGGTTGGCTAAACTTTGGGGCCACGCCCTGGAGAATTTTCATAGGATAAATAAACACATTTTATTTGATATGCAAAACGGGTGTGAGTGGGAGTGTGGGAACAAGGGAGTGGCTAACGATAGGGTGGGCTTGTTCACCAACCTACTGAAAAGAAAGATTTCTATCCATTTTGTCTTATATTTATAAGAATATCATATGATATTCATTTCTTTCTGTTGACTTTTTTTAAAAACCGTCTCTGAAGACATTACATTTTTTTTAATATTTTAAATTTATATATAAATATTAGGGCTGCGGAAATTAACGATTAATTTCTCGATTAATCGTTAAGATTTTTTAACGATTAAATTATTTTTTAACGATTAATCGACCCATCGCTTATAAATTATTGGAAGTCAAAAAGTAAAAAAAAATAATTTTAAATAGCGGCCGAAAAAAAAATAATATTTTCCTGACGATTACACGAACGTTTTGGTTTTAAACTATTGACTGACAGGAATGTTCAAAATGTTGATAACGCTAGCCTTCCCAGGTACTAACACTTTGCCTACGTATCAAACGAAATGAAAAGTGTATTAATCTAATGGCAGTAATGGAGTCATACTCAGAGACAGAAAATGACAACTCTTCTGAGGAATTACTGCGTTACAAAATGGAGGTGAAAGGTCCTGAATTCATTAACCCTCTAAGATGGTGGAAAATTAATGAACACCGATATCCGATAATGTGAATGACTGTTCAGTTCGGCTGGTTATATTGTCAATTACACCCGCTCATCAATTGGACCAAATAATCTCAATACACTTGTCTTTTAGCGTAGTTGGTTAAAAGATGACTTATAAAGGAGACATTCCAGTGTTATTTAGATTTTCAACAAGAACGTTTTATAAGTGTTACTAATGACATCATAAATTTTAATCTTTGGCTTTAATCGAAATAAACGATTAATCAATCGTTAATTTTTTAAAAGTTTACGATTAAATTTAAATTAATCGTTAGCAGCCGTAATAAATAAATAAATATATATATATATATATATATCTATACTAATAAAAGGCAAAGCCCTCACTCACTGACTCACTCATTCATCACTAATTCTCCAACTTCCCGTGTAGGTAGAAGCATGAAACTTTGGGAAGTTGTCGAGTAGCCTCTCGCGACGAAAATTGGAGCAAAAGAATTTTAAAAATAACACTCATGGGGGCCGGGGGCCCAAAAACGTTATTTTTCCTAATATGGCCTATATAAAATTTGAAAATCACCAATTCTCCCATTTCCCGAGTAGGCAGAAGCATGAAACTTTGGGAAATTGTTGAGGACAACCCCGCGATGGTAACGGGAGTAAAAACATTTAAATTATCACTTCCTGGGGGCCGGGGCCCAAATGAAGTTTTTTCCTATATGAGCTATATAAAAACTAAAAATCACTAATTCTTCTATTTCTCGTGTAGATAGAAGCATGAAACTTGGGGTGGTTGTTAAGTTCACTTCCGCGAAGGTAACAAGCAAAAAATATATTTAAATTATCACTGAATGGGGGCCGGGGGCCCAAATGTAGTTTTTTTCTAATATAAAAAAATGACTCATCACTAATTCTCCAACTTCCCGTGTAGGTAGAAGCATGAAACTTTTAGAAGTTGTTAAGGACAAACCCGCAATGGTAACAGGTGAAAAAAAAATTAAATTATCACTTCCTGGGGGCCGGGGGCACAAATGAAGTTCTTTCCTTATATGAGCTATATAAAAACTGAAAATCACAAATGCTCATATTTTCCGTGTAGGTAGAGCAATGAAACACTGAGTAGTTGATAATTACACTTCCGCGAAGGTAACAAGCGAAAAAAATATTTAAATTATCACTTAATGGGGGCCGGGGGCCCAAATGTAGTTTTTTTTTATATAAAAAAACTGACTCATCACTAATTCTCCAATTTTCCGTGTAGGTATTAGCATGAAACTATGGGAACTTGCTGAGTACACTCTCTCAACGATAATTGGCGAATAAGAATTTTAGAATTCACAGTGTTGGGGGCCCTGGGCCCAAAAACGCTTTGTTTCCTTATATGGACTTTATAAAATATGAAATCACTAATTTTCTCATTTCTCGAGTAGTCAAAAGCATGAAAGTTTGGGAAGTTGTTGAGTAATAACCAGCGACAGCAACGGGAGAAAAAAAATTAAATTATCACTTCCTGGGGACCCGGGGGCCCAAATGAAGTTTTTTCCTTATATGAGCTGTATAAAAACTAAAAATCACAAATTCTCCTATTTCCCGTGTAGGTAGAAGCATGAAACACTGGGTAGTTGATAAGCACACTTCCGCGATGGTAACAAGCGAAAAAAATATTTAAAATAACACTTAATGGGGTCCGGGGGCCCAAATTTAGTTTTTTTCTTATATAAAAAACTGACTCATCACTAATTCCCAAACTTCCCGTGTAGGTATTAGCATGAAACTTTGGGAACTTGCTGAGTACACTCTCTAAACGATAATTGGCGAATAAGAATTTTAAAATTCACACTGTTGGGGGCCCGGGGCCCAAAAACGCGTTTTTTCCTTATATGGACTATATAGAATATGAAATCACTAATTTTCTCATATCTCGAGTAGGCAAAAGCATGAAACTTTAGGAAGTTGTTGAGTAAAAACCAGCGATAGCGACGGGAGGGAAAAAAATAAATTATCAGTTCCTGGGGGCCGGGGGCCCAAATGAAGTTTTTTCCCTATATGAGCTATACAAAAACTAAAAATCACAAATTCTCCTATTTCCCGTTTAGGTAGAAGCATGAAACTTGGGGTAGTTGTTAAGTACACTTCCACGATGGTAACAGGTAAAAACAATATTTAAATGATCACTTAATGGGGGCCGGGGGCCCAAATGTAGTTTCTTCTTATATTAAAACAGACTCATCCCTAATCTCGGAATTACCGCGTAGGTAGAAGCATGAAACTTTGGGAAGTTGTTGAGTAGCCTCTCAGCCCGAAAACTGGCGTAAAAGAATTTTTAATCTAATACTCATGGGGGCCGGGGGCCCAAAAAAGTTTTTTTTTCCTTAAATGGCCTATATAAAATTTTAAAATCAACAATTCTCCTGTTTCCCGAGTAGGCAGAAGCATGAAACTTTGGGAAGTTGTTGAGTACAATCCCGCAATGGTAACGGGGAAAAAATATTTAAATTATCACATCCTGGGGGCCGGGGGCCCAAATGAAGTTTTTTCCTAATATGAGCTTTATAAAAACTAAAAATCCCTAATTCTCCTATTTCCCGTGTAGGTAGAAGCATGAAACACTAGGTAGTTGATAAGCACACTTCCGCGATGGTAACAAGCGAAAAAAATATTTAAAATAACACTTAATGGGGTCCGGGGGCTCAAATGAAGTTTTTTCCTTATATGAGCTCTATAAAAAGTAAAAATCACTAATTCTCCTATTTCCCGTGTAGGTAGAAGCATGAAACACTAGGTAGTTGATAAGCACACTTCCGCGATGGTAACAAGCGAAAAAAATATTTAAAATAACACTTAATGGGGTCCAGGGGCCCAAATGTAGTTTTTTTTCTTATATATAAAAAACTGACTCATCACTAATTCTCCAATGTCTCGTGTTGGTAGCAGCATGAAACTTTGGAGAGTTGTTAAGTACACTTCCGCAATGGTCACAATCAAATTAAATGTAAAATTATCATTCACTAGGGGGCCGGGGGCCAAAATGTAGTTTTTTTCTGATATGAGCTATATAAAGCAGACTCATCATTACATATATAACTTCCCGTGTAGGTAGGAGCATGAAACTTTGTGAAGTTGTTGCGTATCCTCCCGCAATGGTAGCAGACAAAAAAAAATTAAATTATCAGCTCGATAGGATCCCGGGAAGTGTGAAATTTTTACTTTTAGCTTTTGTTTTTCTGCGGGACTAGGACAGACAGACAGACAAAACGGTGAAGTTAATATATGTATTATATACATCATGATCCAGATTGAAATCAATTGGTTTTTTTAATTTGTGTTTCGCGGATTCTCAACGTAACTGAGATACTAATTTCCGCAGCAAAGCGGGGGTATTTTGCTAGTATATATATATACTAGATTGTGCCAGGGCGCCGTGGCGCCTGCGGCGCCCACTTTTTTAGGGCGCCTATGGCGCCAACCTTTTTCAAAAGCCCAACTAACTTGTCCTTTTTTGTTAAATACGAAATATTAAACTTTCTGAAATGTACGCAAAGTATTTAATAATAGGGGTTGTAGGGCGCCTACGGCGCCCACTTTGTTTTTTGTCAAAAGCCCAAGTAACTTATCCTTGTTTGATAAATACGAAATATTAAACTTCCTGGAATGTACACAAAGTATTTTACATCTTTAATTTATAATCATCATGCGCACCAATGCACACCTTGTATTTTAAAATATAAGATCAAACAATGACGTCATATTAAATATTTTTACAGTGCTAATCAACACACGATTTTTCAACTGCTATAGACTGTTGTACATCGTTCCTCAGAGTTCCACATCCTTCCCAACAGGGAGTGACTTGGGCTTTTATATTATTTATAATAGGGCTGCGGAAATTAACGATTAGATTATCGATTAATCGCTAAAATGTTTTTACGATTAATTTTTTTAACGATTAATCGACCCACCACTTATAAATGTACAGGAAGTCAAAAAGTAAAATATTTCGAACGATAAATATAAACTAATTTCCGGACGATTACATGAACATTTTGGTTTTAAACTATTCACTTACGTGAATGTTCAAAATGTTGATAAAGGTAATTGTTTCCATTGAGAGAAATCGTTTGCCTACCCTGCAATGTTCCCTCTAAGTCTAAGCTTCGTTGGTCCGTGTGCAAAGTTTAAAAAAAAACTCGTGTGCAAAGTTGCACAACGTCCATTTTTGTGCAATATTTTACATAATTTGCTGTGCGGTGATTCTAAACTCCTGAGTGGCGTCGGTCAAATATCTGCGCAGCGGCGCTGCTTAAAGAGAACATTGCTACCATGGTTCTAACACTTCGCTTACATATCACCTGCAAACCAAACATCCACTACAGCATGAGAAACTTCAGTTGAGAGAATCTAAAGCTATCTGAACGATTATTCCGCTCGGCTGGTTATATTGTCAATAAGACCCGCTCATCACTTGAACCAAATAATGTCAATACACTTGTCTGTTAGCGTTGTTGTTTAAAAGATGTCATATAATATAAAGAAGACATTCCAGTGTTATTTTTTTTTACAAGTAAGCAGAGGCGTCACTAGGGTTGGTGTCACCCGGGGCGGCAGATCATGGTGTCACCCCCTAACGACTTAACCCATTGAACTCATCCGAGTCTTCCAGTGCCAAATAACGGGAACATACAGAATTTTACAGTTTGGTGTCACCCCCTGATGGTGTCACCCTGGGCGGCCCACCCCTCCGCCCTAGTGACGCCACTGCAAGTAAGTTTAGTAAATGTTACTTATGACACCATAAATTTCAATTTTTGGCTTTAATCGAAATTAAAGATTAATTAATCGTTAATTTTTCAAAAGTTAACTATTAATTTTAAATTAATCGTTAACAGCCCTAATATATATATATAGAGAGAGATATATTATGTACATATATATATATATATAATAGAGAGAGAAAGAGATAGAGAAAGACAGAGAGAAACAAAGATAAAGACCAGGGGATATAGATTAATTCTTATAAAGCATTAAAAAATTAAATTACGTTGTGGCTGGATCAAATACAAAATTCTCTGTAGTCTGCCAAAAATGTTCATAACAATTGAGGAGCTATTTCCAATAATAAACTGTTTCGATCCTTGGAAAAATGACAATATAAATTAAGAGAGGAAATAAAATTGATATGGGTGTTATTAAATTATTTAAAACTTTATGCGTGTAATTGGATTATGTAAAAACTTTATGTGTATAATTGGATTATGTAAAAACTTTATATGTGTAATTGGATTATGCTAAGATGTAAACTTGTAAATTTCTTTGTCGCTTCTCTCGGTGATACCCCATGAAATGATCTCACCCACTCCCTCCCCACCAATTATCACTGAATTGTGTGAGGAGTTAATACCCCTCACGAGAGTTTTCTCCCCTTGAAAATAACATCATATCCCATATGATTATTAAAGAGTGAAACTTTATTTCCTCCCCCCCCCTCTAAAGACAAAATGTCGCAGCTTTCAATAGCTTAACGTCGTTTAAAATTTGACATTTGACGAACTGAAAATGCAAATGCGCTGCACGTGGTTGAATAAGATAACGCTGTTTTAAACAATGTGCTAAAACACATTACAGATGTCGAGGGAGTGGTATGAGCAATTTTAGAAATAGATGTGTGTCTACATCGAGTCTGAATGTAGATTTTTCATACGAGTCCTATGTTCCCTCTAAGGTTTGTTGGTCCGTGTGCAAAATATAAAAAAAACAACCCGTGTGCAAAGTTGCACAGCATCTTTTTTTGTGCAACGTTTTGCACCGCACAAACACTGTACTGTATCAAAATTTGGTCATTCTAAAATGCTAAGCGGCGTCGATCAATCAGATATCTGCGCGGCCGCGCAGCCATGTAGCTTAATGGGAACATTAGTAGGACTAAATGAACTAGACAATTGCATAACAGATTTCTGTCGTTTTAAAATCAACAAAATTAAATGAATCCCTGTCACTATTCGTGTAAATACTGTTATTTGAGGTTGGAACCATTCCCATGAGACAGATATTGTTCTTAGTTCTTACCCAATGATGAACAGCTTTTCACCGCGTTTCGAAGTATATGTGGGGAAATCTACCGCCAAGCCAACGTAAGTACCCACGTATAAAGCCCTCTATAACATTTACAAATACTGCTAGATATAAGTATCCATTTGGTGAAGCTCCTTAACAATACCAGGCATTGTGCATAACTATGTTAAATATTTCTATGGCCCCATTAATGACAGATGTTGGGATATAACGCTTCGAAAAAAAAGCCATTAGCTTTATATAAAAAAAGTAGTTCAGAGGGAAAATGCTCCATCAATTCAGTGATCTACATATAGCTTTAGCCAGCATCTCAATTCTCTTACTTTTCATTGTATAATTTTGAAATTTTAACTCTGGAAGAAATATGTGATAAAAATTCAACCATCAATTTTTTAAACAAATTGCATTTTTATTAAGAGTCAAAGTATGAGGGTTAATTAATTCATAAATAAGTAATTTGTCAATTTAAAAAAAAAGTATTTATTATTTCTTTAGGCTCTAATTACAACGAAAATATTGATTAGTTGAAACTTTCAAAAAATATCATGTTTTGATATCGAATTGTATCATATGACATTGAGATGGAGCATGAAGCTAAAGAAAACATGTGTCCATCTGTTTTAAATTTCCCAAACCGATAATCGAATTTAATTCGGGCCGGATTATGAAGTGAAATAAGGCCGTAGCCCAAGCCGGATTATGAAGTGAAATAGGCCGTAGCCCAAGTCGGATTATGATGATGGGCGCCCAAACGATTATGAAGTGAAATAAGGCCGTAGCCCAAGTCGGATTATGAAGTGAAATAAGGCCGTAGCCCAAGTCGGATTATGAAGTGAAATAAGGCCGTAGCCCAAGTCGGATTATGAAGTGAAATAAGGCCGTAGCCCAAGTCGGATTATGAAGTGAAATAAGGCCGTAGCCCAAGTCGGATTATGAAGTGAAATAAGGCCGTAGCCCAAACCGGATTATGAAGTGAAATAAGGCCGTAGCCCAAACCGGATTATGAAGTGAAATAAGTCCGTAGCCCAAACCGGATTATGAAGTGAAATAAGGCCGTAGCCCAAACCGGATTATGAAGTGAAATAAGGCTGTAGTCCAAGCGAATTTTAAAAAATTGCTGGATTCCAGATTTGCCGGAGCTGGAGCTAAAATTAATATATATTTTATCGCTAACCTGGCAAGCCGGATTGGGCCGGATTTATGAAACAAATTTCTGCCGGAGCCGGATTTATATGGCCGGATTTGCCGGAGCCGCAGGCGAAATCCGGTTCACCCCTAATTTCTATGAAGTCAGCTATAAAACGATAATCGGTTTAAAATCGGAGTTACATAATCGATAATCGGTTCGCCAAAAAAAAACAAAAAAACGCGCAATTAACAACCCTAAACAACCCTCGCTAGGGTCGGCCAATCACAGTTTATGTTTAAGGGATGGTAGTAATAAAAAAAAGGGGGGGGGCGCATAACAACAACCTCAGTGCGCATGTCTCCAGGTTTATTCGCTATTTTTTCATTACTTCGTGCTGCTGTTTGTGTCCGAACTCTCTACCCCCCCCTCCCCCCACCGTTCTTTGCACTGTCTATGATGAGCAATTCTGCGGCGTATGCTACGCCGCGGGTCGTATCTAGTTTTAGTTAATCTCCAAAACATCATAGAGAGTATTTCCTGAAAGATTATATTATAATTATATGGTCAAGTGTCTTGGAGTGTGAGCAGGTTTCACGAACTTGAGAGACCAAATAGGTGATATTGGTGTTCGATAGAAAAATTATTAATTGACCCAGCAACAGATAGATAATATGTGAAACATATCTAACACTTCGATCTACTGTTAAATATAATGCGGACTAATGTTACATTAATTCCAAGGCATCAGCACCAAATCCACACCCAAACTTAACTTCTTTTTTTTTAAAGCTAAATAACTTAACAAGGAAAATAAGTGAACAAAAATTTAGACGCAAAAGTTCCAGAAACTATTATTATTTGGATCTAAATGCTGCTTTTGATAGCAAACACTTGTTATATTTTGGTTTCCTAACCTTGTCTGGTGAACTTAATTTTAGATGAGAAACAAAAGCTAAAATAAATTTATTTTAAAAAGACATAAAGATGATAGTTTGTATATCATCTTTATAACGCCATTCTCATTGTAATAGATCACTACGAGTCCATTCACATTATAGAATACGAGCAACAAAGCCCGTCCAAGGACGTTCCGCCAGCGTTCGGTGGCATATTGTAACTCCCCTCCAACAGCCATCTCGACCGGCATTACATGTGCATCGCGTCAAAAATACTATTCATTATAGTTAAAATAAATAACTCGTAAAAGCAGAGCTTTTTGCTATAAATCCCAACGCGCATAACTCAAAATAAAGTCTTGGAAGAAATACTGCACCAACAATAACTCGTTTTGAACGTCCGCGTAAATAGCGTAAACGTGTTCAATATGTTTGGCTGTAGGAGTCACATGTGTTTGAGGGACCAATCGCTATAGATGACCGGACAGAAACTTGCCTTTTATTATATAGTAGGATATGCACTATACTTGTGTTAATTTTTAAAATTAAAATATCTGGTACACATTATTCGACATTGTGTAAATGTGTTGGACTCTAATGTCCATCAGTGAACTAAGTTAATTTATTTAATTTAAATGATTTAAAAACATTTTTTAAAAAGAAAGGTCTCCATTGTTAGCAGTATTTGTATGTTTAAATGCTAAAAATCAATATATTAGTTTTGGATCATCAGAGTGCAACAATCATGCTAGTCCAGCACGAACAGTGTTAGCGCTATAGAAGGCATTCATTCATTCAATCATTCATTCTTACTTACATCAAAGAAGAAAAAGAAAGTAAGACATATTTTTTGTCACATTTTTTTCCATTTGTTTATTTTCACACTTGAAAAAGGAACACACATTTGGGGCGGCTCAAAGCTGGTGAACAATGCATAATAATTGTTGGAAAACATTCAGGTAAAAAATAATTATTTGAAATCCCTGATTTGAGATGTGGCTCTGATCCACACACTGCATGTGGTATGCAACCCCACAAGCGTAAGGTGGACTGCAACCACATGCTAAATACAACTAAAGATATCCACAATCAAATAGTTGGTGAGAACCAGGAAAAGGAAATTGAGAAGAAAAAAAAACGATGTCAGGGCCCCTCCCGAACAAGGGGGTGGGTTCAAATCCAAGGGGGGCCTCCGGAACAATAGAAGTCAACTAAAAGTGGTGCTAACATTCAATCCTATCAGAAACTGTTCAAATTCAAACTTTCCGCCAGTGGGTATTGCCAATAAGAAATGTCCACATTACCAGAAGGCAACATCACATTGATGTAGCCAGCTAGTACCAATGCTCCTGAAGCGTTTGTCAGATGACTTAGAATTTTTGTTAATGCTTTTGCCATCTGGTATCGTGGTATAAAAACATCAAAGGTAATTTATGTATTTATTGCAAAGGTCTTGTGTAATAATTTTAATGGAATTTAAATGAATATTGCTTCTTTTCAGCTAGTATCAATGGTGCATCTGTTAGAAGAAGTTAATAATTTTTATATTAAGGGGAGGAGGGAATCACGCAATCAAAAGACGGGAGACACTTAGCTGAAAACATGTGTCTTTCCTTCTATATTTGTTTTTGAATTGTCGTTCATATTATTTTTTTGGAATTTGTTGCAGTGTGGTAAGGGTAGTGGACGGGGCGGGACTGACCAACACCCAACCTAAACCTGGGATCAGCGTCTCTCTGTGGACAGCATTCTGGCAAAGAATAAAATAAGTATACAGTCTTCAAACTCTTGCTTGGACGATCAGACTATTCAAGACACAGTTCATTCAATGGAGTTATCATCACATATATGACTATAGAATAGCGAGTATAATGTTGTCGTTAAAATGAAAAACAAATTAAAAAGCAATAATAGTAATAACAATAATTGAAATAGTTTGATCTATAACCATAGGAATAACACACACTGAATACCAGTGAACATTTCTAAATGTACAATAACTGCTGACGTGAACATAAATTTTAAATAAAAATAATAATCCATTAATATCTTTCTTGTATGGAGGCAAGACCAACATGGATATTGTGTCAAGTTTGCATGTTGCATTGGTGTGTGTGTGTGTGTGTGTGTACAGCTGTGGGGCAATCTGCCGTCTTACCGAAGTTGTTGATTTAAACGGGGATAAGGCTTGTGCTGACATTATCCAGAAATAAAATTTAAGAAACATGGAGACCCTCCACCGAAATGAAGTTATAGGGAGAGCGCATGCGCGCGTATGTTTACAATAAGTAGAGTGTGTTGCAGGGTTTTTTTCTTTTTCTGTTATTTGAAAAAAATTTTTTTTATTTTGACAGGGATTTCCATTATAAGCCATAGCATCCCGTCACAAAGCCATACTACATAAAACCTTATACCTTAACAACATGTAGTTACACAATCTCATAGGGCCGGGGCTATGTACATAGATGTGAACAATGTATAGCTTAAAAGACAAAACTTGGTGGTACCCTCTGACCAGGCTTTTCACATAAATATAAAATAATAATACAAAGTAAGAACCAAAAGGGTCGCATTCTCACAAATTTCGATCACATTAAAATATTTACATAATAAAATGAATTTAAAAAAACACAAACAAATTCTAGATTCGCCATTTTTTTCCCTTCTATTTTTAAATATTACGCTATTTTGAATAAATCTGGACCTAGCGAAGCTGAAATGCCTACTCTGAACAATTATCACTCATACTAATAAATTCTGGTGAATATTCTTAAACTGCTTATCGCAAGACACCACGGCGACACCCCAACACACTAAAAATTACCCCCCCCCCAATCCATCCACCCACCCACACACACAAACGTCAACATGATTGAAAACACACTTTCTCAGGGGACAGAACTGTTGCCATAACTATTTAAGTATCCAAAAGCAAAATTAAAATATGGTGTGGCGGTTGCGTCAGGGCTCAACAACGCCCCGAGGCCTTATTAATTGCTAACCTCACTGATATATAAATTTAACTGTATGGTTGCCCTTGGACTTGGACGCTTGGCTATAGAAGCAGAGAACATTCCATGGGGCGGGGAGGATAAAATTCGACATATGCTTTCAATTTAATTCACGTGATAGTTTTTAAAAAAAACTACGTATTAAAACAAAACATAACCTGTAATATGGGTAATTCTACCCCCACCTCCTCCCTATACCAGAAAGTTCATTGTCAATGTAAAGAGGACAATGAACAAAGGGAACTGAGCCTCAAAAACATTGGTTTGGAGATTTCACACGCAATGTCACGTTACAAACGATTGTTGAGACCAAGCGAGGCCGGCTTTTGCGGGTTGGGATCTGGTATGTGTTTCTATCCTGCCATTGTTTATAAGTGAGATTTGTTGACTTACACGCCTGAAATGAATGAGATATAAAATGATTTTCATCCATGCTCAGTGATGTAAACCAGATTACTGAGCGGTTTCAAAGCGCATTGCTTCCTAGTTTGTCGGTGCTGTTATAATAGGACAACTTTGTCTATTGTAGATGAATAATTATAAAATAACATAGTATAAATTATATAAAGCATCAGTATTTCCATTATTTCGCGTCCGTATCTATAAAAATGATAAAAAAAATTATATTTATCAATACAGTCAGGGGCGTAATCAAATGGGGGTGTCCTACCGGGTGGATTTTCATTTCTCTGTGTTACAAGCTAACTGGTGGTGGTGGTGGTCTGTGTGTATATATATATATATATATATTACCGTGGAGAGCGGCGCAAATTGATTGACTGATATAAATCCTAGCTAAGCCACTGCGAGCTACTCCACTTCTAGCTAGGCAACTACTATTTACCCCACTGCTAGCTACATCACTGTTAGCTAAGCCATTGGTAGCTAGGGCACTGCTAGTCACATCATTAGATGCAATCTATCCAAGTGGTTTCAATATGTTTTTTTTCAAAATATGTTTTTACCGTTTACCATATCCACGGGCTGCATTACCCACCAACAAGCTATTCCGTCTTATAATCAGTTCTACAACAGATCTACAGAGAACGGGGGAAAAAACGTCAATTCTCGTACCTCACCGAGTATGTACCGCGCAGACAGCGCATTGATAAGCGACATACCCCCAGGCATTGATATTAATATCAATCACGAAACCGATATATTTTTTTATAACTAAAGAATTTTAGAATTAAACATTGATTGGTTCGAACGAGCGACGCTGAGCCATACGTGGGCCATACGCTACCAAAATATCTATTATTTGCAGAGATAAAATTATAATTTAGTTGTTTTTACTTCTTCTTTATATTTTAAAAAAAAATAGCATTGCAGAGAGTTGCTGAAAGTGTAGAAATAAATATTACTGTGTGATATAGATTTCTAAATGACAGTTCGATTATATTTAAGAAGTAATAACCCTAGCGGGATAGGTAAACATGAGGATGGTGAGGTGATATCCCACACTACATATTGTGATACAATATGGCACAAATATCGTCATAAAACTACACGACCCAGAGAGATAATAACATTTATCTAATGAATATCTTTTCTTTTGTGATTAATAAATTATGCTTGACTCCAGTAGACATTGACACAGAAAACGTGCCCCCCCCCCGGTACCTAACCAGGATAGCGTAGCCCAGTTTCCAGAAATCTGGGATAATCCAGTCAGGAGAACAAGTTTCTTGCTGTCAGCACTTAAGTGGTTACGGATAAAATTCACTTTGTATCAGTACGGGATAAGTTTTGTTAGTGCAGTCGTATTTCTCTAATAGCTGTCGCAGCGTACCGAGAGACGACCATTTACCCGCATTGAGTGCTCTTATCCTTATACTTCCATCAAGTTTATAAACAGTTTAGAAGTAGAAGGGATGATATCAGATTATATGAAAAGAGAGAGGGCGCTCTCAACGCAAACGCAAATACAAGTTCGGATTACAGTCATACATACATTTTATATGCGATGCCAATAGAAGTTATTGTGGTTGTTTGGGGGGGGGGTGGGGTGGGACGGAGGGGCGTGTTGAGCTGGATCCTACGTAAGTCACAGATGCATTATACCTGTGAATATATCCCCTGCATAGAACGAGCGTCTGTAATATATACGATTATATAATAGTTGCGACTGATGCCATTTTTTTTTCCTCTCGCCTCTTTTCCTAAAGGTGGGAATTTTTTAGCCACAAGTGGAGACAGTTTCCCCGGATAAATGCGGCCTAAATACTAAATACGGATACGCCCCTGACTGAAATATTCCTAGTTAGGATGATGATATATATCTATTTAATTTTCCCCTCAAGATTGAGCACAATGTTATCCTACCGGTGCAATAAATATATTTCAAAATTTAATCTCATGACTCACGGGTCATTGCGATGAGATCCTACTGTTTGGAGGGGGAAAAAACCCTCTCTCCTTGTTCCTGACCCTAAACTAACCATAAACCATAACACTCATTTCTAAACCCTAACCCTGCTCCTTGATCTAAGGTGTCTATCAAGTCAATGTTTCGTTTGCCTTTCTGTTTTCCCATCATCTATTTCCTATTTTAACGTGCACAGATCTTAACAAGCCGTGTCACGTGACGTAAACAAATTGCGATACATACTCGAGTGTTGATAATGGAGCCACTCTTGTTCCCGAGAGCCGATCGTTCCGTTTTCAAGCGATCATTTCGTTTTTAAACGTAGAAACTACAAGAATGATCTTGTGATTTTCAATGGTTCCGGCCTGGTTGCAGAGAAATATGAGTGTTGCTTTTTTTCTTTCTTTTTTTAAAAAAGAACTCTACATCAGGTTACAAAAATGTAATTTTTTAAATTATTGATTCTCAAATTTCGATTTTTTTATTTCGTCTTTGTACTTGTAAACTTAAAATATTGCTTATAAAATTGAATCAATTCATTTCAAAGATGTGACAGTAAAAAAAAATAAATAATAATTTAGATTTAAAAAAAACAACAACAAATATTTTTAAAAAACACTAGGAGCTATTAAAATTGTTACCAAAAATGTTCTGAATTGCGGATGTATTTAATAGGCCTTGAACTAATTGTTAAAATACATCGACATAATCACCGGACGGACGAACCAATCACGTGAACACAGAACATGTGCCAGGAAAAGCAAAGAAATAAGATTTAATTATTTTCTCTTATATTATCACAATTCAGAAACATTGTTTGTACTGTTACAATCTTTAACTTTAGTAATAATTCTCTTAAACTTCCATCTTAGAAAATGAACTAACAAAATTGAAGACTTAACAAAATGGCTTGAAATATCATTTGAAAACAAAAAATATCCTTAAAATTCATTTTGGCCATTGGAGTTGATCCTACATGTAATAGTTAATGAAGTATAAACACTTAATTCTTATTAATGTCTATTTTTAAAATAATTTACATTCAAATTATGTAAAGAATACTCTTTTTAAAAAAATGATGACGCTTGTGAGATTTTGAAATACTGTTTGTTGGGCTCAGTTTTACACCGCTCTTATGATACCTTGTACAATACAATTTTAAAACAATTGTGCCAGTGTATAGGCATAGGTATAGGTAAAATGTTTGTATATTTTATATCATATTTATTGTTTGAATTTTTAGAGGCTAATTCATATTATTTTTGCAAGTGACAAGCCACTTTCAAATTTCAAACCATATTTTTTTTTAAAATTACAAACACACACAAATTGTTGCAACAAGAAAGGAAGAGGGCACAATATTTACAGTGAGTATAAATTAGGCAATAAATTAAAAGAAGTTCCAGTCATATCAAAATATTATCACACAGTACAAATTTATGCATTCCCAATTTCCTTATACATTAAAGCAATGACATCACACCAAAAACAATTTCATCTCTAAATCAAATTTGATGGTTTGACTTTTAAAAAAAAATTAAAATAAATAAAGAGATTCACAGACCAACACCGGACAAATTTTTATGAACTGTTGTTTTTTTTCCACTGACCACAGATAGACTTCCTTGTAGATAAAAGCAAGTGGGGAAAAGGAGGGGCCATTTTAAATTAATTTCTCAATAATTTTATGACTAGTCATAACTTCTTAAATTTGATATTTCCCTTTTTTTTATTTATCTGATTTAAAAAATGTATATTAATTAATTAATTTCACTTTAAAGATTTGCAAGCCTAAGAGCACATAAATATATTTCTGCAAATTAAAAAATATATATAAAGGCTATCCCTTTAAAAAAATCAGTGTTCCAAAGTGCATTTAAAGGGGAAACAAATCAAACTCGACTGATAAATTTAAAGAAATCTGATATTGTTTACTAATAGATTTCGAGGTCCTTTCAAACTACTATGAAAGAAATAAACAACTAATATGAAGAACAAATGCTCATAATTGATGGTGTGGAACTTATTTTTTTTTAAATGTCAGGCTAAACATAAATTGAACCTTCATTGGCCATCAATTGAACAATGACTTGAATATAGACATTTGGTTTTAAAATCAGATGATTAAAACAACATAAACAGTTTATGTATATAACACTATGTTATGTTAAAAATTCTTTTCAATTAAATAAACCAGACAATCTTTTTTCATCATAAAATAATATGAAAGTTTTAAAATATATATACAAATACAATTATTTGATCAGTATTTAATATTATGTTTTTTTCATGAATGATATTGAGTGCTACCTTCTTCACTTTAAAAAAAAAGTTGACCTCAATACTCTTCTAAAATTGGAGTATAATTTCAATATTTTTTTTGGATACCTTTTGAAATTTACAACAAACATCAAATAAACTTATACATTAATATCAAACATTGTTTAATATTGCTAAACACTTTATTGGTGAGGGTAGAGCTTTGTAGAGAAATGATGAAAATAATCCAATGTATAATTAAATTAGGACAGTAATAATTTTAATAGTCACTGCCCCTTTCCCCTTTTTTCTATAAACACACCCTTGCATGAAGCCTCTGACCATTTACAATGAAATGATCTGGGTACAAAAAAAAACAAAAAAACTTCTAAGTTATTGCTTGCAAAGTCAAAACATTAAAAAAAAAGAACATTTTTTCCAAGAAATTTAGATATCAGTTATAAATAGTAGTTTACAATAATAGTAAATACAATAAATATGTCAAGTGTTGCCTTGGTAGTATGGTACACACAATACAGTTACAAGCAGTGATTATCAATGAATTAAAAGTTTTCAAAATCCACTATTTGTGAATAGGTTAAAAACAGCAACATTTTTTTTTACAACTGTTATCTTTCAGTATATAATAATAATAATCTTTCATGCCATCCCAAAAATTCAAATCTTGTTCTCTTTCCTAGTGATTAGTAACGTTCACAGACTTACATATTTTTCTTTTTCACATGCTTGCACATCGATATTAACATTCATTCCAGAAGAACCATTATGGAAGAAATAATTAATTGCTTTATAAAAGAGTTATTTTTCAAAAAATAATCTATAATATGTCATTTAAAAAATGCATTAAATTTTTTTTTAAAACTTCTTTTGTTACTCCTCAAATAAAAATTCTTAGTAATTATACAAGTACCTTTACAACTAGGTAACTGAAGAATAAATGCAGCCAGGCCTAAAGCAGAACATAGTAGACTACATTATGAATTAATTTCTTTTTCATTCATTGCTCAGCACAACTGGAATTTAATATCACCCCCTTACAAATGTATATTTGTTTCACTTAGCTATCTTCAAACTATTGCCTACCATCCCATCTAACCTTGTCTATACTCTTTTACCATGACTGCCTCTTGTCCTTTGGTTTACAGGACTGCAATGACAGATTTTGCAAATATAAGGGCTTAAATTTACATTGAAATATTATAGTTAACATATTCCCCTAACTATTAATAACATTTTGTATGATGTGCACATCAGACATTCATTTTTTTCTTCAAGTATTAGTCCTTTACCAAAGTATTTATTAGACCACTTTTTAAAATGCTTGTGGTTCTCTGTTTTAGTCAATTCCATTTGGAGTATTTTATCTAATGTCTTTAAAAAATATATAAACATTTTTTTTTAAAGCCAGAATATTGCATGTTTCTTTGCAGTGCCGGAAAGACAGGAGTAGACCAGAGGGAGAGGGGGGGGGGTTGGGGGGGGTGAAATCAATATCTATTACTATTAGCTACAAGGAGCAGATTGTTACTGTTAAGTGGGCCATCCTGGGAGCCGCTCATTTCACAAGTTATAATATTCAATGGCAGGGTTATTCTTGTTTTTTTTTAATATTATAAATTATAATACTGGGAAACTTCCAGAAAATAAAGCATTAAAACTGACATTTCGAGCCCGCACACTGGGAATAAGAACACATCTTTAAACAGGAAATTACTCCATGACAAAATTGTCAGGCCAACTACAATGAATCCATACAACAATGCATCTAATGTGCAACAGTTTTGTGCACTCAACAGGCAATTTCCTAATATTGTTTTTTTAAAAGTATTATACATAATTTATATCCTTTTTATACATACTTGTATATAAGGTTTTATTATTGGCAGGCATGGGCCTCTATAAATAAATTCTTTACATTTGGGACAAATATTAATTCTTTTTTGTTTTAATTTGACTATGCTAAAAAAAACAATACAACAATTCAAAAATAATTCCCCATAAAATGTACATTTAAACAAATGAATACTGACTCAAATTGCACGTTTTTTTTTGTTTTCAACTTTTACATCAAGGAATTGCCCCAATGCACAAATCTGGAAATGGGAAAATAATTGCACTGAATTTTTTAAAATAAAATGCATGACAAATATTTATGGATGTTGGAGTCAAAGAGACAAATGACAAACATGGACTTGACTTTCTGAATCACACAAAATACCTGAGGTCAGTAGCTCTTGGAACAAAAATGACAAGCTAAAAAGGTAATTATAAATGTATTAATGAAATCTTTCAAAGGGGTAAAATTAATTTATTTAACAACACTTGCAGTATTAGTATGTCACAGGGGTTCTTAAGTTATTTAACCAATACCATTAACTTGGTTAAAATTTGTAACTCTTGAACAATAAAATATCTTGTTATCGTACTATGCACTTTATATTGACTTCTATCTTTATACCAGAAGAGATTGTCCTTAATCTTTTGTTTCTATTTTAATGTTAATTATTTAAGTATTAACTTGCAAAATTTTTAAGAACCCTGGGTAATAGTAATCTTATATGTAACTGACAAACAGATGTAAAAGTTAAACAAATAATTTTTTAACATCATTCATATAATTATAAATAAAAATTTTCTCAACAGAGGAATTGTAGAGGCTACAATAATTTTTCTTATTGAAGACATATATGTATTTCATTTGCTTTTTATCATATGTTTGCAATAAGGAGCTGTATAGGACCATGTATTGCTTTAGTGGGCTTAGGTTATAGGATGGGGTGGGGAATAGGGGGAAATGGGCTCAGAGAATTATATTATATACACCAATATGGGTAATAAAATTAAATGAATAAAATTCCATAGCAGCGAGTTCCATAAAAATATCTTGCCTGCAAATAAGACGAGCAGATGTTTCTCCTGGGTCAGCACACAGGTGTGATAAGTGATTTAAAAGGTACATTCACTGCTAATTTATTCCCTTTGAATAAAAACTAGGTAATGTCAAAAGGGCAATAGAGTAGTCACCTGAAATTTGTTTTATATTATTGCTGTCCACTGTTTGTTAGTTTGGGTGAAAGCTGGCTGGGAAAATGACCTACAGATGACTTCAATTTCTGGTCATTAGCCAATACATGTTAGAACGGGTGGAATGAAACATAGGAATTAAAAACTTCATAATTTGTTCACAATATCTTACAGACCAATCATAGCTGAGGCGGCAGATGTCTGACCAGTCATTTTGAAAGGTGCGGTATCCATTGAACTGGATCCCAAAGGAAGATTGTAACCGTGCAGCAAAATGTCATTCCTCTCCATGGGGATCATTGGACTCTCAGCTCGACCTGCTTGAGGGGTGGACAGGAGCGATGCCGCTATGCTCTGATATATAGCACTGTTGCTGACCAGGCTTTCGTCCCGTGATGAGCAAATCTTGCTGGGAAACTCCGAAGCCCTGATGAGGTTTGAATTGATGAGAGGAGATGATGAACACATTAATCGGCCGGACCTGCTTCCAGCACGCAGGCTGCGCCTGTGCCGACACTTCACGTGCCTCTGCAGGCGAAAAGCAAAATGTGTTTTGAAGGAACATGAAGGGCAGCGAAGCAAGCTTTTCTCAAAAGAGTTTTTAATTGGAAGATCCCTGCGGTTTCGGATGTGAACATGACGTACATGAGCCATGCCCCAGGATCGGGTAGGGAAGACAGCGGAACAGTGAGAACATTTGAAGCTGTTGGGACACTCTGGCTCTGCGTTTTTGGCTTCAGTTAGGGCATCTTCGATGCAGTACCCATGCATCGTTACCATGTGTGCTGAAAGGGCATTGGGTGATAGAAGAACCTGGTGGCACTGTCGACACGAGAATGATGGCGAGTGCTCAAAGATGATGCCATGTTCCATCCTTTCATGATCCAGCAACGAAGACAGCCAGTGGGTATCAAAGCCACAGCGTTGACACACATACTTCTTGAGGCGACTGTAGGTGGAGATTTTTTTGCGGAGCCCCCACCGGGCGCTGAGTTCGGCCACTTTGTTATTATTTCCTTCACCATTGGGAAGGCTGGGCTCTTCGGTGGGAATCTGAGGCTCATCTGTGTCCAGAGTTACCCTCGCGTTATGCTCCTGAATGAGATGGAGTTGGACAGACAGCTCTGCGGGAAAATCAATTCCACAAACCTGACATGTGTAAATGGGCGGAGCATTCTTTGATCTCATGTCGAGCGCTTCATTGTCTGAATGATCTTTGATGATATGATCTTTCAGCCATTTCATGCTTTTGAATCTGCGGCTGCAGATATTGCAGGTCTCACTCTGTTCAATGTTGTTATTCAGTGGCTGATCATCTTTATTTTTACTGAAGTTTACTGGCTTCAGGTGAAACTTCTCGCCCAGCCGGTCAGTTGGGGGAAGCGGGATCATTTGAGGTAGACAGAAAGGATCTAACCTGAAAGGTTTCTCGTCTGGCTGGCTTGAGGCGTTTGAGGCAGTGTCGCAGTCTGAGGCATTGGGCGACCCACTCATACTCACGTTTGGTGAGTTGCCGCTGGGCACTATGCCATGCTTCTTCTGCTTGTGTGTGCGCAAGAAATACTTGTTGCATACTTCTTTGTTACAGATGTCACAGATGACCCGCGATGAGTTGATCGGTTCTTTCCAGCGCCAAGAACTTGAGCTCTTCTCACTTCCCTCCTTGCTTTTGTTATTGATAAAATTATTATTATTATTATTATTATTATTGATTGGTGGAATATTTGGTTTCACTGGAGAAATAGAGTTTATTATTTTCTCACCTTCTGAACTCTTGGAGCTCACTGAAGACGTCGTGTCACTTTTGATACCATGAATATTTTGTTTATGTGTCCTGAGAAAATACTTACTGCAGAACTCCTTTTTACAGATGTCGCAGTAAGCCTCTGGGTCAAAGTTCAGCTTAATACTATCCTCTCCAGGCATTTTCCCGAGTGGGGGCAAACCGAAAAAATTCAAATCCATGTGCCTGGCTTGGCTTTGTGATCTTGCAAACAGTTCGTGGTTGATGGAGTCAGTGATGAAAGAAGGCATGTCTCTGTAGCTCTTGAACTCACGGCCAAAGTCTACAAAAGGGGGCATGTCCTTGAAGTCTAGCTTAGGGGGAAAGTACGGCAGCATGTGCGGCTTGCCCATGTGATGTGGTGCCAGGTTCATTGGCTGTTGGTTGGATGAGGATAAGCTGCCTGACGATGTGGGTGTCTTTGGCTTGGGACAAGGTGGAGGCAAAGGGGAGTTTATAGGCTTCCGGTCATATTTGTCACTGTTGTTGGGATCGATGCCATGGGCATTGAACTTGTGAAGACGTAAGAAATACTGGTTTGTCATTTCCTTATTGCAAATGTCACAGACTGCGCTCTCTTTCATGGGAGGTGGTGGACCAAAGCTGGAGGCGTAGCAGACCGCAGATGCATCAGCAGCCATACGCATGAGAGATTCATTCATACTCCGCACTGGGTCTTCCTTGGAAACCTCACCATTTTCTATGAGAGTAGGATCGATGAGCTCATTCAGGCCGTGGTCGTGTATCCGGTGAATCCTGTACAGGTATTTGTTATTAAAGTCTTTGTTGCAGATGTTACAGATCAAAAAACTGTGCTCAACACTTGAGGAACGCTCCATCGGAGACCTTGTCCTCATGAACGAGTGTTCGTTTTTATTGTGATTAGATAAGGGAGGAGGACTAGGCCTGTTGCCATCGTTTCTGTTCTCCTTCACCAGGGACATTGCTTTGTCTCTGGGGGCGTCCTCACTTGGTCTGCGAATGCCGTGCTTGCTCTCTTTGTGGATCTGAAGATAGTATTCATTGCAGAATTCCTTGGCACAGATATTGCAGTGGACACCACCATCTTGCAAGGAAGGGTTAGGCTTGTTGGGTGAATGACCAGAGTTGTTCATGTGTAATGAGGATGAGGAAGGGGGCATGGATGGCGGGAGGAGAATGGAATCAGGTAGGGGTGTCATGTTCATAGATTGGGATATCATGGGGTGGGGTGGGGGCGGCAGCTGCTGACCAGGCATCAAAGAGCCGGCTGGAATGAGGGCAACAGGGGGCAGGCTGTAAGGGTTGATGACCATGACACCAGGGGGCATATTTGCAAGGTTGTGCATGGGCGGCATGCTGGAAAGCCCATGCATGCCTGGAAGATTGTGCATCCCAGCAAGGCTGGCCAGGGGCTGTGGAAGCATCATGTGATTAGTGGAAGTCATGGGCATGTCCAGCAGGCTGGACCTAGACCTCTTGTTGGTTGTTGCTGGTGGGTTGTCTGGCACGATCCCATGCACATCCTGCTTGTGCTTCTTGAGGTAATACTTATTGCAAAAATGTTTCTGGCATATGTGGCAGTAATCCTCCATGCTTGGGTCATTGGCCGGGGGATGTGCACTGCCGGACGTGGGTCCACTTTTGATGCTGTTTGTGATGCTCGTGAGAATGGAAGTAGCGCTGGAAGTAATAGAGCAGGAGTTGTTGCTGCAAGGGGCAGAGCTGCTCACATGGCACTCACCTCCACCGCTGCTCTTGCTAGACGGGGGCTTCGGGCTTTCTAAATTCGGAAGAGGCATAGGAAACATCGGCAGAGATTCGAGGGCCTTGATGTTGGGAGAGCTCTCTGACCTCTTGGGGGGCATTATGGAATCCAACTTAAACGACCAGGGCAGAAGGGGCTCGCTGCACGGCGCTTTCATAGAATCAAGTTTGAAGTTAAAGGAACCAAGCGGATCCTGGGGCATCATGAGACCCGGGAAAGGCATAGGAACACTGGTGGCAGGAGGGGAATTCTCCTCATAGATGCCATGCTTGTTGGCCTTGTGTGTTTTGAGGAAATATTTATTGCAAAACTCCCTATCACATAACTCACAGTAGGCATCCATGTGAAAGATTCTGTCAGATTTCACAGGCTCCCCATTTATTTCCTTGAACGTTTTGGGAGTTGTGGGTGGGGGTGGCTGAAGTTGATCGGGGAATGGGCAGCCGCTGTCTTCCAAGTTTGAGACCATGTGCTGAATTCTTAGAGATAACGGCTGGGGTGTGTGCCGTGGCGAGGGCGGAAGACTGTTAACTGGAGGTGCCGGAGACGGCTCCGTCTCAAGATGACCGTTGGTCAAGGGGACATCAGAACTCTCAAGCAGTTCTCTTCCCAGCCGGTGGTAAGCGGTTGGGAAATCTTCAGGGGGCCCTTCAAATCTCTGCTTCTTCATTTCGGGCCCGTGAACCTCCATCCTGTGCATGTTCAGCTCCCTTGGGTTGGTGAACGTGTCAGAACAGTCCGGACACCCTAAGATAGAGACATGCATGTCTAAAGGAAGCTCGTAATCAGAACTCTGACCATTGCTCAGGGGTTGCGGGGACTGTGATCTGTCGTCCATGTCATCCTCCTTATCTAGGTCATCCTGTAGCCGGTCCATGTGCGTCTCGTCCATGTGAGCCTCGTGGTCTGGGTGCATTGGCATGATCAGAGGGTCAAGGTCGCGCGACCCGGGTGCTACTTTGTTGGGGTTGGTTTGCTTGCGTCTGCTGGACTTCATGGCAGTAAACTCTTGCATTGCTCTCTACAATTCACTCCTGCACATTTGCCAATCCCTTAGCTATAAAACCCAAAATTCGTTACAGTAATTTAATCTTTGATGCCCGCCCTCATCTTTCATCTGTGAAGTCTCCTGGCGATGCACACATTTTGGAGCAATCTGTTGAGCAAATAAATAAATATATGTAACTGTACTACAAGATGAAATTTTATTTTTAAAAATATATTCTTGTTTATATATCAAGTATCAAGTCATATTTCGTGAAAGAAAATATGAACGGCGACTTTCAAGAAAGATTTTCAACAAACTACTTGAACTTGAAGTACTTGCCAACAAATTTGATTTTTCGTTGCCACCTTCAAACTTTTAGTTTGGATTTAATTTAAAGCCATTTGCTTTGATTATGAAATGGGATAAAATTCAAAGACAGACTTTGTTTGAAGTTGAACTCTCTCTCTCTCTTTCTCCAACACTCCCCAGCCCCGCCTCAATGTTCATCAGGCTTCACAGCAGGAACCCGTTCTCATACATTTAACGACCCTCCATCCTAACACCCTTTTCCCCCCTCGGTGTGAGGTCAATAAGTGATCGGAAGTTCAAAGCTAGGCTGGAGTCACAACTTATGTATTATATGTTATTATATATGAATATTGCGGTGTTTAAAAAAAACAAAATGCTTTCCCCATACTTGTTTTCATTTATATTTTAAACGCTTCAGAACTCCAGACTCCAGTATCTTATTATCGGTGAAAAATATCTCAGATTTCAGGTGGGTGTTTTTTTTTCAACCCAAATTTACTTTTACACTGTGACTATAGGAGAAGTGAGGATTAAATTTTTTTACGGTAAGAAAATACCGTTAATTTAAAAGACCTGCAAGAGTTCTTTCGACAACACACGCTATACTTCTTTCGTGAGCCTCCAGTAGTTCTACAAGCGTTTAAAGTAACTAACACCAAGAGCGAACTTGATCTCCAATTACAAACCCTGGGAATAAAGACATTTATTTATTTCATAGTTTTCCCCATGTTATTTTTTCTTTCTTTTTTTTATAGTGTATTTGTGTGTGATATGTTTTTTTTAAAGCATCTCCTAAATGCCATATGGTTTATGGCGAGAGTCGAGAGGCTGAGGGGGAGATTGTGTTAAGTGGGTCTGGGGACGGATGGAGACGGTTGGCCGTAAATAGGAGTGGGGCGTCTGAAGGGAGGGGAGGGGGGTACAGCGGCGTGACTACCATCTGGTCGGATAACAGAATTGATGAGAAACAACATTTGTTTTCATCATTTAAACACGCTTGTTTGGTTTTGTTTTAAATTTATTTTTTTTAAATTCCTCATGCAATGAACCCCCCTCCCTCAACATCTTGAAATGAAATTAAGAAGGAGAAACTACTTCTGATTTTAACCACGATAACACTGCTACCAGAACTCATGCAGCTCATTAAAAAAAAATCAGCAGTTCTTTTTTTCTTTTATAAATAATAATTTATAGTTGGCAGCTCTCAAAATATTTGATTAATATTAATATTAAAGTAAATTGAATATTATTGATTCTTATTCAAAATAGGTTATCTATATGTGTTACAAGAATGACACCAAAACCTTGACGGAATGGAGGCAGTTCCAGTGGTTAAAGAATGGAGGCAGTTCCAGTGGTTAAAGAATGGAGGCAGTTCCAGTGGTTAAAGAATGGAGGCAGTTATAGTGGTTAAAGAATGGAGGCAGTTCCAGTGGTTACAGAATGGAGGCAGTTATAGTGGTTAAAGAATGGAGGCAATTCCAGTGGTTAAAGAATGGAGGCAGTTATGGTGGTTAAAGAATGGAGGCAATTCCAGTCGTTAATGAATGGAGTCAGTTATAGTGATTAAAGAATGGAGGCAGTTATAGTGGTTAAAGAATGGAGGCACTTATAGTGGTTAAAGAATGGAGACAGTTCCAGTGGTTAAAGAATGGAGACAGTTCCAGTGGTTAAAGAATGGAGACAGTTCCAGTGGTTAAAGAATTGTGAGAGCGTGTACAATGATGTACTTTTTACCTTATATATATTTTTTTAAAGCGACTAAAAGAACATTCATTCTGTATTTCCTATACCTCACCACAATATAGTCAACTACTTTGCCCACTCATTCCTACGGCCCTGGATACTGTGTGTGTGTTTGATTGGGGGAGGGGGTGCGATAAACAATTAAAACTGAAATCTTATCTTGGGAAACAAAATGTGAGGTACTGTAAAAGTCAGGCCAGACGAGGCCCTTTTAACGGCGAGTCGCCACTTGCCAAGCCAAACCTCTCCACATATTGATTGCTTTAATGAACAAACACTGGCCGCGTACACTTTAAATTTTTCTTGTTTAATCAGCTGACAAAATACACGCATAAAGTTTCTTTGGAAACAGAACTGTCATTATTCTTTCCTCGCACAAGCTGCATGACAGGCCCGTATGTATTGGTGGATATGTATATCCAAGGATTGAAATGATTGAGTAGATGGATATATGGATATAGCAGGTGTTTTAATGCATTATTTAAACAATTTTTTTGGGATCTGACGTTGTTCAAATTTGGGATTTAGAACAGAAGGTTGATGGTCTTTTGTTGGCTGTCTAGCTGTTATTTTAGGTGGTCTAAGGGTAAAAATTGGTGGTCTTTATGTATTGATTTGGTGGTCTAAGGGTAAAAATTGGTGGTCTTTATGTATTGATTTAGTGGTATAAGGGTAAAAATTGGTGGTCTTTATGTATTGATTTGGTGGTCTAAGGGTAAAAATTTGTGGACTTTGTGTATTGATTTGGTGGTCTAATGATTATTATAGATGGTCTAAGGGTTTAATTTATTGTTCTAATGGTTATTGCAGTATTGTAAGGGTTAAAATTTGTGGTCTTTTCATATCAGTTGGTGATCTCAAAGTTTTTTTCAAAGTTGGCGGTCTAATGTTTAAATTCATAGCTGGTGACCTAAGGCAGTGCTTCTCAAAATTGTTAGTATTGCGGACCGGCAGGAATTTTCCCCATTGCACCAGGGACCGGTGAACTATTTTCCCTGTACTGACATGGTAGCGAAATGTCCTGTTTTGGTAACTTCTGCGGACCGGCATTGGATGGCCCACGGACCAGCACCGGTCAACGGACCACCACTTTGAGAAGCCCTGATCTACGGGTTACAGTTACGGTTGCTGATCTGAGGGTTTGGGTTAAAGTTTGTGGTTTAAACGGCAAAATTTACAGCTGATGGTCAAATGGGTAACGTGAAAGTTGGTGATCTGAGGGTTAACGTGAAAGTTGGTGATCTGAGGTTAACGTGAAAGTTGGTGATCTGAGGGTTAACGTGAAAGTTGGTGATCTGAGGGTTAACGTGAAAGTTGGTGATCTGATTATTAACGTGAAAGTTGGTGATCTGAGGGTTAACGTGAAAGTTGGTGATCTGAGGGTTAACGTGAAAGTTGGTGATCTGAGGGTTAACGTGAAAGTTGGTGACCTTAGGGTTAACGTGAAAGTTGGTGATCTGAGGGTGAAAGTTGGTGATCTGAGGGTGAAAGTTGGTGATCTGAGGGTTAACGTGAAAGTTGGTGATCTGAGGGTTAACGTTATAGTTGTTTATTACTGAGGTGTGATTGAGAGCTGGTGGACACATGATAAGTGCCTACGTCATGTTGTTGTTAGACTGAGACGTCTCGGTCGTTGTTACAGTGGGATGACATCGGATAAGAGTTTGTGGCTGTGTTCGTTTGCTAAGGTTGCTAGGGACCGCCCATAAAGTACGTCACGCTCCAGAGGGGGGTGGAGGGGTGCAAGAAAGTGTGATAGTTTGTGACAGAGGGAGGGGGGGGGGTCCGGCCATGTGTGAAGTCACGGTGTTTTTATTTAAAGTATTTTGTTGATAAAAACAAAAATTTTATTTGAAAGTGTGACGTACTTTAGGGGGGGGGGTTCGAGATTTGTGACGGGGGGAGGGGGAGTTAAAAATGTTCAAAAATAGCGTGACGTATTTTATGGACGGCCCCCTAGGTGGTGGTATGGTTTAGTTGGTATCGGATAAGTGCACGTTACTGTGGGTGTAAAGTTTTAAAATCTTAACAGTGCGAGAATAACAATATGTGAGAAGATGGTCGAGTTTAGCCAACTAGGGGTTTTTTTAAAAAAATATGTTTCGTTAGTTGCTGTTTTTTACGGAACTTAGGGATAGAAGTTGGGGAGGTTTTGTTGAAATTTTATTTCTATCAGTTTTCAGAATTTCACTTGAAAATAGAAAACGGTAAAGAATTTCATGTTGAAAAGTTAGTTTCACCTCCATTCACACTTACATCACGGGTCTCAAAAAACGGGTGTAAAGTCGTAAAATGTTAAGTTTGTTAAAACAAGAGTGTCAATAAAAATGTCAAGAGTAGAGGTTTGGGAGAAACAAAGTTGACTGGGATAATTTTGTTCATGATCCTGGGAATAGAGGAGCCACGCCATAAAACAGGATCAGGATAGCAACAACAGAAATGTGAGGCACAAACTGTGGGAGAGGGGCAACAACAGAAATGTGATGCACAAACTGTGGGAGAGGGGAAACAACAGAAATGTGAGGCACAAACAGTGGGAGAGGAGCAACAACAGAAATGTGAGGCACAAACAGTGGGAGAGGGGCAACAACAGAAATGTGAGGCACAAACAGTGGGAGAGGGGCAACAACAGAAATGTGAGGCACAAACAGTGGGAGAGGAGCAACAACAGAAATGTGAGGCACAAACTGTGGGAGAGGGGCAACAACAGAAATGTGAGGCACAAACTGTGGGAGAGGGGCAACAACAGAAATGTGAGGCACAAACTGTGGGAGTGGGGCAACAACAGAAATGTGAGGCACAAACTGTGGGAGTGGAGCAACGTAAGAAACACAAAGATGTTAATTGATTCCAAGATGCGCTGAAGTTGTTCACCTTGTTTCTGTCGGGGTGGGGTGGGGGCGCCTGGTGGGCTTGTGAGGGGAGGGGGGAGGGGCTCCAGGGGTGGGGTGAATTTTAGTAATGACATTATGGGACCTCACACTTTACTCTAAGGGTATGAGTGTTTGAAGTTAAGAGAGGCGAATTTCTTGAAATTAAATCAACAGTGAAGCCGCTGGCTAAAACTTCAACCTCACTCAAGCACTCTCACTCACACACTCACTCAAGCACTCCCTAACAATATCTCTCTTTAACACACACTCAGTCAAGCACTCACCAGCAATATCACACACACACACACACACAAACTGCCAAAGAATATCGCTAACTCACACTCACTCACGCACTCTCACTCACACACACACTCACTCAAGCACTCTCACTCACACACACACACAAACTGCAAAACACTATCGCTCACTCACAGTCACTCAAGCACTACCCGACAATATCTCACACATACTCGCCCAAGAACTCACGAGTAATATCACACACACATATTTACTAAATTACTCCTTCAAAATATAAAACACACTCACTCATTTAAACACACTCAATCAAGCATTCCCCGACAATGTCACACACTCGGTCAATCACTCACTCACTTATACTCAAGCACTTCCCAACAATACGACACACTAACTCACTCTAGCACTTCCCAACAATACCACACACTAACTCACTCTAGCACTCCCCAACAATACCACACACTAACTCACTCTAGCACTCCCCGAAAATATCACTCACACACTCAAGCACTCGCCAAAATAGCACTCACATACTCACTCAAGCACTCCCGCAAAATCTCTCACACACTTAATCACTCCCAAAAAATATCTAACCCACGCTCAAATAACTTCTCCATTTCGCTCTCTCTCTCTCTCGCTCTCATTTAAACATATTTTGTTTGATATAAATTCAATATAAAATCAAATAGTTCAACATAATGAACATAAAGTGACTTTCTTTTTGTAGGTCGACTAATAAATTAAGAACACATAAAGCTTGTACATATCAACTTTATGTGCTCATAACTTTAAAGCTAAGCGCATTTTGAGTTCTGAAACATAATAAAAATAATTTTCGTCATATGTTTTCTAATAATTTTTTGTCTAAATTCCAACAGGACTATAGAAAGTTTTATTTGGAGACAAGGCAAGTGTCGTCGGTCATTTGTCGTCGGTCATTTGTCGTCGGTCATTTGTCCATTATTTGTATTAATATAATTCAATGTCCAAAATAACTTATAACCACACATAAAAACGTGTGGACAATATAGATTTAATGTAGGTGTTACACTAATTGCTTTTGATTTATAATGAACCCGCATCCCACTTATAGGCTTAGCTATTAACATTCACTATTTGGACTAAGTCATTAAAATCCACTATGTTAGGCTAAGTTATCAACATTCACTATTTAGCCTAAATTTTCAACACCCATTACTTATTCCAAACGATACCCTTTATTTAGGCTACACTTTATTATCTTTTCCTTCAGAATAATTTTTAAGTGTATTGCATTTGTGTCTACTGCAAATACCTAAACATTATCCAATTCATCATCGAGGTGAGTACTGTGAACCAACCCATTCTTACAACCAGCATGCACGCAGACAGATTTTAAATATAATTCAAATGGCAACAGATGACAGACACAAACACACAATAAGATGGGATCGGTGTGGATTTCGGGAGGTGGCGTATGATTATCCAATAAACTTCTTGACAAAGTATGTTTAACGCCGTCAAATTCCCTCATGTTAAGCGGGCGACACACCGCCTAACGTTATCTTTCTGTTTCAGTGTTCAATCTGCCTCTATCAAGATTCGAATTTTTTTTTCAAAAAAAGTATGCGGTACCTGATCAGCAATGATTCTGTAACAGCGTCGTACAAAACGGTCATCTTAAAATTCGGAGAGCGTCGCTTTGTTTGCAACGACGTAGCTACTGTGAAATGTTTCAGATAAACTGATTTCATAGAAAGTTGTCAAGACTTCTTTCTTGATTTATTACAGTGGATTTTAATGGATCTCAATCGCCATTGTCGGGCGGCGTGTTTTTGAGCAGCGGTCCCAGATTTTATTAATATCCTTAGTATCAATAATATAAACAAAATAATCAAATATAGAAATTAGTATCAATAATATTTAAAAAAACAGAATATAAAGTGCAGCATAAAAATACATATTCAAGCTGGTTCATAAGATGTAATGAGTTCATGCCACATCAAGATTAAGATCGCCTTGCTTCAAGCTCAGTCTCAATGCTAGAAATCACACGAGGGTAACCTGGGACAGATCTCATTCATAACAACATTAACACTAATTACAATTAGACTAAATATAGTACATGAAGTGTCTTTCATACGTCATATCACTCTTACGTATTGAGCAGTGCTTATTTATTTATTAATTAACCTTTTTGTTTGTTTCAAGGGGGTGTGTTTAATGACTATTCCAAGAAAATAAAAAAGAAAGAGAATCTGAAAGAAAAACCAATAAAACATTAACATTCACACAAATAGATAACGAAAAAAAAAGCAATTAAATTTATTGTTAACTCCCGTACCCAATCACTCACCCACTCTTACCATCATTCAACTCCTCCCATTATTCGTCTCACCCCCCCCTCTCAACTCCTCACCAACAACCTCTAAAGCTCACACACTTATCCAAGGTCCACTTAAAAAAAAATCTTGCCGAACCTTTCTTTCCCCCCGCCCACCACCTCCAGAAAACAAGGAAAAGAGGGAGAGGGGGGCGGACCTTGCTGAGATTTGAAATGTAACCAGATTACCACATCAGTAAATAGCTCCCGGAGAAGCCAGTTGATTTCATTGATAGCTAATTTTCCCCCAACTAAGGCGGCAAGCCATGCCCGCAACAACACTCCTTTCAGGCCTAATTTGGTCAGGCCCGGATGAAAGGTGCATGAAAATTAGATTGTTGATAAATAGATTTCTTGCCTTCATGCACTTTCCTCCCGGGATGTCGCTCCTATTTAAATGCAAATTATTTCCCTCCCTGGCCACTAGACGGGCGAAACACGCGCCCCTTTCAGGGCGGATAATGGCATTGTGGCACCCACCAAACAGATTTACTCAAAAGAAGAAGTTGAGGAGACAGAGAGAGAAACAAGACGGAGACGCGTGCGCCCCCCTGGTGTGTTTGTTGTGTATCTCCGAGTGATTCCCCACCTAAGGTATCCCATGCAGGTGGTGGTAGCCTTAAGCTCGAGTGGTCAGCAATGTTCCCTTTAAGCATCGCGGCCGCGCAGATATCTGAGCGATTCCGCGCAGCGGTTTAGAATTACCGAGCAGCATATTTTGTAAAATATGGCACAAAACATTGATGCTGTGCAACTTTGCACACGAGTTTTTTTTCACTTTGCACACTGACCAATGAACCTTAGAGGGAACATTAGTGGCCAGTGGTCAGTTTGGGCTTAGTTAAAAGGGTTGAGCTGACCCGGTGGGATAAAACTTAAAGGCATTACTTGGGGGGGGGTTCAGCGTGTTTAATGACAAGTATATTTAGGGTCCATCGCTCTACATCTCACCGTCCGCTCGATAATGACTCTTACTGTCACGGGATGACCAGCAGTCAATTTTAAATACTTTAAGACGCTTTATATATAATGTTATAAACACGTTAATGTTTCAAACCAAAGATATGATAATGTAAATGTAAGTCATGTAAGCTTAACAAACTAAGAAACCAATATGAGTTGGGATGAATTTAAATTTAAAAGTAAGAAACTTGGATTTTAAAAAGAATAATTCACTACGCAAAAGTCCACAGGTACGTTTAAAAACTCCTGGTTTACACGTTTAAAATGGTTGTTTCGTTTCGGAAAGTGGGTTTAGCATAAGCATAGCCACGCTCTAGTTTAAATATTGAAAAGTTTTGTTTTTTTTTAAACTTAGTTAATTGTAAGTTAATTTTGATTAGTCTCTACCCCATAACATAATTAAAATTGCACAACTTGGACACAGCTTGTTTTAACAATTCCCTCACGGATTCCTTAAATTTTCCCGTCTCCTCTACTTTCAGTGGTACTTCTATTCCCCTTTCAGAAAAGAACAAAGCTGATGAAGATTACATAACTTGGTTGTCCGCACAGGCCACGGACACCAATCCCCACCCCCCGAGAGTCCTTTAAACATTTCCCGACACACGCACACATTAGTGTCGCATGGCCTCCCATGGCCGCCCCACCCCAGCACGGGCAGTCACAATGGGTGGGGTGGGTGTGTGGGGTGGGGGTAAACGGTTTCGACTGAGGCCAATAGAGACCGTCAACAACGGGGGCGGTCAGTGCCGCTGTGAGGTTAGCAGCGTCGTGACTCCACGAGGTCTTAGTCGGTCTCACTATCACTGCGGTGGTGGTCAAGCGGTCTCACTACGGTGGTGGTCAGGCGGTCTCACTACGGTGGTGGTCAGGCGGTCTCACTACGGTGGTGGTCAAGCGGTCTCACTACGGTGGTGGTCAGGCGGTCTCACTGCGGTGGTGGTCAGGCGGTCTCACTGCGGTGGTGGTCAGGCGGTCTCACTACGGTGGTGGTCAGGCGGTCTCACTACGGTGGTGGTCAGGGGTCTCACTACGGTGGCGGTCAGGGGGTCTCACTACGGTGGTGGTCAGGCGGTCTCACTGCGGTGGTGGTCAGGCGGTCTCACTACGGTGGTGGTCAGGCGGTCTCACTACGGTGGTGGTCAGGCGGGCTCACTACGGTGGTGGTCAGGGGGTCTCACATCGGTGGTGGTCGGGCGGTCTCACTACGGTGGTGGTCGGGCGGTCTCACTACGGTGGTGACCAGGCGGTCTCACTACGGTGGTGGTCAGGCGGTCTCACTACGGTGGTGGTCAGGCGGTCTCACTACGGTGGTGGTCAGGCGGTCTCACTACGGTGGTGACCAGGAGGTCTCACTACAGTGGTAGCCAGGCGGTCTCACTACGGTGGTGGTCAGGCGGTCTCACTACAGTGGTGGCCAGCCGGTCTCACTACGGTGGTGACCAGGCGGTCTCACTATCTGGTCTCCCTATGGTGATGGTTAGTTGGTCTCACTGCGGTGGTCAGATGGTCTCACTATGGTCGTCAGATGGTCTCACTATGGTCGTCAGATGGTCTCACTAAGGTAATAATAATCACTTTGTTTCACTGCCGTGGTGGTCAAATGGCCTCACTATGGTGACAGTTGGTTTCACTACTGTGGTCAGTTGGTCTCACTACGATGCCCGTCATTGCCGGTGTGGTGGCCATTTGACAAGGTTGCCTGGTCAGTCAGTGACGGCATGGGGTTGACAGTACGTTGGTGCATATTTAATTTAATTGCTTATAAACGGATATGATGTCATCCAGAAAAAATGTGTGCTAACGCGGCCTTTAAAGAAGTGACTCATTATAATAATAATGTCCACACTGGTAGTGTTACATTGGTAGTGGGTGGAGCTGCCAGATTTTTTTTTACCCATAACACGCCTATTAAATATAGTCGGCATTCCAACAAAACGATTTAATCAAACTGGCACGAAAGATAAATTTAAAATAATAATAATAATAATAATAATAATTAGCAATGATATTAATATAAATAACAACCTAGACGCTGAAGGACCTGTAAGAACATATAACAACAGTAAATGTAGGCCAAGTCTATTTTTATTTAACCAAAATTGAAGTTTTACAATAGCATGGTTATAGTAATAGATCTTATAGGTCCCAGTTGAGTGGTCTCGTTCTCACCTGACTTCTCATAAAACCAAAGTGTTTGCATAATAATAGAAAATATGGTTCAATCTATAACTTTAACACGACTAAAGACATGGTATTATGGTTATTATGGTTATTATGGTTATTATGGTTCAATCTAAAACTTTAAATGTGTAAAAAAAATGGTTAAATCTATACTTTTAAACATGTTTGAAGAGATGGTTAAAACTAATACGTTAAACATGTTTGAAGGGATGGTTAAATCTAATACGTTAAACATGTTTGAAGAGATGGTTAAATCTAATACGTTAAACATGTTTGAAGGGATGGTTAAATCTAATACGTTAAACATGCGTGAAGACATGGTTAAATCTAATACTTTGACATGTGTGAAATGCCTCTATCCCCCCAAAAATACCCACCACAGCGGTTTATATAAATCATAAATGGTGTCCAAAATATCGATAATTGGGACTAAATAAAAATCAAATTTCTTTGAAAAATGATTTTAAACTATTTTAAACAATATAAAATTAGTGGTTTGTCCAAAGTCTATTTTATGGTGATTAACGAATTTTTACGATGCATGTGTTTAAACAATGCATTCTCATTCAGGTAGTCAAAGCCAAAGCGATTTTTTAAAACTAGTTTCTATAACTATAGCTTTTTAGTATAGAATAGAAGAGACACATGACGACCACTAGCTTAAAAATATTTGAGCCCCAAACAACTGATTACGTGTGCCCCCCCCCTCTCTTTCCTTCTACACTATTCTACAGGCACAACTCACAACATATAATTTTTTTTTAATCGTTAGGGCCCCGAAAAAGATTCCAGACTCTCCCACGCCCGCACCCTCCTCCTGACCGGAGTGACCGCCGTTCTATTTGAACTTTGAAAACTATTTCAACTACTACTACACACTGAGGTTACGGACGTTTAGCTATGGTATACTATAGTATAAATGACACATCTGGTACTCGCCAAACATTACGGCGACGTCATTAAGCCCCCTACTACTGCTTTCTATCAATTCAACACAACCTAAACATAAATTAAAGTCCAACGCAATTAAACATCTAACGGACGCAATTAAACCATCGTTGACCAATTAGTGACCACTTGTGTTAGCTCGGCGGATATATAAAATCACCAGGGCAAGAAGTGTAGTGGCGCCGCCCCCCCCCTGCCGCCCCCAGCTACGGTTAACGGATAGTTTGTGTCACCGGCACTGCAACAATGGGTTCATAGGTCAGCGTTTGTTGACACTGCGCCACTCCCGGTGGCAACGCCAGAGGAGGTCCTATTTTGTTCGTGTTTATTTATAGTACACCGAGGCTAAGGTCACCCTACCAAATACAACATTTTACCACGGCAATCGTGAGACTCTGTCACCCAACAAAACCGAGTTGACGGCGTTAGTGGTGCCGGTGCTTGTCTGGAAGTAGCTCTAACGTCCTCCTAGAGTACAGAGGGGGGGGGGCGGGAGCGGGGAGAGGCGGGTTGGGGAGGAACAACTTTGAGAAGAGGAAATGGAGTTGTAAAAAGTGGAGGTTTCCCTGGGCCTGGGTCGTTGTGTGTGTGGGGGGGGGGCATGCCAAACAGTCGGGAGAATAACAAACATTTACCCTGTATTATGTTATTTCCAAGACTTGATAGAACTAGAGTATTATAGGCTAAAAACTAGAGAACCATGTCTATGGCGTGTGGGTTGCGTTTTGAAAACTAGGCAATGTTCTGATGTGTAAGTGTAAGTTGTAAGTGTAATGATGACAACAGGAAAACGCGTAACTTGTCAGAATGACGTATTTCCTTACATCTCGTTACAACAGTGCAGTAATGCCGAATAGCACCGCCTCCTAATCCAGCACAGACTATCAGAACTTGGTGCTAGACTAAAACTTATAGGAATCTTCTACTGTCATAAAAATGTTTATCGACATAGATAGATAAATGTTATTACTATTATTATCAAGTTCTTTTCTGATGCAAGATGCCCCATCAAAATTTCACTGCCATAATCTTGCCTTTTACGTTTACTTTGAATAATAATACCAGCAAGACTTTTAAGCTAAGCCCAATAGGCATACACTGCCAGGCATCAATATGGACATAATCATTGTAAAGCATATTCATATTTCTATTAATTGAATCTCGCCTGGTACTGAAATGTGTTTAAGTTTATAGCTTTGTATAAAGTATATATTATATATGCTATACTATATCAACAAGTGAATGTGAATGGATACTATTTTGAAGAAAGACTCTTCACTAATTCTCGCGTCTATTGTTGATAAAATAAAATACTTATACTTATATTCAAACCAAACGCATACAAGTAAAAGCGTTAACGCCGTTATAATGGTAACAGCTGTATAAAAGTTTAAAAATTAAAATATTAAATAAAAATATTGAATAAAATACAAACTTGTGTTCCATAGTTTGAAAGTCACTATTATTCCAGAAATCAAGAATAATCCAGATACCGCTGAAGAAATTTTCACCCTCGTATGAAAGGAAATATTTTGAATATTTTTTTTTAAATCCACCGAAGTCCAGTTTTGGCCCAACTGACCAGCCGGTCACTCCAAGGTTGACTGCTGCGATCACACAATGCGAGGAGAGCTATGAATCCGATCCGCCTAGCGAGAGGTCCGGCCCGCGACTGGCAGGCTACAGGCAACAGCGCTGGCTTCAGTGTTTGTCGAGTATAATTATTCAGATAAATGGCATGTCATAATTTGCATTCATTCTTTCTGAGGACTTGATAGATGACAGTTCGCAATCAATAAGTTAGAGGGATTTCACTGCTGGGCTGTCCGGCCCGCGTCTGCTCAGCAGATCCATTGTCCCTGGCTTAGGCAATAGTCACATGGATGAATGGGGAGGATAAATACCCCCCCACTTTCGTGGATGGTAGGAAAAAAAAACACCAACAAACCCGCGACGACCCTCTACCACATTCTCGGTTTTTAACTGCAGCAACAGCGAGCGATCCCCAACCACCCCCTTCGCGAAACTTGAAAAGAAGGGCTTGTTGCATTGTCCATGCGTAAATTTCATTACAATCAAGTGATGTTGCCGGGGCAAGGGAGTGCAGGCAGCGGTGAGCGGCGACGGTTCTAGCATCGCTCGCTCCGTCCGTGAGGGAGGAGCATAGGCCGTCGGCCCGCAGCTGGTGAGGGATATGGGGAATATTCAACAGAACGGGGCGGAGTCATGAAACAAGCGGGTTTAAACGCTACACCAATAGAGTCATCAAAAAGTTTAATACGGGAGAGAAACAAAAAAAAACACGTGGAAAATCCTTGTTTAAAAAAAACAACAAAAACAAAACATATCAGCGGCAGTTTCGGATCTCTCTCCCACAAGCTCCCGGGGTAGAGAGACAGTTGTACATGATATTTTCATGGCTTTATGTTATGAACGCTCGTACCGCTTACTGGCGGAAATAGAAAAAAAAGTTTCTTCGGCTCGGGCTTGTGGTGGTGGCGCTAAACGACCAAAACAAGAAATTTCATATTTCCCTCCCTTTGGACACAAGGACGTGATACTGTTAGAAAAAACAAAACCTAAGAAGGGAGAGAATTAAGGTTCAAAGTTTTTAGAGCTATTTTAACGATGAAAATGTTTGTTTTCCAAGACGTTAATTACCCGTCCCCCCATTTACATTTGCGTCTAAGTACATGTATAGTTACTTACACGTATTTCTACACTTAAATCTTATCTTATCTTATCTATACAGACGCTCCTTCTATGCAGAAGATAGTTGCGTCCACAGACCATGACAGATGATCTGTTGGCAAGTGATGCAGCAATCACAGGCCACGGCTTTGTGGGTTCCACGCATTACCCAGCCGCCTATGTAGTTAGGTACCCATTCGGAGCGGGGTGACTCAGGGACGCCCTAGGCCCCGGGAACAAACCCTTGCCTTCACACGGATTCGAACCCGTGACCATCGGTACGATAGTCCAGTGCGCTGCCACTCGACCACCGCGTCTCGATGAATAGTTGTGTACACCTATATGTTTAGTGGAGTAGAAGCGAGGACGATATATGTCTGGAAAAAAGTTGTGGCAGGGGAAAAGACAAAGTGAGAGAGAGATAGAGAGAGTATTCCATGACGTCATATCAACTGATAAAAAAGACATATTTTATTTCAACCCGACCCTGCCCCAATCCTATTAAAAGTAATGGCAGAAAATCGGCAAACATTTCTTGCATGTGACTTTCAATGAAGATGCCCGCCCCACTTACCCGCTGCAGGTCCCACTGGCTAGAGGGAGAACAGTCATCCCACCTCTCGTACCACTCCAACAACGCGCTCTAGGTCCCAATGAGACTGACCATCGATAGACTGGGAACCGTTACCCCGTCCCGCTCCTGGTCGGACGGAGACAGCGTGTCGACTATGATGGTCCGTGGTGTGAAGCTACACCGTGTAGTGGGATTAACAAGGTGGTAAGTAGCGGAACTGCGTGCGACTGGCCGGTCGGTACCAGACGTCTTTCAAATGGCTTTTCGAGGAAATTGAAATTTATTAGGAGTTTTTTAATAGTTTATTTCGTTAAAGAAAATGTTTGTTTTCTTTCTAAAGCAACCCCCCCCCACCCCCTCCCTTTTACGCCCCTCGCCACCTGAACGGACGTAGTCGAAAATGGCAGGGAGAATCTAACGTTGAACATTTCAGTTTGAAATGACTCATGCTTTGCCTTGTCGCTCAGTTACATTTTGCGACGTGTCATTCAATTGCCACTACGCCATGTCACTCATTTACCTTAGCGCCTTGTCACTCATTTACGATTGCGCCTTGTCACTCATTTACCTTTGCGCCCTGTCACTCAGTTAGCTTTGCGTCTTGTCACTCAGTTAGCTTTGCGTCTTGTCACTCATTTACCTTTGCGTCTTGTCACTCAGTTAGCTTTGCGTCTTGTCACTCATTTACCTTTGCGTCTTGTCACTGTTAGCTTTGCGTCTTGTCACTCAGTTAGCTTTGCGTCTTGTCACTCATTTACCTTTGCGTCTTGTCACTCAGTTAGCTTTGCGTCTTGTCACTCATTTACCTTTGCGTCTTGTCACTCATTTACCTTTGCGTCTTGTCACTCAGTTAGCTTTGCGTCTTGTCACTCAGTTAGTTTTGCGTCTTGTCACTCAGTTAGTTTTGCGTCTTGTCACTCATTTACTATTGCGCGCTGTCACCCATTTACTATTACGCTATGTCACTCATTTACAGTTGCGCCTTACAGACGCTCCTTCTATGTATAATATTATTGTGTCCTACGCTTATCTATGGTTTGTGTCTAGTACAGCATTCTGATTTGAGTTTTAAAATTTGATAAAGTGTTGGTTTTCCTGGTTTCTTCAGGCAACCCATACATACCACGCCAGTATTCCTGATGGGAAAAACGAGAACTTGTATGTGTTTATTCTTGAATATGGAATAAGAACTTTTTTTTTATCCTTATGTCTATCTGAGAGTTGCATTAACTTATACTTGTGTTGTATTTCTAAATTAGAATTAATTGCGTTATGTATATTACTACTTTACTTTTGGTTCTTTTGTCTTCCAGTGTTTCAAGCTTTAGTTATTCCATTAATGGTGTTATTTTTCTATAAGGGACCTAATGGCGAACGAAGGGTGTCCATAAATCGATAGTGTTCTTAAGTAGTAAAGGATCTACATTTTTTTAAAGCGCACAATCAGAGGCGGCTTTAGGTACGCGCGAGGCCTGGTGCAACAATGACACCGCGGGGCCCCCTCCCTAGATTAAATCAATTCTTGAGCAAACTCAGTAGTGCAATATCTGCCGGCTCTTTTGTTACTAAAATATAGTCTCAAGTCTGAAACGCGCCGCCACAAGTGAGGGGCCTGGGGCGATTGCCCCAACTGCCACACCAAAGGTCGCTCCTGCATACAATAGCATTTTAAAGCCTACAAAAAGCATTTTTTTCTTTAAAAAATGCTTTCTAAAACTCTCTTGGAAAAATACTATTTTAATTAGGATTTAGGCTGATTATAATATTTTATTGTATTAGTATGCTATTTATCTAATTAAAGTTTAAATATAAAGTTTTCTTGATACCTTTGTTTAAAAAAAACAAGTAATACGTTATAGTAGCAAAATTGTTTTAAAAAATCGTAACAATTATTTAGTCAAAGCGCGGGGCCCTGAAAAGCGCGGGGCCCAATGCGGTTGTCTCGTTCGCCTTACCCTAAGGCCGACCCAGATTCCGCCTTGTCACTCATTTACTATTGCGCCTTGTCACTCATTTACTATTGCGCCTTGTCACTCATTTACCATTGCGCCTTGTCACTCATTTACCATTGCGCCTTGTCACTCATTTACCATTGCGCCTTGTCACTCATTTACTATTGCGACTTGTCACTCATTTACTATTGCGCCTTGTCACTCATTTATCATTGCGCCTTGTCACTCATTTACCGTTGCGCCTTGTCACTCATTTACCATTGCGCCTTGTCACTCATTTACCATTGCGCCTTGTCACTCATTTACCATTGCGCCTTGTCACTCATTTACTATTGCGCCTTGTCACTCAATCACCATTGCGCATTGACACTCAATTACCACTACGCCTTGACCACAGGTCAGTTACACCATGCGTGTCACGACGCGCTGGCGACAGGGTGAGGTCAGGCAGTCGACCTACATAACAGCTCAGGGGCGGCACACGCAACAAGTCTAAGCTGGCTGAGGGTGGGTGGGCGTTGTGTCCGCCCATGTTGATGTCCTTTACTTACATCATAATGACACCGTCCACATTTTCCAACCCGTCCACATTTTCCAACCCGTCCACATTTGCCAACCCCACCACATTTTTAACGAAAACTGAAAGACCGTTAAACCTCAGGGCTTTACTTTAACGTTTCTCCCATGTCATTATATGTACAGCCAACAATAACAATGTCATTTTAAAATCCTTTACATTAACTTGTGGTTTCTTTTTGAGCCCTGGCTTGATTGTTTGATTGTTTGCCGAAAAAACTTTGGGCCGTTTTCTAACCCCACTTCCTCGTAAGCTAGCGAGCTGAAATTTCGCAGGCAATTTTGTGCCGATGATAAAAATGATGTTTCAAAATTTCAGATCTATCGCATGTAATGTAATTAAATTATTGAATTTTTATATTTTTATATTATCTCTATGTAGCATGTTAATTTTTGTGCTAGAGTGTCGCGGTGCGTATTATATTGAACAACGTTTTAAATACTTTCCTGTCGCACGGTTTGGTGGCGTAATATATTGATGATACTCTTTAAAAATATATTCCCGATCTGTAAATGTAAATGCTAGTAATTGCTAGTCTGTCTTGTGGTGCGCACTAGATTAAACATGTTTTTATAACCCTTTTCCCGTGATCAAATCGAGCTGAAATTTAGCAGGAAGACTGTAGTAGTATTTTTTTAACTATAAATCCTTTATATATGAGACATAAATAAAATTTTGGATTTTTGGATTGTCATGCGATGCGTATTATAATGAACATACTTTATGTTATGTCTCGTAAATAAAGGACTTATAGTCAAAAAATTTGTTTTTTACGGGATTTTTTTATTGTACACTCAATATTAAGTCAATAATTCCCTTCCGAGATATTTCTCGGAATGTATAGACTATAGAGAATCAATATACATAATTCCCGTTGTCTGTATGTATGGTTGTAATGTAATGTAATGCTGTTAGGTGGCGATGCGAAATTTGTAATGCTTTTTAGGTGGCGATCGATTTTGTTTTACAGTGCTGCACCAAAAACAACACTTTTCGAACGCTCCGCATAAAATTGTTCAATATGATAATAAATGAATCAAATAAAAATAAATAAAATATATGAAAGTTCTGTATTACGTTATTTTTTAATCTGGAGTGTATTTATTTTTGACGGGTGATACACTAGTGTAAAAATAATAGCGCCAGCGTTACGTCACGTCACTCTGAAATAATTTATGTGATACGATACACATACAAGTGGTCGCAACGTGTAATAAAATAGACTGATGAATCGTACTGGATGTAAGTGTAGGTGAACTCTTCAATGAAGAGAATATCATGTGGCCTGGTGCCATACGCGACAGTTCATTGAATACATCGTAACTAACAAATAAACTTGACAATTATTATTAATTAATACATCTTAAAATGAACACTATAAAATCTATCAGTTCTTATTCAGAATGTACTTATGGACAGTGCCGGATTTACCTATTTGCTAAACAAGCTATAGCTTAGGGCCCCGCCTTCTTGGGCCCGCTTCCGGAATTTTTTTTTCTCCATATTTGGCACTGACATAGAATATCTGGACTTCAAAAGGGCCCCCACATCTGAAATAGCTTAGGGCCCCATCAAGTCTAAATCCGGCCCTGCATGTATAAAAATCATATGTAATGATGCACATGATTTACAACCATCAGCCCTCATCATAAACGAACTTTAAAATGACTTTACAAACATCAGATGTTACAATAAACGCATCTGACGAGCGTTTAAGATCAAATAACGAACGTACTCTACAAACAACATGTCTTACAAACGTCAAATACTAAAAACATGACGGATTATAAATAAAAAAACCCACATGCCTCGCGCTTACTTCCAACTGACGACGACCCCTGACATTTGCATATTTCCTTTAAGTGAATCCAATCAAACTGTAAGATTCCATGCCGTTTGACTTGGCCTGCATTAAAATGTCACTAGACACAATCACTCCATTTAGTTGGCTGATGTCACTAGAGCGCGTGCCTAAACGCCGGTACTCGCTGCCTAAGATTGGTTTTAATTGGTGCTTGGGCCAGAGGCGCATACCGTGAAAAGGGTATGGGGTATCGGGGAGCAAAAATGTAAACCGTTTCTTATTTAACATCACGCCCCTACACGAGTGTATGAAAGGGGGGCGGGGGGGGGAGCTTTAAAAATAATTAATTCATTCGTCTCACTTCCCAATTTCGACTGTGTGGACGATTTCACCAAAAGTCCTCTAATCGCCCCGAGCACCTGGAAAGTTTGTCCCCGCCTATGGAAGTATTGATATGGGTAGATGTAATTCACGGTGACATTTCTTCAAGTTACATGTGCACTCATCTATTGGTCGATCGACATGACGAAAAAGAGAAAGCAAAAGCGGTCGAAGGGGGAGAGATCTTATCTAACGTTAAATACTGAAGGTCAACAAAATCTTGAAATGTTTGGCCACTATCGAATACTGCCCCCCCCCGCCAGTCTCACTAGTCACACCCAACACCCGACCAAGAGCAAACCATCATGATGATTTCGAAATGATTTCATTGTATGATTTCAAACCTCACGTCAATTCATGTATACAACTAGAAACATCTGGGTTGACCTTGAGGTGTTCAATAAAAGTATTATGACTGTAATGTTAAATTGAAACTATAAAGTTAATGAACTTTCGATGACTATGGACAGGAATAAGGAAAAGACTTCCTATAACTACAGGAAAGAATCTTCCCTTAAATTCAGGAAATAGACTTCTGATTTCTATGGACGAAATTTTTCAGACAAATACAGATAACATACTTTCATTAACTATGTAACATACTTTCGTTATTTACAAGACAAGAGACCCCGCATAACCATGGGCCAAACTTTTCCAATCGATATGGAGAAGAAAAAATACTAGAACTAAGCCAACTACTGACGGCAGAGTTCTAAAAGCTATGAATGGACAACTTTTTTGGAAAAGTACGGACAAGAATCTTTCGATATGCTCTCTTGGTAATGTTACTGTCTCATGAGCCATCCCCGCAAAGTGAGCTTTAAAATAAACAACACGTAAAAACAAAGTTTTTGAATATAAATCCCTTATATATAAGACATAAATAAAAGTATTGATTATGTTCAATGCAATACGCACCGCGCGACACACTAGTATTTACAGACTGAACGTGACAGAACTCCCGTGCTGTAAAACACGGGGATCTGGTCACCGAGGGCTGGAGTGAACCTCCAGTGACCACTGGAGGTCAACTACAGCATGCTAAATAGAGATACATAGAGATAAACTAAAAATTCATTAATTTAATTACGGTACATTCATTCAACTTTGATACAATACATTTTTAGGTGACACAAGTCTATGTGCAAAATTTCAGCTCGATAAGATCATGGGAAGTGGGTCATTTTTGACTTTTGTTTTTCCGCGTGACCAAGACAGAAAGAGAGAACGACAAGACGGCGAAGTTAATATAAGGGATTTAAAAAGTGCAGGTTGTGTGTCTCACTGGTTACAGGTTGTGTTTGGATGGATTGCGTAAAGTGTCGGATTGTGCTCAGATTGTGCTCAGATTGTGTTCAGTAGTAAAAAAATATCTTTTAAAAAATAATTTAAAAAAGAACGAAAAAAAAAGATTAATGCGTATTATCAACTCTAACTGATTATTAAATTCTTGATCCTATAAACCATGGGTTGCAGACCTGAACTAACTGAAAGTCATTTTAAAATATTTTTTAAAAAGAATTGTTCAGAGCCGCATTGAAGCACTAAGGGTCATTAAACATGGCTTGGAAATTTTCCAGTAATCCTTGTACTTGTAGATATCTTTCATAATTTGTACGCGATCCACAATGTGAACACAGAAGATCCGCATGCGGCTTTGCGAGCCGCGGTTTGGTCCCCCGTCGTCGTAGACTAACACATAGTTATGAACCCAAAAGTTTACCCCACAACGTTTCAATACAGAAACTGCAGTTTCAGGCCACCATTCTATGATTGTTAAAAACACACAAAAAAAACAACACCAATCAAGATTGAAGCGATTGCCACCGGCTGAATGCTGGACACCTGATGAGGGGAAAATAAAAACCGATCCAGCCACTGTCGATTCTTATATTTATAATAAAAATAAAACCAAAAAAAATACACAAACAAAAAAAACAAAGGAAGGATAGTAATTATAACCGTGCACAAATAGCCGCTTACGGTGGTAGCGAGCGCAGAGCTCAATTCGACTTTGATGTCAGAAATCCGTGGCTTGAAGCCAATTGCAACTCAAACAGTTTTACTCCCTGGATGAGGCCAATTGAAAAGTATAACCGGTCCCCGGGTTGTTTACATTCGACAGCCACGCAACATGTCGGGGGGCCCACCGGATGATGAATGTTTCAATAGAGCGGCCACCAATCAAAACGTGGGCTCTATATCATCCCCGTGCTAAGCATACAGAAACAACTACGGACGTTTTTGTGGAGTGGAGGGGAGAACGGTGGGGGGGGGGCGAGAGACACAAAAGGGGTGCAAAGCCAAATACAGAGGGGGGAGGGGAGGACTTCGCCAGCATCAAAGACAGTCCTCGACATGATGGATGGGCCAAGACTGATAGAGTTATTGTTCTCCGATTTCCGCCCCTCCCCTCTCCCTTTATCAAGTTTGAAGACGCAACTGCTGGACAGTGGCATGTGGGTCATGGGTAGATGTCATGGGCCATGGGACAAGGTCCTGTCATGTTACAGTTAGTTGCCATCATTGGTGTTGTAAGCGTTTGGCCGTTTGACCAATGTACCGTCTAATGTTCGTTTGTCCTTGAGCAAAATAAAACATAAAAACAACTCGTGTGCAAAGTTGCGCAGCATCCAATTTTATTGTGTGAAAAATTATACATCATACAAACACAGATATTATATTATCCTTATAAAATTTGCTGCGCGGTAATTCTAAACTACTGCGGTGCGCGGCTTTGGTCAGATATCTGCGCGGTCGCTCAACCAAAAAGGAATATTGCGTTTGGCCCCGTCGACCTCCCCCTCCCCCAAACTCCAAATCCCCAAACTACACACTCCCCCCCCCTTCCACAACCCTTACAACAAAACTTCCCCACCCAATCCTTTCCACACTATCCCTCTTCCTTGACATATGAACAAACATATGATTTGTCACTGGCGTATAGTTTGAATGGCCAATGGCCAACATGGATTACAAATGAAAGGCGATGCTGGGTAACTGCCATGATTTAGCACAAAGTCTATGTGAGTGTCCTATGAAGAGGTTTCATCTATTTCTTCAAACGCAGACCATTATAAACAATTATTTTTCAATGTAATGTATTTAATCTATATAACTGTTTTTTTTTGTTTTTTTTTAAAACAAAGAACAAAAATTGAAAATTGTGTGAATTTAACTTGCGTCTCGCACATATGGATGTGATAACATCAAGCGGCAATTTATTGTTGAAATAGGGGTTCCCAGGGGACGTAACATCATTTCAAATAGGGGTTCCCAGGGGACGTAACATCATTTCAAATAATCTAAATTGGCGGATTAACTATTTATATCGCCCTCCAGTGGTGGTGCCGTGGAGAGCAAGAGAAACATTTTACATGAACATGACGGAGTTCATATCTATATCTATATCTATATCTATATCTATATCTATATCTATATCTATATCTATATCTATATCTATATCTATATCTATATCTATATCTATATCTATATCTATATCTATATCTATATCTATATCTATATCTATATCTATATCTATATCTATATCTATATCTATATCTATATCTATAATTCTCTTCGTGGTCGGACCCTGCGAGGCAACAAGAAGCTGCATGTGCAACAGATACTAATTTTAGAAAACAGCGCACCAAATTACTGCACCAATGCATCAAAAGGTGTGCACATTAAATATGCGCTGTAAAGAAAAAAATTATATGACGTCATTGTTTTCGCTGATATTTTAATTTTGTAAAAAGGGAAAAATGTAAAAAGAGGATTTGATGATGGTTAATTATGACATCAAAAAACAAAGGGGGCGCCATAGGCGCCCTACAACACCTATTATAAAATACTTTGTGTGCATTTCAGAAAGTTTAATATTTCGTATTGATCAAACAAGGACACGTTAGTTGGGCTTTTGAAAAAGGTCGGCGCCGTAGGCGCCCTAAAAAAGTGCATTAAAGGGGTAAAAGAACTCTCCATGAGCATGTCTGCGGCGTATGCTACGCCACGGGGCGTCTAGTATATTAATAAAATACACCATTAAGCTAATGCTAATCCCCCACCTTTTTTCTGAACCGTCGAAACCTAATTATGAATTAATGAGATGTTAGCCCGGGAACATTCCTAAACTTACATAAGGGCATGCACGCATGATGTCGAATAGCATCTACTACAGATTTTAATGAAGAGCTCCTCATCTAATATATTATAACCGTGTGGTCATACAGCCTCTCTAGTTGGACTTTTGGTCCCGTTTGTCTTGCCTCAATACTTTCGTTTACTCATAACTGACCAACTCTTTATCGATTGTCGTATTCCTAGATGCACTCTCTTTAAGCCTATAGTTGTTGTTTTTTTTAAAGCGTTTATCTCAGGAGTTTGGTGGTGCGTCTACTTTTCGCTTACATCTTTTGACGTTCCGTCACAATGTATCACTCATAAACCAGAAATACCCGTTCTTTTTAAATATATATTAGGGCTGCGGAAATAAACGATTAATTTCTCGATTAATCGTTGACAAATTTTAACGATTAAATTATTTTTTAACAATTAATCGACCTATTACTTACAAATTATTGGAAGTCAAAAAGTAAAATCAAATAATAAAAAATAGCGGTCGATAAATAATAAATTCCCTGACGATTACACGAACATTTTGGTTTTAAACTAATGATTGACGGGAATGTTCAAATGTTGATAAAGTGTGCCTAAAATGGTTCTAACACTTCGCCTACTAATCAAACCAAATGAAAAGCGTATTACGCTAATGGCAGCAATGGAGTCTGACTCAGAGACAGAAATGACGACAGTTTTCTGATGAATTACTGCGTTACAAAATGGAGATGAAAGTTCCTGAATCCATTAACCATCTTCCCTCTACAATGGTGGAAACTTAAAAGAAAACCGATATCAGATAATGTCATTCCTTGTCAAGACCGTTTTGTGCATACCAGTTACCTCAGTTCCATGTGAATGATTGTTCAGTTCGACTGGTTATATTGTCAATCAATGTCAATAAGACCCGCTCATCACTTGGACCAAATAATGTCAACACACTTGTCTTTTTGCGTAGTTGGTTAAAAGATGACATATAATGGAGACATTCCAGTATTATTTAGATATTCAAACTAGAACGTTTAATAAGTGTTAATTATGACATCTTAAATTTTAATTTTTGGCTTTAATCGAAATTAACGATTAATTAATCGTTAATTTTTCAAATGTTAACGATTAAATTTAAATTAATCTTTAACAGCCCTATTATATAAATTCTATATATATATATACATATTAGGGCTGCGGAAATTAACGATTAATTAATCGATTTATCGATAACATTTTTAGTCGATTAAAATTATTTTGATCGATTAAAATTCGATTAAAATTTAAGAAAATATTTATAATATTTTTTTCTCCAATTTATTCATATTTTATATTTTTTGTTACTTACATATTTTCCCCTCGTATTACATTAATATTATTTATTTAGACGTGCATACGTAAACAAAAATGATTTTCTTCCTTATTTCTTGCATAGCAGAACGAATTTGCTGTGTTACGTCACAAAATTTGAAAGCCACGGAATTACCGCAACTAAACCGATTTCGCGAAATAGGGAATCGCAACTTAACGGGATCTATATATGCGTTATAAAAATATAATTAAACGAAATTAATCGATTAATATATATATATATAAACCACACACACATATACACAATGTATATGGTCCCAGCTATACAAGTATTAACTTTAAAAAAATTTAGAATATCATCTTTGCGTGGGCGAAAAAAAACGAATATGAAATAAAATTTTGTTATTAAGCTTACATATAGTATGTTATCAAATTTTGTATGAACCTTGGTGGTTTGGGGGGGGGGTTACATGCTTTGCACAAGTTGTTGTTTCTTTAAACATTATTTACTCTGGCCCTGGTGGCAATGACACATTGCATAGCTGCTTATTTAAAACATCAGCCTATATTGTAAGAATGCCAGGATACAAATAAACAAGTTGTAGAGCATTAAAATCCTCTTGATGTTATGATGAAAATGTCACGAATGGTTTTATACCACGTGATGCCGCCACGTGAAGAAAAAAACACCTGAACGTCCCCCCTCTCCCCATGTCCCACAAAAAAAAAGGACAGGTTTTTTTCCCCCTGAAAATGTCACTCAGCATCAAGATGTCACGCGGTATGTAAATGTCAAGTTCTTCAACTTAAATTGTTGTGCTAAATATGTCTGGTATTAAGTCAACCTTTAGGTCAAAGATCTCTGGTGACCAAGTCAACCTTTAGGTCAAAGATCTCTTGTGACCAAGTCAACCTTTAGGTCAAAGATCTCTGGTGACCAAGTCAACCTTTAGGTCAAAGATCTCTGGTGACCAAGTCAACCTTTAGGTCAAAGATCTCTGGTGACCATGTCAACCTTTAGGTCAAAGATCTCTGGTGACCAAGTCAACCTTTAGGTCAAAGATCTCTGGTGACCATGTCAACCTTTAGGTCAAAGATCTCTGGTGACCATGTCAACCTTTAGGTCAAAGATCTCAGGTGACCAAGTCAACCTTTAGGTCAAAGATCTCTGGTGACCAAGTCAACCTTTAGGTCAAAGATCTCTGGTGACCAAGTCAACCTTTAGGTCACAGATCTCTGGTGACCAAGTCAACCTTTAGGTTAAAGATCTCTGGTGACCAAGTCAACCTTTAGGTCAAAGATCTCTGGTGACCAAGTCAACCTTTAGGTCAAAGATCTCTGGTGACCAAGTCAACCTTTAGGTCAAAGATCTCTGGTGACCAAGTCAACCTTTAGGTCAAAGATCTCTGGTGACCAAGTCAACCTTTAGGTCAAAGATCTCTGGTGACCAAGTCAACCTTTAGGTCACAGATCTCTGGTGACCAAGTCAACCTTTAGGTTAAAGATCTCTGGTGACCAAGTCAACCTTTAGGTCAAAGATCTCTGGTGACCAAGTCAACCTTTAGGTCAAAGATCTCTGGTGACCAAGTCAACCTTTAGGTCAAAGATCTCTGGTGACCAAGTCAACCTTTAGGTCAAAGATCTCTGGTGACCAAGTCAACCTTTAGGTCAAAGATCTCTGGTGACCAAGTCAACCTTTAGGTCAAAGATATCTGGTGACCAAGTCAACCTTTAGGTCAAAGATATCTGGTGACCAAGTCAACCTTTAGGTCAAAGATATCAGGTGACCAAGTCAACCTTTAGGTCAAAGATATCTGGTGACCAAGTCAACCTTTAGGTCACAGATCTCTGGTGACCAAGTCAACCTTTAGGTCAAAGATCTCTGGTGACCAAGTCAACCTTTAGGTCAAAGATTCATGCTGACTCACTGCCCACTCAAGGTTTGTGACACTAAATGATGTCAAGGTTGCCTCGTCGCAAAAAAAAATTAATAAAGAAAAAACAGTTTTTAAAATATTTAAATGTACTCCGTCGCCTTGTTTATTTATTTATTTGTTATTATTATACTAGCATATCACCCGTCAAAAATGACGGAAGTTTTCAGCTGAAATCTATTTATTTTTATAAAAAATGCAATTTTTTTAGGGCGCCTACGGCGCCGACCTGTTCAAAAGCCCAACTAACTTGTCCTTGTTTGATGAATACGAAATATTAAACTATCTGAAATGCACACAAAGTATTTTATAATAGGGGTCGTAGGGCGCCTACGGCGCCACCTTTGTTTTTTTATTTTATAATTAACCATCATCAAATCCTCTTTTTACATTGATCCCTTTTCCAAAATTAAAATACATGTATGAGCGAAAACAATGACGTCATATATATATTTTTTTACAGCGCATCTTTAATGTGAACACCTTTTGATGCATTGGTGCAGCAATTTGGTTTTCCCTGCTTTCTAAAATTAGTAGCGTCACGGACAGACATTGCAAATTATATTGTTTAATTTTTTTTGTTAAAAGTTATACCCATGACAATGATGTTTGACATAAAATGAAATTTAAAAGAAACGAGCCTAAGACTCCAGTTTCAGACACCAGGGTCATGCACCAAGCTCGGACACCAGGGTTAGGCACCAGGGTCAGGCACCAAGCTCGGACACCAGGGTTAGGCACCAGGGTCAAGCACCAAGCTCGGACACCAGGGCTAGGCACCAGGGTCAGGCACCAAGCTCGGACACCAGGGTCAGATGACAGGTAAAACACAAGGATGGGGCACCAAGGATCGGGCACCAGGGTCAGGCGAAAGGGTCGGGCACCATGTGAGTTATTAGATCTGGAACAATTAAAACGTAAGCACATCGATGAATGGAGAAGGCACCAAAGAAACAACTAGTCTACCTCTAGGAAATGAAAAAAAAACAAATCAATGAGATGCTAGCCATGATCCGGCCCCATGGATTGGACGCAGCACACCCGTAGACGGAATGGACATGGACTGGACACAAAATACCCGGAGACTAAATAGAAATGGACTGGACACAACACACCCGGATACTAAATGGACATGGACTGGACACAAAACACCCGTAGACTAAATGGAAATGGACTGGACACAAAACACCCGTAGACTAAATGGAAATGGACTGGACACAAAACACCCGTAGACTAAATGGAAATGGACTGGACACAAAACACCTGTAGACTAAATGGAAATGGACTGGACACAAAACACCTGTAGACTAAATGGAAATGGACTGGACACAACACACCCATAGACTAAATAGCCCCGTCATGGTGGCAGAGACAGGGGCGTGGTTTATAGACACACGCCGGAGCTGCGCACAACTGAGTTGACTACTGCTCTAATTACCTTCAGCCGGAACAGCTTTCATAACCCACTTGTGTGTTAAGTACTCTCCTGGTAACCTGTGATTTATTCTAGGCGTTTAAATGCCCCCCCCCCTCGAGAAGAGGCCCCCTCCCACCTCACCCCGCTCCACCCCTTCTCAGCCAACCTCGTCTTTCCTCACGGCAAAGTCTTTCCAAATGGTTCACATGAAGTACGACACCTGATTCTTATACCTTTTTTCCCGTCTGTGTTCGACACTTCGACCTGACCAGATATACTAAACCTTTGCAGTTTTAGTCTACATAATTTCCTCACTGTTTAACCAGGAAACAAAAAACTCCGAGACTGAATGCAGATCGGATGGTCCAAGACTTTCTGGGGTTACGATGAATTCCTTCAGATCGAATGGTCCAAGACTTTCTGGGGTTACGATGAATTCCTTCATACAACTAAACTGTCTATATATCAGCCACACCCGTCCTTTTTGTACAGCGTTCAATGGACAACTCATTAGCTCTTACAATTAACAGTTAAAAAGTAAAGGTTCAATAGGATGCGTCATTTAGAAAACCTTTGTCCAGCGGTGCTAGATAAAAGGCACTAAAGCAGCAAGCAACCATTACAATATCTCCAGCAACCCCCCCCCCAAAAAAAAATAATTTTTTTTTAAAAATCAATCGTACGAGCAAGAGAAACAAAATGCTGAACAAAACAACAGCTGTAAGAGCCATGACTCCTTGAATGTTCAGGTGTAAGAGCTATGGCTCCTTGAATTCTAAGGCGTAGGAGCCATGACTCCTTAAATGTTCAGGTGTAAGCGCCATGACTTCTTGAATGCTCGGGTTTAGGAGCCAAGACTCGTGGAATGTTCAGCTGTGTGAGCCATGACTATTTACTGACTTCAGAAGCTAATGTTTATAGCTAGAACAAATGAAGAGCTCAGTGCTAAAAATACTTACGGTAAGTCAGAAATTGCACATTTTTTTTAGACAATCAAGTTTAATGTTTTTAATTTTTTTACACGATAGCATTTTAGCTTTTTTTGTGTGGCTTTTACAAAATTTGACCTAGTTATGTTGTATTGTTTTCAAATTCATACAGTATATTGGTCTAAACCAAGATATTAAATAATCACTGCTATGTTTGAATTTGACCAAAATGTTACTTGGGGGCGTGGTGGTCGAGTGCCAGCGCGCTCGACTGGCGGCGTACCGATGGTCACGTGTTCGAATCCATGTGAAGGCAAGGATTTTTTCCCGGGGCCTAGGGCTTCCCTGAGTCACCCAGCTCCGAATGGGTACCTAACACTAGTTAGGCGGCTGGGTAATGCGTGGAACCCACAAAGCCGTGGCCTGTGAACGCTGCATCACTTGCCAACAGATCATCTGTCATGGTCTGTGGACGCATCTTCTGCATAGAAGGAGCGCCTGTATAGATAAGATAAGATAAGAGTACTTTTAGCACTATGTCTGTTTATAGATATAAAACACGACGTGTTTCAAGTCTTTAATGTTGGATTTTTATAAACGTATAACGGTTATTTATTCAATATTATTTATATTTAGTTTCTTAAGCATTGAACTATTTGTAATATATATATATATATATATAAAGCGAATATAGTCCGTGAATCAAAAATTCCAAGAACCGAATAAATATAAAAGATTGTGACTCTAAACCCGGAACAAAACCTAGAATAATTGAATCATAAAAAGGCAACTAATTAAGTAATTAACTACCTTGCATAAACTTAAACACATAAATCTTCAAAATGGTAAAGAAAGTAGGCTCTGGATTAAGGATAACCTGTAATAGCTATTTTAAAATTCAAAGATTCTGAATTATTTATTTTTAGCTGCTATCTACGATGGTCCTTTTATAAATTTAAGGCTCTGCGAAAACGGATCCATAGTCAGATGACCAGGTTAACTATTCAACAACCCACTTCCAAATGTACACATATCCAGAATAAATCACAGACGCATACAAAGAGAGATAGAAGGAGAGATTGGGTGAGAGAGAGAGAGAGAGAGAGAGAGACAGAGAGAGATAGAGAGAGAGAGAGAGAGAGAGAGAGAGAGAGAGAGAGAGAGAGAGAGAGAGAGAGAGAAGCAGAAGACAGACAGACAAGAGGGCTTTTATGCTAAACTATGACCTCGGATTTCCGTGGAATTCAAACTCATTTGCAGAAGCAAAGAGTCAACGTGGTACCAACGACTGGGCACATCTCCCCCCCTGCTTAATGCCTATGTCAGTATAAGGCTGTGACGTCAAGTCACGGAGTGGGTTGTGGAGGGGGGTTGGGGTGGGGAGGAGGGAAGTGGACGACTGAAATTTGTTGATGCAGTAAATGTAAGGCTTTGTCTCTAGTCCGGCTTGTCCGGCAGACGGGGAAACAATCGACGGGAGCCGCACGCCCCGAGATGGAATGTGGACCACTCAATGAAGTTGTCTCTGGACAAGGGTCTCTCCGAAATAAAAGTCACTTTGGGTGGTCACTTCGTTGTGAGCAACATTCAGACCCCACCCCTCACATTCAAAAACACACATAATGGTTACAATTGTATAAATAATAGGCCGTCACGTTGCTGTATGTCCGCGGTCAGCAACACTTAACTAGGAGTCAAGTGTGAGAACACACCGATAGTTTGTACCACAAAAATAAAAATGTTTATAAAATTCATTTCCATTTATTCCAGCAGAAATTTAACAATGTTCTGATACTTTTCATATAAAAAATGTGATGATAAGCCAAGGAATTTCTTCACTCATTGATGTTTGGATATCATCAGCGCGTCATGGGCTAACATTTTCCCATACATTTTTTTAAAAAACTTTGTCTTATTTGTATTCGAAGATGTCATCTTGATCCGACAGGCGTGTGACCCCCCAAAAGAGTCATTCGCACGGCGAACCATCGGTTCGAGGGCGAACCCTTCACGGCATAGCGCCTCACAACAGAGCACTCCACTTAGGGGCTCGCGCGTCACCGGACGGGGAACCGCCGCGCGAGTACAAGCGGAGAAAGTAGTGAAGTTAACCGGCGCGGGGCCACAGAACAGCACAATCAGACAATCGATGAACAATAGGTTAGCGGCCAGATTAGCTATATTTGTGAGTGCTACAGGACGAGCTTTCCTTCCAGAAAACTCTATTTCCCCAAGTTAATGAGGCTCGAATGGCCCTCCCTTCTCAAGTCATGAGAGACACCGACCCCCCTCATCCCCACCCCATCCGATGGTAAAGTGACGGATGGGGTACATAAATAGACTGACGGGGGGAAAGGCGGGGGTGGGGGTGGTAACTGAGATCAATGATAGTGTACAAGAGAAGCTAGGCCACCGCTGTATAATAAAAGAATTAGATGATGACACACGTGATAAGATCAAGAAGGAAATTAAACGGCAGTAATAATTGGCGACGGGACTCATCGTGAGACAGTTATTTACGTGGGTCAATAGAGTCGTCCCTTATCCGGGTCCGGTGGTGTTTCCGACACGGTCTGCCCCTCTCCCCCCCCCACCACCCTCCCAATTCCAACGGACGATGCGCCGACTGCCTGGTGTCCGTGGAGCAGGTGCGTCAAGCAGTACAGCAACAACGTTAACTTATTTGAGCGTTCTTCAGAATGACGTCACGGACACCTCAAACCTTTCCTTTGTTTTCTTCTTCGGGTCGAAATTTTCAAGGTGAATTAGGTTTGAACTTGGCGATACAACAGGTACACGTTTTTAACATTGCACGTTAAGACTTTTTTTTGGTCTCCCTTCCTCTCCTTGCCTCTTGCTCTACGCGTCATCACAATGAAATAATAAGCCAGCTCTGTGTGATGAGACAGGAATACAACAGGCTTATGTGAAAGGTTCCAAGATTAAATATAAAAAAAAACTGGAAAAAAAAACAAGGAGAGAAAGAGAATGTGCGAAGGCAACAACAAAACACATGGGCGCAGATACAATGAAATTTGAACAAAGTCTGGATCATATTTGTTGTCAAGTTTCGCAATAGTTTACGTTCAACAAGTGAATTCAGAAACTCGGTAAAGAAGCTATACCGTATGGTGCCCCAGGCGCCACTTCACTCGGACGCTATCATTCACAGAAACTACATAGACATACGTACACACTCACACACAAACGTAGATCCTCAAATAATCCATTCTTGTTTATTATGTGTGGGTGGAGTGTAAATATGCCCCATAACGTAAAAGGTAAAGTCATCATTACATCTAGGCTGGCAAAGATTTCAGTTTTTAAAAAAATAAATCAAAATTGCTTATATGAAAGACGAAGCACATATCCTATATAATAAATGGCAATGTTCTGTCCGGTCATCGATGGCGATTGGTCCCTCAAACACATGTGACTCCTATAGCAAATCATATTGAACACGTTTACGCGGACGTTCGAAACGAGTTATTTTTGGTGCAGTATTTCTTCCAAGACTCTGTTTTGAGTTATGCGCGTTGGGATTTATAGTCAAAAGCTCTGTTTTTACGAGTTATTTATTTTAAGTATAATGAATAGTATTTTTGACATGATGCACATGTATGTAGGTCGAGACGGCTGTTGTTTTTTTTTGGGGGGGGGGAAGTTACAACAACATGCCACCGAACCGTGGCGGAACGTCCTTGGACGGGCTTTGTTGCTCGTAACTAATAGTGGTCGAGTAAAAAGCTCAATTTCAATACCCTGCTAAGATGGATGGTAAAATGATTCACCGGTGTACAAGATGTAGCAAATAAATGTACATTTGAATTCAGTGGATAGAGCCAATAAATGTACACATCAATTCTCTGGTTATAACCAGTAAATGTACAACAGACTTTGTTGTGTTTAGAGAGAAAGTCTCCACGCCCCGACCATTGGGTGCTTATATAATTTCACTTAAAGTCTACTGGGTCGTCCATCTATCTGTCATCCCATGTCTATCACCCAATCTTAGTTTGGAGAGTATGAAGATATCGGGATAAAATGAGAGGGGGAAAAAGACTTTTACCAAACAGAGCTTTGGGCTAATAATTACTAATATAGAAGTTGTTACAGTGTTTAACATATCTACCAAAGGCGCTCTTAGCTAATATAGAACTTGTTACGCGTTGAACACATCTACTAGAGGAGATCTTAGCTAATATAGAACTTGTTACGCGTTGAACATATGTAAGAAAGTCGCTCTTGGCTAATTTAGAACTTGTAACGTGTTGAACACGTCTACAAAAAAAAAGATCTTAGCTAATTTAGAACTTGTATCTGTTCAAATTTCACTAGGAGTATAATCTCTCTCTCCCCAATTTTTTCACCCGCCACCGTTTTTCCCGTGCCACTTTTTTCGACGCCGCCAGTGACAATGAGAAAACTTTCACCCATCAGGTAATAGAAGAGGAGAGGTGGAAACTATGTATCATGTGAGCTTGGCTTTAGGGTGAAGAAGAAGAAGAAGAAGGAGAGAAAAAAAAGACTATATATATATCTATGTATATCTATAAAAAATATCCAACAAGAAATACAAAACAAAGCGAAAAATGTGAAAGGTTGAAAGTTGGGGCGGGCAAGGTAGGGCGAATACCTGGCGCTACATTGGACAAAGTGGAGGTCTTACTTCAAATACCCCGGCCTCTACAAAGTGGCTCTAATTTACAGCAGATGCTTGCTCCGGGAGACTTCTAGAGTAGGGAGAGGTGGGGGGGAGAGACATTCCGCCCTATCTGCTACCCCCCCCCCAAAAAAAAACAACCCCACGGGCCAGCTGTGAAGCGAGAAGTTGCTGTAAGCTAGTGCCTCGTTATTAGCGCTACAACTACAACTACAACTACGAGCTCTGCTACTAGACAAGGGTCCTGCATCAAACTTTTATTAATGCACGGAGTTTGGGGGGGGGGTGGGGTGGAAAAGTATATATTTTTTTTAAAATCACACCAACGACACCAAGAAAACAATTACGGCGCGATGCGTCGCTAATGCGTCACTGGTGCGTCACCACTGATCACTGAAGTTGTGTTTGGTACATATTAATATTTTCTAAATACATGTACAATAATTATTTTTAACAAATATTCTTACGAAAGTTTCTACATCAAAACTCAAAATCATTAAAAATTATCAAAAATGAAGATGAAACTATTACAATAAATCAAAGGCAACGCCAGAGGATTTGTTTCGTCGTACTGTAAATAGATGTTTAAAGTATTTTGAAATATAAGTTCTTATTTTTCTGTCTTATTAAAATAATTTAATTTAAAGAGTTTAAAAGACTAAATCTTATTAAAATTTATTGAAACAAAACATAAATCTGCTAACAAAATAATGATCAGTTTAGAAAGCAATCATTAACATGTTTATAAACAGTTTTAAAAAACATCATCACTTTTATTTCTATGTGCATATTTTCGGTTCTCAAATGCTACCAAAGAATAAATGAATATTATTTAATGAAATAATTTAAGGGTTGATAGTCTAATTTCATTTTCATTATTTTACGCTGTGACAAGTTATATTAATTCCTAAAATGATATAAAACGAGACTTTCATTAATTCATTTAAATATTTTTTTGTAATTAATCGACTGCATTAAAAATTAAAATCCAATTTGTTACTTAGATATTTAAATAGATACATCTATCTATATAAGTCGCCAGAAACTAGAGCAAGCAAGACGCAGTCTATTTATATGTAGTGGTGTGCACAACCGCACCGCGCCACTCTATGCGCACCGCTATGGGGCCCACTAAATAGAAGGAAAGGGAGTGAAGAAAGAAGCAGCAGCGACTAGCAATCACAGTTTATGGTTGGCAAGCGATGGTGTTGCAAAGAAAGGGGGGGGGGCTGTTCTCCCTTTCTTTGCACTATCGATGAGCAATTCTGCGGCCTATGCTACGCCGAGAGTCGGACCTAGTATTAACATAATAATAGAAAAGAATTAATCATTATTCAAAAACTTAAATTCCATCACTTTTCTAAAAGCATGAAATTTATTTAACGCACCATTTGAACACACCATTTTGCACACCGTCCTTCAAAATTTTGGTTGGTTTTATTTGTACATTTCTGTTTCCAACATCGTTAAGAGTTGAGACTTTCCAATATAGCCATGACCGTAGTCCGCATAGAGTTTAGGGAAATGTGTCGTCATTTAAGAGGATATTATTATTTCTTTAATTTAGGTTTGGGAAGTTTAAGGCAGGCGATGTATCTTTAGAGTACAATTACTCAAAATCAAATGTTGCCGAAAACACATCAAGAAATAAAATGATTTAAAAATGAGAACATAATCTTTTTTTTTACATTGACTGGTTTTCTAAGTATAACTCAACACCATAGGATTTAAATCATTTTTTAAATGGTTGCTTCCCCCCCACCCCTTCAAATAGATAGTTTATAATGGAAAAAAAAGTATACAAAATTGATAGAATAAAGAAAGTTACCCCCCTTTCACACCCCCTTCCATAAATCAATTTATTATCCGAAGCAACATGGATAACGTAATTTTAAATAACAATAGGTATAAGAATAAGCTTGAAAAATATGTTCCTTGCAACTCTCGTTTTTTATAAAATTATTAAATATGATTATTATAATGCCCCGTTAATTAGGCTATTATACTTTCATTGCCGTATAAATGGAAACAACCATCGCCACAACCCGATGCCGGGTTTTTACAACGCCGCGGTTTGAAGCTATCCTCCCGATGTTGTATTATTAGACGCAGCTACAAGCACGACATGTCGCTCCCAGGGTTCTGAGTATGCGGTTTATTGTACGTTCGCCCCATGTGTGGCGCGCCCCCCCCCCGCCCCCCCCCGGACCCTAACCCGCCGTGTCAAGCCGAAGAGATACACCACGAAATTCATTGGAAATTTATTCCGATCCCCGTTGGCGCAGCTTCCCCAACCCCCACCCCCCTCGTCAACCCGCCCCCTGTACCTTTGATAAGATGTAGGTTAATTAGAAATTTTCCACGAGAAATCAGATACAGCTTTCCTCGCGCAATAATTTATGAGAGAAACGAAGGCGAAAGGTTATTCTAGTCAATTATTCAATTATTTTAATGACATGCAACCGCACAGCACTTCCAGCAAAGTTCTCAGAAGCACGGACACCGGTTTCTGATCTGGGAGAATAACCAAATAAAAAGTGTAAATTAAGTCAGGAAACAATAACAATAAAGAATTACAAGAACAAAAAAAGAAAAAAACGTTATCATTACACTTTAGTTAGCGGACTGACGTATATTAAAGAAGGAATGGGATGGCACTAACAGTTTTCGGACACATTTGATGTGGCTGGCGTACCGAGTGTCATGGGTTCGAATCTCCGTGAAGGCATAGATTTTTAATTTTTTTTTAACCGGGGCCCAAGGGTGTCCCTGAGTTCACCCAGCTCTGAATGGGTGCTTGACACTAGTTAGTGAAACAAAGGCGGCTGGGACATTGCGTGGTCCCTCAAAGCCGCGACCAGTGAACGATGCGTCACTTGCCAGTACGTTCTTAGCGGAACGTAGGACGCCATAATCTTCTTTATAAAGAACCGCCAGTAACAGATAAGACGTATCCTGCTTCCGAACGTACGCTGTAACGTTTTTGACACATGCGACTGCGTCAAACTTGACATCGCGATCGTTTACCGGTCTATGTCACGTGTCGGCGCACTTCTGGAACTTACGGTCAAAATGTTGTGATGTGAGATTTACGTCTTACGTGAAGGCCTTTTAAAAATTAACAATAGTTTCATGTTAAATTAAACTTTTAAAAGTAATTTTATACGCATTGTTCATGCACTCGATAAGTAAGATTATGTCTAGAACAACCGCCCCCCTCCCCCCCCCCGCCAAAAAAAATAATTCAAGAGATTACCTTTAATTCTTTTATCCCGTCACAATCAGAGAGGAGTTACCCGTCATGGGCCCTTTGGGTAGTCGACCCTGTTTAGAATAAAGCAAAATATGTTTGTGAAAGATGAATTTTGAAATATTTTCGCAAGTTCAATGAATAATGTATTCAACCCTCTTTGTTGATAAAAAAATTATTTTAAAAAAAATATAAATAAATAAAAACAAAGTACGTGTAAGAAAATATTTTCTACCTAAAATAAGTATAACACTCAAAAAATGGCGGCTAAAGACAAAACGTGTGAACATGCTTCTTCCAGAGTTGACAAAACAGGGGCACAAGTCACAATTCATATAAAATACAAGAGCTTCAAGTAGTGTCAACTTAACTAAAACACATTTGTAATCTTGTAACTTGTGATCGGCGCCTCACAGTCTTTCTAGCAGTCCGCTTCTAGTTAGTTAGTTTGTTTTTTTGTTCCTTCCCCACACACACAAATTCTTGTGGACTCCTAGCTTTTGTTATGAGAAATTTGAGAATCGCGAAAAAATACAAATAATAGTAATAATAAATATTTTTAAAAAAGAAACTTGTATACGTGGATTATGGGAAAGATCTGAAGTTGCCGAAGGTACACGAAGAACTTAAGTCTTGCAAAGATCGTTCGTCCGAAACCAAAGAAGACCAATTAGAAAACTTGGATATGGAAACGACGCTTTCAGAATATGTAACTAGGATTATGCCAGAGAATAGCTAGGCTAATAGGTACCAGAGAGAGAGAGAGAGAAAGAGAGAGAGAGAGAGACAGAGAGAGAGAGAGATATAGGGGGGGGGAAGAAGGTGAAGGAGATCCACATCACGTCAAAGTAATTACATGACGAATGCATGACGAAAAAAAATCAGACATTTATGCGAGCTTTCTACAAACAATTTGTACAACTTCACCCTCTTATGCGATCATACGAGAAAAACAGTATGTTTTTTTGTATGTTGGCATAGCAAGGCGTCAATAGCTGGGCTTATGTTTCTATGAGTACCAGTGTCTGAGTCAGATAGGTCTGTTATAAACGTTTTAATCTTAAAATACTCGTGGAAGATACAGACAGAGTGAGCTTCTATAAAACAACACATACACATATATGTGTCCTTTGATTGACAGTGTCGCCAGGTGACAAGCGATCCGTTAAAAATTGGACGTTTCTAATTAGATGTTTGCTGGTCGTTTGTATATGTAATTGCATCACCATTTTGATGTAAGCAGTTTGGCTGGACATGTCTTTACCGTGTTGATGTAAATAGTTGGACTGGACAGGTCATTACCATGTTGATGTAAATAGTTGGACTGGGCAGGTCACTACCATGTTGATGTAAATAGTTGGACTGGACAGGTCACTACCATGTTGATGTAAATAGTTGGACTGGACAGGTCATTACCATGTTGATGTAAATAGTTGGACTGGACAGGTCACTACCATGTTGATGTAAATAGTTGGACTGGACAGGTCACTATCATGTTGATGTAAATAGTTGGACTGGACAGGTCATTACCATGTTGATGTAAATAGTTGGACTGAAGAGATCACTACCATGTTGATGTAAATAGTTGGACTGGACAGGTCATTACCTTGTTGATGTAAATAGTTGGGCTGGACAGGTTATTACCATGTTGATGTATTTATTTGGGCTGGACAGGTCATTACCACGTCGATGTATTTATTTGGGCTGGACAGGTCATTACCACGTCGATGTATTTATTTGGGCTGGACAGGTCATTACCACGCCGATGTATTTAGTTGGGCTGGACAGGTCATTACCATGTTGATGTAAATAGTTGGGCTGGACAGGAATTTACCATAAGGGTATTTTAAGGAAGGTAACAAGAAGGGTGCTGTTGTAAAGGTGTTGCAATAAAGGTGTCTTATCTTATCTGTTTACAGACGCTCCTTCTATACAGAAGATTATTGCACAAGAAAGGTGTCACAAGAAAGGTCTTGTAAAAAAGATGACAACTTGTTACAGGTAATATTGCAAAAGCTACGGCGGCACATTTCTAAAGTTTAAACACCCAAAGCCTTTTCTTTATTTAATAAATAAATAATTATAATAATAATAACAACAAAAACAATTTAAATAATTTTAAAAAAAAGAATATCGTCAGAAATAGTATCAAATCAAGTGTAGTATTTACATGTTTTCTTGAAAAAATAAATAAAATTTAAAAAAAAAGACACCAAAATACTTGTCCAACAGAGACAACCACCTCAAGATTTCCAGAAACGGTGAACAACAAAGGAAGGAAAACCATACACACACAAACACACACACGCAACCATACACACACGCGCGCGCAACCACACACACACGCGCGCGCGGAACAAAACAAATTAAAATATTTCCTTTGAAAACCAAGCAGACGTAATCTTGTACTCAGGAGTGGAGTACGTCCTCTCGCATTATACAGACACATATCGTCCGAGGCCACTAGCGCGTGCTTTTTTTTTCTTCTAAAAGAGAGAGAACTAAGATTAAACAGAAGAAACACGCTAGGGGAGAGGGGGGGGGTCTTCATTCTTCCATTCTTCTTTTTTTTTCAAACACTCGCAGCAATGCCTGCTTTACTCACGACCCCTTCAAGTCAAATGTCAAAGTTTGACATTTCAAAATGTGAGTGCGCCAATAAAATTCGTCATGCCCGTGGAATTTTGAGAGCCCGGGCCAATTTTTGTTTAACGCGCCCAGTGTGTATGACACATGGCGGCCAATTGAAAAGATTTACTACTGGCAGAGGCGCCCGGGGTGGCCGAGGCGGGTTTTTGAGGGAGGGGGGCCGGTGGGGCAAGGGAGTGGGCGCGGAAGACGATGAGAAAGAGGAGGCATGGGAGGAAGGATACGTTTGATTTGAAAGAAGAGGTAACTGGGCTGGACTTGTAACATGTGGTCAGATTGGACGAAGGCGGAGGTAAGGGAGCTGTGTTAGGTGAAGTGGTGTTTTGAAGGTAAGAGTTGGAAACACTGGAAAATGATTTGTGCAACAGACAAGTGCTGAGTGCTGGACAGAAAGGAACATTGTGATAGAGCGACAGAGAAAGGGAGAGAGAGAGAGGAGAGAGAGAGAGAGAGAGAGAGAGAGAGAGAGAGAGAGAGAGAGAGAGAGAGAGAGAGAGAGAGAGAGAGAGAGAGAGAGAGAGAGAGAGAGAGAGAGATTTAAAAGGGAAAAAAATAGGATTTTAATTTATTTAAATACATAATTCTGTGAAAAGACATGCAACGGACTGGGTGGAAAAGGTGGTACACAACAAGTAAATACTTAAAAAACAAACGTAAATAAAAAGACCAGAATTCAAACAATGGTACGATATATATACTCCTATGTGCGTGACGCATTCAACATTATGTCCTAATTATCCAGACTTCAATTATTTACAAAATAATTACAAAAAATTAGCCCTTTTAAAGGGAGGCAACCGGTGGTTAGCATAACCCCCCCCCCTCCACCCCCACACCTTTTAGCTTTGATGCATAAATCAACTTTCCCATGCTCTGTTCTCTTCGTACGGGACCCGGAGAGGGCGTAACGCAAATGTAGAGGGGGGAAAAAAGTAACGAACCCCCCACACGCACACACCCGCCAGTTCCCCCACTCAGTTTTTGCAAGAACTAAATTAATTGATGGAAGCTGGTATTAAAACGAAAACTGTTCGTAAAATGTCACAGGGGGCTGGGTTATTGTTTGTAAGTTTGATAAGCGGACCAACAAAAGGGAACTGGGAACAGCAGCCACACTGTTGTCATAAAAACATAGGGGAATGGGTGCTGATTTGTTTGTAGTGGAAATTATTGCTCGAGATTTTGGGGAAAGAGAAAGTGGGAGAGACAGAGGGTGAGAGAGAGAGAAAGAGAGAGAGAGAAAGAGAGAGAGGGAGAGAGAGAGAGAGAGAAAGAGAGAGAGAGAGAGAGAGAGAGAGGGGGAGAGAGGTAGAGTTAAATGGTCAGCGTACAAGTGGACAAAGACGTCACATATTTTGATATCTTTTTGACGCCAGCGGTATTAACATATTAACATATTAACATATTAACATATTAACATATTAACATATTAACATATTAACATATTAACATATTAACATATTAACATATTAACATATTAACATATTAACATATTAACATATTAACATATTAACATATTAACATATTAACATATTAACATATTAACATATTAACATATTAACATATTAACATATTAACATATTAACATATTAACATATTAACATATTAACATATTAACATATTAACATATTAACATATTAACATATTAACATATTAACATATTAACATATTAACATATTAACATATTAACACATATAATTTCTGTTTTTTGATGAGCCGAAACTCATGTTTACATTGAATCGAATGTTTTTGATTCCTCTTTATCTTAAACAGTGCAATTTTAAAAAAAAATTAAATCCAATTTCGCTCCTTATAGTCCAATGGAAAACTGTAAATAAAATGTGTGTGCCCCTTACTCCCCCCCCCCTCTTCTCCACAACAAACAACGAATTTTACATTAAATCATGAGGTTTCTAGTTTTAGAAAGTGAGTAGGACTAAAACATCGCCCCCTAAAATATATTCATTATACAGTCGGACCTCTCTAAGTCCACCTTCCCTAAGTCGAAAACCTCTCTATATCAAATTAATTGTTAGTTCCCGGCCAAATTCCTTAAGACCAATGTATTTTAGATCTCCTTAACTCGAAAATTTTTGGGCTTCCAACCTCCGTTAGACGAATTTTCCAAGGCGTTTGGGTTACTGTGTGGAGGGAGACGTTTTAGAAGACGTGTTCCATAGAGCCACGTAAATTCTTATCTTAATGCATTCCAAAATGGATTAAACGACTCTTGCAAGTACGACGTCTTTTGATTGTACTTTTCGATAATACAGTGCTGTACTACATGCATTCCTATAAAACAATAATACAAGAAACGGTTATAATACAGTAATATAGCCGGACAAAAAAAATTGCCCTTGATTAACCTGCGCCTATTACGCCATTTTCCTTAACTCGAAAACTCCGTCAGCCAAATATTTTTTCTGGTACCTTTAGGTCCGACTGTAGTAATGGATTTTAGTAAGATAATTTGATATTATCAAGGGAATAGGTTAAAAACAAGTACACGTTTATTGTCAAATTAGAACTTGTTAATCAAAGAGGAGACGGTAAATGGGTTGAAAGTCAGAGAAATTAAAAGGTAAGATATAGGTGATCGTTCGTAATCGGAAGCCAAGTGTATTGACAGCCCTTGCAGTTCCCTTAGATGCAGTCGTCCAGAGGTCATCAATCTCCTATTTGGAAGCTAGACGCGGGCATCCGAGTCCGGTTTGAGAGCACCTCGATTTTTAAATCCCTTATATTAACTTCACGGCCGTCTCTCTCTGTCGTTATCTCTCTCTGTCTTGGGCGCCGGAAAAACAAAAGTAAAAAATGACCCACTTCCCGTGATCCGATCGAGCTAAAATTTGGCACATGGACCCGTCTCACCTAACAATGCATCGTATCAAAATTTCAGATCGATCGAACGTACCGTAATTAAAATTATGCATTTTTAGTTTATCCTTATATAATGTATGTAATTCAAATTCACGGTTTGAGTTAAGACAGATTCAGTCTGTAAATGTTTGTCGCGTTTGAAAATAATCAATACTGTTAGTTATGTCTCATATATAAGTGATTTATAGTCAAAAACTTTGTTTTTTACGGGTTTGTTTTATTTAAATGATTAAACGAAGAGATTCGTTAACTTTTGGTTTCATTCTTGACCCACAGAAATCCACAGAAATCCGAAGAGTCTTCCGCTTTCTGGTGTAGTCATTTGGCTTTTCCTTATGTTGGTGTGGGGTGGGGAAGAAGTTTATTAAATCCCTTATATTAACTTCGAAATCTTGTCTGTCGTCATCTCTTCGTACGTCGGTCGGGCGGAAAAAGAAAAGTAAAAAATGAACCACTTCCCGTGATCCGATCGAGCTAACATTTGGCACATTGACCCGTCTCACCTAACAATGCAATGTCTCAAAATTTCAGATCGATCGAACGTACCGTAATTAAACTAATACATTTTTAGTTTATCCTTATATAACGTATGTAATTCAAATTCACGGTTTGTTATTGTTTTTTTTTCCATGTGAGAGTTTGAGTTGACGCGTTGACGTCGACCGTCGTGCCATCTCCCGTTATTAAATACAGGGGACATCACTCGGTGTCAGTCTGTAAATGTTTATCGCGTTGGAACATAATCAACACTTTTAGTTCTGTCTCATATATAAGGGATTTATAGTCAAAAACTTTGTTTTTACGTGTCTTTTTATTTTTAAGTATTAACCGTTTAGGTACTGCTATTAAACTGAATGTTTAAGACCTTTCTGTGATAGGGGTTAATACTACATTGGGGAGGGGGGCGTTTATATCCAGAGTCTAATGTTTGTGTGTTTCACATTACACGCCCCTCACCGTCAAGTTACCAGAGGGCGCCATGAGGTATGGTTAATACAGACCAGGTGATCGGCAGATCAACCACGACGCTGTTGTCGTGGCCACGGAATCTGCACTCACACACACCGGTGAAAGATGGTTCCTAACCTCTTCCTGGAATGTTTATTCTTTTCTAAACTGATTTTGGGCTATTGGCCCCAAGCGAGGCAGTAGATATTTCACCATGGCTAACACCCCTGTTGTGCCCGTGGTATAAACTGGTAAATTCAAATTGAAAACCCAAAGGTGGATTTGTAGAGAAATTATATAAAATGTGTTTGTGTACACACACACACACATATATATATATATATATATATATATATATATATATATATATATATATATATATATATATATATATATATTAGGGCTGTTAACGATTAATTTAAAATTAATCGTTAACTTTTGAAAAAATAACGATTAATTAATCGTTAATTTCGATTAAAGCCAAAAGTTGAAATTTATGGTGTCGTAAGTAACATTTATTAAACGTACTTGTCGAAAATAGAAATAACACTGGGATGTCTTCTTTATATGCCATCTTTTAACCAACAACGCAAACAGACATTATTTGGTTCAAGTGATGAGCTGGTCTTATTGACAATATAACCAGCCGAGCTGAACAATCGTTCACATAGCTTTAGATTGTCTCAACTGAAGTTTCTGATGCTGTAGTGGATGTTTGGTTGGCAGGTGATATGTAAGCGAAGTGTTAGAACCATGGTAGCAATGTTCCCTTTAAGCAGCGCCGCTGCGCAGCTATTTGACCGACGCCACGCAGGAGTTTAGAATGACCGCGCAGCAAATTTTGTAAAATATTGCACAAAAAATGGACGTTGTGCAACTTTGCACACGAGTTGTTGTTTTTTAACTTTGCACAAGGACCAACGAAGCTTAGACTTAGAGGGAACATTCATGGCAGGCAAAAGATTTCTCTCAATGGAAACAATAACCTTTATCAACATCTTGAAAATTCACGAATAGTTTAAAACCAAAATGTTCGCGTAATCGAAATATTTTACTTTTTGACTTCCAGTACATTTATAAGTGGTGAGTCGATTAATCGGTAAAAAAATTTAATCGTTAAAAATTTTTAACGATTAATCGAGAAATTAATCGTTAATTTCCGCAGCCCTAATATATATATATATATATATATATATATATATATATATATATATATATATATATATATATATATATAGAGAGAGAGAGAGAGAGAGAGAGAGAGAGAGAGAGAGAGAGAGGGGGAGAGAGAGAGAGTTAAAGAATAGGGGAGTGGGATGTCTTTAAACTTTTCTGACGCCATAAATATCACAATTAAGGAGAAAAGAGAAAACAGTAACTGGCATTAACCCTTTCATCTGAACCATATGTGAAAACTGTAACTGGTATTAACCCATTCATCTGAACCATATGTGAAAACTGTAACTGGTATTAACCCTTTCATCTGAACCATATGTGAAAATTGTAACTGACATTAACCTTTTCATCTGAACCATATCTTGTGTGCTGGTTCCACCGAACAGATGATTATGTATGATGAAAGAAGAAGACACGCAAAAAGAAAATAAAGACTAATTAGAAGACAGACAGACAATGCTGGCATTCAAACGGTTACGTAAAAAACAAATTCTAAACAACTGCGTGGCTTTGGTTGAATCGTTCTCCAAGTAGTTAATTTCCATCAGCATGTCACTTGAACGCGTTCATCATCGTATGCGTCGGCCATAAACATATTTGATTGCCTCACTTTACCGACATAACACAGTACATTACTTAATATTCGAGATCAACTGGTGTGATTTTTAACCCCTTGTCGACCTCAAATTCCATCGTGTAAGATCTCATCGAAATTTTTATGCACATAGTTTTATATATAAATATATATATTGATAAATAAATCTACCTAGATAGTCAAAGACCCAAATATTAATAATATTAATTATAATATAAATGATAATAATAATAATAATAATAATAATATTAATAATAATAATAATAATAATAATAATAATAACCTGAGAAATTGTATAGCGCTTAACCACAGCTTGGGGCAGGCAGGCCTCAACAAGCATAAAACAGAGAAGAAAAAAATATAGTGAAAGATAATAATAAACATTCCGTAGAAAACATTCGTATCATAAGTCAACAAAGAATATAAGAAAATGAATGGGTGGCACTTATTAGGCAACGTTTATAAGTCAAATAAAGATCAGATTGTCAGAGCGGAAAGTATCGTTTAAAATGATGTTTTGAGTGCAGTTAAAAGGGCATGAATAGTAGGAATGTTATGAATGTGTATATGACATAATTTCATTTGTTTCGGAGCACAATAAGAGAAAAGTATATACTTTTTTTAATGCTGTATATATTTATCACTATTTAAATTTTAAAAAACTTTCAAAAACAACATCAACGGGCCAACACCAAGCGACGCCGCCCCCTCGGCCCACCCACTCTGAGGTCTCCCCCCTCTATATCTAATGGTACCGGGCCATCTTCGTGCGTGCATTAATCCGACAGCGAGGCAGGCGCGCGGCACAATGGTGCATGCAGAAAGAGATTAAAAACTTTGATCAATATGAGTTTGAAGTTCTCATTAAATAAGAGGCTTAACTTGTGAACACTGCTTCTCTCCCCTTGCAAGCCACGCCACTCTTAAAACCCTGTCACGTGATCAGAAATCATAACTCTTCAAGGGTGAGAAATCCCAGAAATACGTCAGCAAACTTGGATTTTTTTCCATCCAAATTTTAGCGACGCCATTTTACTTTTGTCTTCTGTCAAAAGATCAAAATGTTCCACCCTGATTTTTCATTTCCCTCCCGCACTCACTCCCTCCCTCACTCCATCCTTCTTTGTCTGTCATTTCTTCTCACGTCTGCCAATCTATAATATTTTTTTTAATTAATAAAACGCTTCTTTTCTAGAAATATCTATTCGCATAAACCAGTGTCGGATCCATACTTAAAAATGACCCACTTCCCGTGATGCTATCGAGCTGAAATTTTGCACATAGACTTGTGTCACCTAACAATGCATTGTATCAAAATTTCAGATCGATCGAATGTACCGTAATTAAATTAATGAATTTTTAGTTTATCTCTAGGTAACTCTATGTATCCGTCTGCTAATGTTGACAACCACGTGTCACTGGAGTTTACTCCAGCCATCGATGACCACATCCCGTGTTTTACAGCAAGAAAAGTTCGGTCAGTTTCAGTCTGTAAATGTTTGTCGCGTCTGAACATAATCAATACTTTTAGTTATGTCTCATATATACGGGACTTATAGTCAAAAGCTTTGTTTTTACGGGTTGTTTAATTTCTGACGAGAGTGTTCATCTCTGTGTTTAATGTTTCGACTTTGGTCGGAGACCAAAGAATGGGATTCGATATTCCGACTCCAAAATGCAACGCATGTTGTCTTGTCTTATCTTATCTACACAGACGATCCTCCTATACCGAAGAGTATTGCGTCCACAGACCATGCCAGTCTGTTGGCGAGTGATGCAGCGTTCACAAGCCACGGTTATTAGGGTTTCACGCTATTCCGTGCCGTCACGGGATTCGAACCCATGACCATCGGTACGCTAGCCAAGCGCGCATGCCGCTCGGCCACCGTTATTAATGCTAAGAACATTGTACGGCTTTGGTGTTAAACTTATATTCTTATCTTTAAACAACTTTTTAAAAATGTTAAATAATTATAATATATAAATAACCACACAAAAAAACCAAACACACACACACACAGACAAAAGGAAGGATGAGCTGGATGAAAACCTATCATCAAAGCTTTGGGCTCTGACCGAGAAAGTATCTAAAATCCTGATAAGTCCTCTCACCCCCGACACCAGCCTTAAAGTTGTGAGATGCCGCCCCTGATAATATCCATGTAATTTTGAGGTATCGGTGAAAAATGAATTCGCTCTCTGTTGTATTTCGCAGCAATTCAAATTTTCACGAGAGCTCTGGTGTGCATCCATATTGAGGCGGTGGCGAGGTCACCAAGCCGATTTAGAATGCTATCAATCACTTTTAAATGATCTTTTATTAAAACTTTTTTCTTGACAATATGACAGGTCTGATTTACACGGAAATGGAAAGAGATGGCTATACAGAAAGAACGGGGTAGAGGGATGGACGTATATACCCCATACACTCGGATACATAGAGACATTAAAACTAAAGCGGCATAAAGGACACATCCAGCAACAACTGAACTCAAATTATGAAATTATTTTAAAAAAGGATGGATATATTTTTGTTTAAAAATATACCCAGTCTGGTTCATCTCTTTCAGAGGTCTCATTAAATTGGACTCATTATTAAGTTTTAATTGGTTTGGGATAATATAATATTAAAGGTTTTATGGGGAAACAATGAATATGAATTAATTTGGGGGGAGGGGGTGGGGGTGAAGGCGGATCAAAAACAGTCATTTCAGTGTTAGTTTATACAAATAAAACATTATGTCAAGTATCCGTGTTAAACCTCCAAATGAACGATTCTTTTTTTTTAAATAAGGCAATGCAAAGTGATGAGTAGATGTTAATCACCTTATATCCCACTCTCACAAATAGATTTGAGACAATTCAGTCTCTGGCCGTGAGAAGATCATTTCAACTTTCAAGACAGTGAAGCCAATCGCACCGGATAGGACTTAAAATACTAATTTTTAAAAAAAATCCGGCTGGGAAGTCTTTTTGAATGTAGAATGCTGTCCACGTGTTAGACTGGGGATGAAAAGTGAAGCTCCGTGATTCAAATTTTATTGTGACACAAAGTGGTCTGAAATAGACAAGTCTCCGAATCATTCAATGGTCATTTAAAAAAATGAACACCATCGCTTGTCCTTTTAAATCCCTTATATTAACTTCGCGGCTGTCTCTGTCGTCATCTCATCATCTCTCTCATCATCTCATCATCTCATGGGCGGGCGGAAAAACAAAAGTCGAAAATGACCCACTTCCCAAGATTCGATCGAGCTGAAATTTGGCACACTGACCCGTCTGACCTAACAATGCATCGTATCAAAATTTCAGATCGATCGAACGTACCGTAATTAAATTAATGCATTTTTAGTTTATCCTTATATGAGTTATGTAATTTAAATTCACGGTTTGTTATTGTTTTTTTCCCACGTGAAATTTTGAGCTCACGCATTGAGGCGACCCAACGAAGCGACGGGGCGCTTTTGTTTACATTTTACGTGTCACTCTGAGCTCGGTCAAGCGAATCGGTGACCAGACTTTTCCCCTCTCCCCCCCCACCCACCCCTCCCCCCCCACTAGGGTTATGATGCAAAGTTGAGTTAAGACAGATTCAGTCTGTAAATGTTTGAAAATAATCAATACTGTTAGTTATGTCTCATATATAAGGGATTTATAGTCAAAAACTTTGTTTTTACGGGTTTGTTTTATTGAACAGGTCTGATCAGCGGTCCCCCATCATAACCCCCCATCGCAAACCCTCCCCCCCCCCAGTTAAATATCGGATCACCAATCACTGCAATGTTTGAAGAAGCCATCTCCTAACAAACCTGATAATAACATTATGAATTGTACTTGACATGTTATCAGCGTGTGCATAATGGGGTTGGGGGGGCCTGACTGGGCGGGCATGATGGAATGGGTACGGGGGGGGGGCGGCGAGAGACTTATAACTGTGCATCAGCTGCAAGTCAGTCCTTATCTCTGCCCGGGGTGGGGGACTACAGGGGTTGGGGGGGTTGCCTTAACGCGGATTGTCTCCGTCAGGGGAGCAGGGGGTCTATTATAAGGTCAGTCTGGGTGGGATCTGTTTGAGGGATTTAGCTTTGTGTCCAAATATAATCTCAATCCACGAGCTTGCTGTTTTAACAAGAAAATCGTTTTGTATTCAGCACTTCGTCCCTGATGTCCCGCATTAAAACTGTAAACTTTATTCTGTACTTCATGTTCAAGTTAATCCGAAAATTCAGTACGTAGAAAAAACAGTAAGTTCTAATGTTTAGAGGTTGAGGTTGGAATCTTAATAGAAAAAAACAACAACGATGTTTTGGAGAAAACCAACAAATAAATTAATACAAAAGTCATTTAAATTTACTTTTTTCTTAATGATGTATCAATCGTGAATTAGATCGATTACGAGGGGTTGAAATCTAATGAGGTTGAAGTTGTGAGAATTTTTTAAAAAGCGCTTACATGTATTGTCACCGAAGATATGCAACAGAACGAGTCCCGAATTCCAAGCCGATTCAGCTTCCGGCGATGGTAGAACATTTAAATGTGATTTCCCCCGGATTAACGCAAAGAGATGTGAAGTAAAAACAAAAAGTTATATTGAAGACTCAACTAACCAACGTATGTATCGCCAAGAACAAGTCTTTAATGTGACTTTTCTTTATTGTCCCGCAATTGCCAAAGAAAACTTACATCAACTTTAGCAAATGTAAAAAGGAGCCGCAAGTATTCATAATTCAATCATTAAATCTAAAAACATTTAAGGATAGAAGAACGAAGAGTGGAGTTGTAATAATATTTGTGCCATTAAATTCTAACTTGGAAATACAATAAAACATAACCTCATTCATCCCTCATGTAGATATAAAAAAAAATCTTGTTCCATTTTTTTTTAAAATGTCCCCTTTCTTCTCTTCTGGAAATCGTGTGTGAAATGGGTTGTCTGAACAAAAAGGGGAAACGAACAAATTATTAAAATTTTAAAATAAAAATGGGGCCGTTTTGACAAGGGCCGTTTTAACAGGGGCCGTTTTGACAAGGTCCGTTTAAACAGGGGCCGTTTTGACAAGGGCCGTTTTGCCGGAGGCCGTTTTGTCAGGGGCCGTTTTGACAGGGGCCTTTTTGACAGGGGCCGTTTTGTCCGAGGCCGATTTGTGAGGGGCCGTTTTGTTGGGTCCAATTTGTCGGGGCCGTTATGTTGGTGGACAGTTAAACTGTTAAGCGGCCACCATTCGGCAAATCTGCCATGTAGCCGGACTACAGACAACCATGATACTGTAAGGCGAGCATTTTGAGAACAACCCAATGTCACATCTCTTTATGAAATAAACACCACACAGCGAATGACCTTGTCATCTAAATTGACCTGAGTTACATGTCTGCTGAGACTACGATTCCAACCGATATCTAAGAAAATCAGATATTTTCGTCACACATCTATACTTTTTTTAGTTTATCAAAAGACTAGTTAGACTTATAGCGCTGTCATTCTTAGAAGTTCAAATGTAAATTACACCACATCGTGGCTATGTAGTTCCGGTAAAGTTTTTTTTTAATTGCCTTAAAAAATAATAACGTTTTTTTTTAACAAAGAAGTTATAAGATTTGAGGGAATTTTCCATCATTCTGGATATAAAGAAAAGATGTGCGCATGAGCGAAAAATAATAGCAAAAGCTAAATTTCAAATCCATCACCCGCCAAAAATAATGACTATAATACATAAAGTAGGGTGTCACAACTCTGCATGTGAAACTTCTATCTCCGCTTAGTAACACGGGCAATCAACCAATCATTTTTATATTTACACATATCTCCGCGAAGTACACGGGCAATCAACCAATCATCTCTCAAGAAGTTCCCGTCTAGTGCAATTGTATCAATTTCTTTCCATGGGTTCCTCCATTCTCCGTCTGCTACAGCCAACATTCTCAGCATGTTATTTGAAACCGCTTCTTCGGGGGGTCTCGCGTTCTGTTTCTCTTGGGTGATCTTGTTTGTTAATTTTTGGCTACACCAACCCCTCCCCCCACCTCCCATCTCTAGGGAGGAAAAGTGGAGGTTTCAGTGGCGTGTATGCTCTTACAGTTTGAAAAAAAAATGCTGGGAGTGGGAAACAGGCGTTCTTCGTGCTACACGGGGTTCGACCCATTAGAAAATAAAACGCTTAACGTGGAAATGAATATGTGTGTTATGATGCCTCTTGAATCATTATTTCTGGACCAGTTATTGTGCAAATTCAAAAGTAGGCGATTCACTTCAGGGAACTCCGAGGTTAAATTTTGTATTTTAATCGGCTATTAAAAGAGCGATATACAGTGATATACATTGATATACAGTAATGTACAGCAATATACAGTATTTCAACATTTAGCGAAACAGGGAAGATCAACTAATGAGACGAGATGTAACACTGTAACTGTATAAATTATGTAATAAAACACAAAAAGAGCACACAATGTCATCTAACGTAGTTTTAGATTATCACAGATAAAATCAGAAGGTCGAAAGAGTACTGGACGTAAGCATCCTTACACTCACACAACAAATAAATAATAATAATAACTTCAAGAAAATTATTTAAATTCTTAACATAAAAATTAATAAGGGGCCGTCCATAAAGTACGTCACGCTCCAGAGGGGGGGAGGGGGTGTAAGAAATTGTGACGGGGGGGGGGTGTCCGGCCATGTGTGACGTCACGATGTGTTAAATTAAATTTTAATTATTTTGTTAATAACAAAATTGTTTGAAAATGTAATCTGACGTACTTTAGGGGGGGGTGTCAAGATTTGTGACAGTTTGTGACAGGGGGGAGGGGGTAGTTAAAATGGTTTAAAAAAATAGCGTGACGTACTTTATGGACGGCCCCTTAATATAAATAAGTAATTTTTAAAAATTAAATATTAATTCAAATAAATGGGATGAAACACGAGTGACCATCATACGTTTCAGTATGCCTTTGACATTCCATTTTTAGTTTTTCTTTTTTGTTCTTTCTTTAAAAAAAAATATATATATTTATGCTGCTGATGATATTGAAAACGCTAGCTGCAAAGAAACAAAGGTCGAGCCTGGTCTAGGGATCACACTTCCACGGCGATACCGGGCCGCTGTGCTAATAAAATATGTAGATCGTAAAGTTCACAAAACAATTTATGTTGCCTGCTTCTATTCCCCAAACTCTCGCACCACAGCACCGCGTTGGACCCCGTGTAAAATGTTATAGAGATGAACGATAGCTCCAATATAAGCAATAAAACCATTATTTTAACCTTGCGTTAATCTTCGACAAAAATCTGGGCTTGTGCCAACTGGCAACTACTTTTATTAAAGGTAATACAACAACACACCACACGTTAATTTTTTCCCCCCTTCTTTTTAAACTTCATAAGTACCGTTTTTGGATTTTAAGCCAGATTTTTTGTTGTAATTTTGAAAAAAAAATTGTTGGAAAGACCGTTGCAAATACTAAGTGAGTCTCTTCATCACTTTGCATGGGACGAATTATCACTCCTGCCCATAACAGCAAATCTTGATGTTTTCATATATTTTGTAACGATTTAAGATTATAAACCTACAATACTCGCCCCATTGTTGTGTTTTAAGGATATAAAATATTTACTTATCCCTAGTCAGCTGAGCACGGGTGTTAAGAAACTGTTCCACAAGTTTTTAACTCTTTATTGTTATTTTGGGTTTCGTTAAAGCATGGATCAAAAAAATGAAACAATGACATAAGAAGTGAACGAGTATTTAATAAGACGTCAAGATAGTTAAGGCTGGATGTGACACACAAAGTAATAATAAATTAATAATTTATATAATATAATTTATTTTTAAAAAAAATTACTATGGCATTAACCCAGAATACAGTGCGAGATTCAAATTAAAATGTTACAGTTTATTTTCTCTTTTACTATTCTAACCGGCGTTTTGGGCTCAACAAAAAACTAACAAATAAGAATTATAACCTTTTGTTAAATTTTAGCTCCTTACACATAAGATTTCGACACTGATTGCAGCAAAAGCCGCATGAATTCAAGTCAGTTGGGCCCCAACTTCCTGATGTCCTAGTGATATAATGTATTGTGTGGGGACTCCCTGTACTGAAGGAGGACCAGAAAATTGCATGTTCGAGGGCATGGGAAACAATTACATCATGTGCGTCAGAAAGAGGCAAGGTCACCGGAAAGGGTCGTTCGCGTTCATTAAAGGTCCATACAATCAGTTGACAGGGTCAAGGCCTCAAACATGGTATCTGAAGGTTTAGAAGTTAGACTATTTTATTCCGGCTGGGGGTCACTTTATAAATAAAATTCAGGAAAATGCCATAATCAGTTTTATCATTAATTACAACTTGGTCATTTGAAAAAAATAATCTCTAATTAAATGGTAGCAAGTGTTATCATTAATAAATTTAAAGCAAACAGTAACAGTGCTTCCCCCACCCCACCATCACCCTCCACTAATCCCTTCCCCCCGTAAACCACTGTGTAGGCGATATTGTTTTTCCATAAGCCATACAACCGCCTGCCCCCAGTGGCGTAGCTAAGGCAGTTGAGGGGGGTCCAAATTCGAAAGTTCCCCGGGCCTCCATTTGAGAGGGACCCCAAAGGAGTGTACATTATTTCATGTCATGATGTCGAATGTCAAAATGCAGGCCCCCCACTACCCCAAAGAGGACAAGCCAACGGGCCCCAAAATCCCAGCTGCGCCACTGACTCCCCCCCCCCTCAACCCAAACTCTGTTATTTTGTTTTACATTTCGCTGACGCGACTGTGTTCTCTTTATTCGGCCCAGCATCTCACCACTTTCGACTGGGTTTAGTCCAAACAAAAGTACCTTGAGTTGTTGAAACAGTTATGCAGCATAACTTCCTAAATACACGACTGGTTTGTACAATAGCCTTACTATGGTGAGATGGTCTTATTCTAAGTACCGCTAGCAAGAATAACGCTTTCATCAATCTTATTGTTGCAGGATGTATACCCATCAAACCAACTTTCTACCCATCGCAACCACCCACGCTTCCAGCAATCAACCCATCCACCGATAAAAACATCATCCATCCATCTAATGTTCATTTATGAAAAAAAAATCAAAATTTATTCATAGGAGAAAACAAAATTATAATTTAAAAAAAACCAAAAAAAACAACAAACAAAACAATTTTCTTTAGTTTGTTAATTTATTAAAAAAATGCCCGTTCGTGTCCACATTTATTGTTTCGTTTATCTTCCACATTGTACAATTATTTAATTTTTGTAAGGGCGTTCATATTTGTTTCATTACTCTATACAGCCAATAAGACAATGAGAATGGCCATAAAATATATATTTCTTTAAAACTGCGCATCACGTGATCCAGTCCCGACGTCTCCGAAAACTTCTGGCATTGATTTTTCCAGATTCTTCTGGTCTATTTATGATCACGCAAATTTTCTCGACATTTGACAATAAAACAAAGATCATATGACGTGAAACTGAAATTACCAGAGGCTTGCATTTATCTCAAGTCACATGATTCACTTCCTGTCTAATGATTCGCGAGCGTTAACGCCCATTGTGCCTTCACAAAAAAAACAAAAAAAAACAACAAACAAACAACCCAGCAACATTAATGTAATAAGTATTAATGAAAATAAATATTTAAAAAAAGAGTGAAACGAAAGCAAAAACAAAAAATTCAACTCGTGACAGTAACGACCAGAAGGGGGTGTTATGTTTTGTCAATTTAAAGAGAGAAATTAAAGAGGCGCCCGGAGAAAAGCTGTGAAATATCTCGCTAATAACTGTTATTAGACTTTGATGAGAGTAACAATTTCCAAGCAGTTTACTAACAATGCCCTCAAGGATGTCACATTCATTATCATTTTTTTTTAAAAAGCAGTTCTGAAATTGTGCCCAGCTAAACACATAGAGTACAAGGCTGAAAGCCTCGTACTCTACGTGTCTAGCTGGGCACAATTTCAGAACCGCTTTAAAAAAAAATAAAAAAAATAAGGGGTTCTGAAATTGTGCACAGCTAGACACAAAGAGTACGAGGCTGAAAGGTATAGAGTGGTGATGGGAGGGATAGAAAGAACTGTTATCTCAAGTCACTTTCTACACACACACACACACAAATTAAACCAATTCATTTATTTTTCAAAGACTTTACGGTGGACAGTTGGTATCCTTAAAAAAAGTATGTTTTGACACAGTCCCTTTGATATATCAGTGAAGATGTGTCCTGATGTTGATCCGTCCTAAGCCTCATGTGTGCTTAGTTGGCCATGAAATCAGCGGTAGTAAAAGTTTAGAGAATTGACTAAACAAAACTCGAGCTGAACATGTCATTATGTGCCTTCAGCATTGGCTTTAACAGAGAACTAGATGGAACTATATTTAACAGAGAACTAGATGGAACTATAATTAACAGAGAACTAGATGGAACTATATTTAACAGAGAACTGTATGGAACTATATTTAACATGAGAACTAGATGGAACTATTTTAGGTTTTAAGCGAACGGGTAAGTAACACTTTGTCACATGAACGGGGTGGAAACTTCAAATTGATTTTTTAAAAGACTGTGACTACATGTATTGGTCAACTACACTACTGTGGCTTCATACAGAGGTAATCTTCACTTTTTATATTAACTTCACCGCCGTCTCTGTCGTCATCTCTCTCTCTCTCTGTCTCTCTGTCTTGGGCGGGCGGAAAAACAAAAGACAAAAATGATCCACTTCCCGTGATCGGATCGAGCTGAAATTTGGCACACGGACCCGTCTCACCTAACAATGCATCGTATCAAAATGTCAGATCGATCGAACGTACCGTAATTAAATTAATGCATTTTTTAGTTTATCCTTATATAACGTATGTAATTCAAATTCACTGTTCGTTACTGTTTTTTTTCCCACGTGAGAATTTGAGTTGACGCGTTGACGCGACCCATCGAAGTACCGGCGTGCTTTTGTTTACATTTTACGTGTCACGCTGAGCTCGGACAAGCGATCGGTGACCAGACTTTTCCCCTCTCCCCCCACCCACCCACCTCCCCCCAGGGTTATGAAGCAAAGTTGAGTTAAGACATATTCAGTCTGTAAATGTTTGTCGCGTTTGAAAATACTCAATACTGTTAGTTATGTCTCATATATAAGGGATTTATAGCCAAAAAATTTGTTTTTACGGGTTTGTTTTTAAATCCCTTATATTAACTTCGCGGCCGTCTCGTCATCTCATCATCTCTCTCATCATCTCATCATCTCATGGGCGGGTGGAAAAACAAAAGTCGAAAATGACACACTTCCCGTGATTCGATCGAGCTGAAATTTGGCACACTGATCCGTCTGACCTAACAATGCATCGTATCAAAATTTCAGATCGATCAAACGTAGCGTAATTAAATTAGTGCATTTTTAGTTTATCCTTATATGAGGTATGTAATTTAAATTCACGGTTTGTTATTGTTTTTTTCCCACGTGAAATTTTGAGCTGACGCATTGAGGCGACCCAACGAAGCGACGGGGCACTTTTGTTTACATTTTACGTGTCACTCTGAGCTCGGTCAAGCGAATCGGTGACCAGACTTTTCCCCTCTCCCCCTCCCACCCACCCCTCCCCCCCTAGGGTTATGAAGCGAATTTGAGTTAAGACAGATTCAGTCTGTAAATGTTTGAAAATAATCAATACTGTTAGTTATGTCTCATATATAAGGGATTTATAGTCAAAAACTTTGTTTTTACGGGTTTGTTTTATTATTAAATCCCTTATATTAACTTCACCGCCGTCTCTGTCGTCATCTCTCTCTGTCTCTCTGTCTTGGGCGGGCGGAAAAACAAAAGTCACAAATGACCCACTTCCCGTGATCCGATCGATCTAAAACTTGGCACACGGACCCGTCTCACCTAACAATGCATCGTATCAAAATTTCATATCGATCGAACGTACCGTAATTAAATTTATGTATTTTTAGTTTATCCTTATATAACGTATGTAATTCAAATTCACGGTTTGTTATTGTTTTTTTTCCACGTGAGAGTTTGAGTTGACGCTTTGACGCGACCCATCGAAGTACCGGCGTGCTTTTGTTTACATTTTACGTGTCACGCTGAGCGCCAGGGTTATGAAGCAAAGTTGAGTTAAGACAGATTCAGTCTGTAAATGTTTGTCGCGTTTGAAAATAATCAATACTGTTAGTTATGTCTCATATATAAGGGATTTATAGTCAAAAACTTTGTTTTTACGGGTTTGTTTTTTTACTGCATGGTATTGGTCTCCGTTGAGATTTTCACGTCACGTGTTCACTACGATCAAATTATTGCTGCTGAAAACGGCTGCTTTGTGGAATGAAGGAGTTCGTAGTAGCGCTCAGAACTCAGGACACTTTTTGTAATGATTATGTCCTTAACCGGAATTTTGTGTTTATTAGTTAAGTAAAAAAAAGTATACTTTTATTCCAGGTTATAATGTCAAGAAAATGTTTTTTTTTAAACTTTCAATGAAATAGAAAATTTGAAAACACTTAAAATGCAACACGCAAAAAAAGTCTGCATTCACTTCGAAGTTCACATATAGGCTTAACTATGTCTTTTTCATTAACGGTTTTAAAGAATATATACATTTTTGTGTGTGTAAGGAAACAAAGTCTTTAATTAACACCTTAAAATATATTCTGTTACACATTGTTTAAAATAAAAGTAGTTCTTTAATTGGCGTGCCGTCTGGTTTTGTATACATATATTATATATACGTGCATTTTAAAAGATGTACATTAAAACAATTTAGTAACTTTATGAGACTTTTTTCCCGTGTCATTGAAATCGTGCTCCGTCCCAAGTTAACAGGCGTGCCGAATAGGCTGCTGACCTGTTATATATAATTTTAATTTAAAATTAAATAAAACACGGTACTTGAAGGTACTTAATGTATACCTTTATGTATTAACTTTTCACCGATTAGCCTTTAAGTCAAATTTACAATTTTATGTATACATATTCATATACATTTGATTTTTTAGAAAAGTAAACATACATTTACTGCACTGTCTTACCCACAATTCACTCAAGTTGGCAAACACGTATTATTTCAACTAACACCTTCCCCTGGAATTCCATACCCCACCCCCTCAGATTTTTAACAAGCGTCTGGGGTAATTAAATGACCGTTGTTGTATGAATTACAGCTGACCTTCGTGACGTACGAGGGGCTATAACAATGGCAGGACAAGGCTGGTGAGTCAGACCAGCCCGGCTATTTTATCTCTTTGTTAAAACCCCTATCCGGCCCCTCTCAAGCACACAAACTTTAAAAGTCTATCAAGGTCACATGCGTGACGCTCACCGTCACCGTAATGTTGAAACGCTTATAAACGCATGACGCCTTCAGGGAATGGGGTGTCAGCAGCGTCAGGCCATTGAACCGAACCAAAATTGGATGGGGTCTAATTATATACCAGCGACAATAAGCAAACTTTAAACATTGAAAGACCAACACCAATGTTAAATGCGCGAAAATTAAAAGAATCATGACGCTAAAGTCTATTTATAGCTGTAATTCCACTCGACGATCGATTAAGACTAACAGGAAAATTATGTTGTTAAGGAATTAATTGTAGGTGGGCAAAATGAAAGCAATTAAAAGACAAGTCAAGTAAATTAGATTAGTTGGTTTATACTAAGTTTATAGTGTAGAATCAGAGGAAAGGAGTGATGGGAGAGTGAAATCGTAGCCATGGGAATGAATCAATAAACTTAGAGTGTATCATAGCCGCAACAAATCAGTGACCATGATGGTATTCAGATGGAATCAAGCAAATCAAAACTTTGCGTGCGCCTCCACCCCATCCCCCCCCCCACAAAAAAAAATAAAAGATATAAAAGAAAATAAATAAACTTTTTTTGGTGGGAATATAACTTAAATTAACTTTGTTGTTAAATTGAATAAGTTGGATGGATCCGCATTTTTACTGTTTCAAACCATTATGTCCCTCGGGTATTTTTAAAATTAAAATATATGACCGAAATGTCAAATAAGACACGGGGACGCGACGCAGGGTATGACTAAAAGATGGAACTAGTGAAATCAGACTATGATAAAGACCGATGGGTGTAGTATACTTTTTCTCAGGTACAAAGCTATGCACAACGCAGGTTTCCAGTAGAGGCTAATAGCAGTATTCGTGTGTCTGTGGTTGGGGTGGGGGGGGGGACGGACCACTTTGATACGATTATGGTAATCGGTAATCGCAGAGACGATACGATCCATTTCGTGCGCGGGAAATCTGCTTAATAATTGTAACAGGGTGTAATCAAAGCTGACCGATTCTTGGATGGAAAATTAAGGGAAAGAAAGCAAGGGTTTAAAGGAATCGATAAGAAATTTTAACTTAACAGATCGAATCTGGCATAGGGAGTACAACCAACTCACATACATGCTAGACTAGAAGATGCATACATGAGGTACACCACGTCGTAAGTTTACTCACAAAACACAGCTGACATTACGTAAAAGATACTTAGATTACAATCGGTATCTTATTCGTAGATTAATCCACAGTTTTCATGCGATGTATCAACATTTGTACTGCAGCAGCCAATGAGTAACCATCATCAGGGGTGTCTTAGACGTGTCACAATTTTTTTGACACACCCCTCCACACCCCTCCACACCCCTCCACCTCTTTTCCACGAAAAAGCTCTCCGGGTAGTCAAGGTAAAAAAAAACCAAACAGTTCCGCCGTTTCCACCTCATCCCTTCCTGCACCAAAACATGCAATGGAACGTTTTGAAAAACAAATTGAACTAAGTCAGATACATTGATACAAAAAACAGTTTGAAATACGTGTAAGTCAGCGTTACTTCTACGAGAGTCATTTAAGGAACATGGGAAGTCAGTTTTACAGTTACAACCTCAACTTGAAAGAGTCTTAAGGCAGCTTTACAGATACAACGTCCAAGTCAACTTGAAAAATGTCTTAAGTCAGTTTTACAGTTACAACGTCAAAGTCAACTTGAAAGAGTCTTAAGTCAGTTTACAGTTACAACCTCAACTTGAAAGAGTCTTAAGTCAGTTTACAGTTACAACGTCAACTTGAAAGAGTCTTAAGTCAGTTTTACAGTTACAACGTCAAAGTCAACTTGAAAGAGTCTTAAGTCAGTTTACAGTTACAACCTCAACTTGAAAGAGTCTTAAGTCAGTTTACAGTTACAACGTCAAAGTCAACTTGAAAAAGTCTTAAGTCAGTTTTACAGTTACAACGTCAACTTGAAAGAGTCTTAAGTCAGCTTTACAGTTACAACAATCAGCTTGAATAACACAAAAGTCAGTTTTACGTAAAAACAGTTTCACTAATACACATGAGCTATTTATTTCCCTATTTATTTCCCTATTTATTTCCCTAACTCACATTAAACGAAAGTTAAAAATATAAACTAGATCAAATAAATCATTATTTACTGACAGATGAGTCCAATTTTAAACTTCTTTTGTTCTTCGGTTACAATAAAATCATATAATCGGATGGCCTAGGATCACCAAGCTACAAAGCAAGGTTACACCATAATGAATATTATTGCCTAGAGTAGAAGTCATGTCCAGGTAATTTACTGGCGGAAGAATAAGTCTAGCCTATACGTGACCTTTGGTCAGTTAAAAGTAATGACTTTGCATTCCTGTGGTCAGTGGCGCTTGACATTTAAATTTAGGCCGTCTAAAGTGATCCGTCTATGCTGGCGGAGATAAGACCCCATAAATATAAACGTCACTTGTTGCTTGATTTAAACTTACTCTCCGGGCCATGAAGGAAACCGGGGGGGGGGTCTGGTCCAGGGGAAATTTAACTGGTGATAAAATAAGTTGTAAAAAAAAAGGGGGGGGGGATTTGCCTATGGTGCTGTGTGGACGAGCACAAAGAAGAGTGAGGGAGAGAGTGTGAACATAAGAGTTTGGGAGAGAAATGTCTAAAATATAGAGAGATGTTTGTGAATGAAAAGTTAAGAAAGACAAAGGGATTGTGCATGGGAGTAAGAAGGATAGAGAAGCTATGCGTCAACAGGAGGTACGCAATAGAGTTTAGAAATATATCATTTTTAAATGAAAGGGCATTTGTGTACAATGTATGACGCATCCTGATTACATTGATGTACACTTTATACGATACATTCTGGTTACATTGATGTACACTTTGTACGATACATTCTGGTTACATTGATGTACACTTTTGTAAGATATATACTGATTACATTGATGTACACTTTTGTAAGATATATACTGATTACATTGATGTACACTTTGTATGATATAGTCTGATTACATTGATGTACACTTTGTATGATATAGTCTGATTACATTGATGTACACTTTGTATGATATATACTGTTTACATTGATGTACACTTTGTATGATATAGTCTGATTACATTGATGTACACTTTGTATGATATAGTCTGATTACATTGATGTACACTTTGTATGATATAGCCTCATGACAATGGTGAAAATGTTGTTAGGCCTCAGCCATCTGACGTGTCCCAGGTCTTCATGTCGTTCCCGATGGAACCATCAAACGAACCTGTCAAGTCAACGATGCTATTGCAGGTAATTGAATGACCCACTTATACCTGTAACCAGGGGCCTGGAAAGATATTTTAGCGGGAAACGGTCAGTCGAAGCAGAGGGAAGGGGACCGTCGAGAGAACTTGGTCTGTTCAGCGTGACATTAACACTAGATTCGCCATTGTGACATGCCTCGGTTGGTCCTAACTATGATGATGATGATGGTGGCTTTCCTCTATAACACTATACATGCTAGCCTAGCATACTCCTTGCGCCCTGATGTTCAAAAACTATTTTTTTTAAAGTCTTCACATTTTACTTTAAATTTGTCATTGTCTTCGAATTATTTCCACGATTTCGGAAGACTTTTCCTCAACTTTGGTGCCGTCGATTCAAAGCAGCGCACTCCAAGTGACTTCCTCCTGTGTCCATCCAATCCGGGAACTTTCGGAAAGGACTGCACAGAGGAACGCATCCCCTATAACAGTGATGGCGAACCTATGCCACGCGTGCCACAGACGGCACGCAAAGCCTCATCAGCCGGCACGCGGCCCCAAAAAGGTTCGACATCACTGCCCTATAAGTTCCGATGTTAATTCCTTCAATTATCGATCTCTATCTGTGTCCATACCCAAATCTCCATATTCATCCACCTACCCATCGATCCATCCACTCATCCAGCCATATGTCTTTCTATCCACCAATCCATTTAGCCAACCGTCAATCCATATATCTATCTATACATAAAAGGGTAGGAGAGTCTACTTTTAAATTTCAGCACAAATACACCATATGTGAGAGTATATAACACAATCACATAAGAAACACGTATTTGAAGAATGGTCTTGACACATCGACACCATGTGTATGCAGGTAGAATCTGAGCTCCTGGACACCACGTGCATGAGAAAATAAACTTGAAACATATACACCATGTGCATGAGGGGTTATGGTCTCAACACATATTTACCATGGTATGTCTGGATCAACCCTAACGGATCTTTTTACACCAGCAAACCACGCAACACCAACTGTCACGTGGCATCGTTATCACAGAACAATGTCTTACCGCCTTATCACACCTCATCTACCTGAAATACGCGTCAAAACTAGACCCTACCCCACACCCCCACCCAAACAGCCACCATCCAAAAAATAAATAAATAAAAAAAATAAACAAAGGCAAATTACGAGAAGGGGAGTTTACCGTGAACAGCGCGGTGGCCAAGAAATGCTAGGCAAGGGGGAAATCATTTGTAACGAGAGTAGAGGGGTTCCAGGTTTGGGAGAAGAAAAGGGGGGGTGGGCGATATTTGGAGGGAGCCCCTGTAATAACTTTCATTTGTTACCTGTCAGCTGGGGGCTTCAACGTCTTCATTTCACAAAAAGGTGAAAATGGATACACAACACTTCACTGATGCGGGGGGGGGCAATCAACCTTTGACCCCATGTTAACCTCGTGCTCTACGAGGGGAGCTGCCTTGTTTTACTCACACGACGAGCACATATTTCATGCCGGGCACGCATATCACAGAACCGGCCAGGTATATCACTCAATCGGTCACGTATATCACTCCATAGGCCAGGTATAGCACTCCATATGTCAGGGATATTACAGAACTGGCCAGGTATATAACATCACTGGCCAGGTATATAACATCACTGGCCAGGTATATAACACACTGCCAGTATATAACACACGGCCAGGTATATTAACAGCACTGACCAGGTATATAACAGCACAGGCCAGGTATAAGACATCATATAATCAGCTATATGAAAACAAGGGCTACGTCTTTTTACAAGACTGGCCATGTATATTACAACTGGCCATGTAATTTACAAAACAGGCCAGGTATATTAACATTTTCTCTCTCTCTGTCTGTCTGTCTGTCTCTCTCTCTCTCTCGTCTGTCTCTCTCTCTCTTTCTGGTATATCGGTATTTTAAAAATCACTGTATGTTGGAAGAAGAGGACTGTTGAAATTTCTCAAGGTCTCCCAACATTTGCTAAAAACTTAAAGAAACAAGGTCGTCAGAATGTTTTGAATTTTTAAAATATATTTTTTTCATTGAAGGACATTTTGAAACGTCAAGAGTCAAGTCAAGACATGTCTTTATGGGGTCTGCCATAATTTGATGGATTAATTTACTAAAGGACTAAGGCGCGGGGTAAGTCGGTTCAATATACTTTAGAAAAAAAATAGAAGATATTTTTTTTAAAACCACATTTTCCAAGTTAATTTTAGATTTCGACCAGTTGAACATCGATCAAAACTTTCCTTATCCGTAACAACAATATATTTTTTTTCAAGAAAATATGATTTCTTGTACTGAATTATAAGCACAGAGTAGGAGGCACCTTATCGAAACATCGGGCTAGATTGTCAATGTCAAAGTGAAGAGAAATACAGTTCCAATGGGACATTAGTGTCAATTTAGCAAAAATCTTTATTTTCCAAACCATTTTTCACAATCATCGTTGAAGATCTACTTAACAAGTATGTCATGTTAACCCCAGGTCACTGCCAATTTATCATGTTTGCAGTACTTTTGTAATTAGGCAATAAATATTTTAAATTGAATGCATTTACAAATACAAATATATATGTTTTAATATTTTTTTGGCGAAGCCTGTTAGCCCAGCTGATTGCTACAGTTTAAATTCTCAAAATTATGAATGATTATTATTATTTACTTTCACCGCGACCGATCAACATCTACTTTTCATAGGCCCACCCAATCACACTACACATTCATCATATTTATTCTCCGTATTCCATATTTTTTTCGTATCCAATAAGCTAATTTTTTTTATTTAATAAAGAGACATCTAACCTCACCAAATAACAGGAAGTACAGCCCCTCCCACAGCCCTCTTTCAATGACACTGCCTCGATGTCGCCAAGGCATTGCGACGCAAGTTACCATAACAAGGCTTCTCATCTAGGCTGATTGTTTCGTGCTTAACCTTTACTATTTTTTAATAAAAAATCTTATTAGTTGTGCGGATTTTTCGTGTGCAACAAAACTGTTTATATCGTGAAATGGGGAATCGAGAGTAACCAGCGTACGTAAATAAGTATTCTTAAAATTGAATACACTTTAACCCCTCAGGTAATGGTATCGTCCATTCTAATGCAATCATCACGCTCTCACTGCTCTCTCTCTCTCTCTCCTTTCCCCCCACCCTCAACAGTACACCTTGTGGAATTAATTTACTCAGAAGAGATAATGCACAATGAGTGCAAATACCAATTTCAGTCCCTAGGTGGATATTTTATGTTTGTTCTAATGAAAGACAAACGGAGATTATTATTTTTTTTTATAGTCAACATAGGTAAAGTAAAATGCATTTAAAATTAATTTCTATACAAAACGGTGCTATTAAGAGCACATGTTCCCTAATATTTTGGAAAGGCGATCACCCGTGACGCAGAAGCAACGCGACCCAAATACATAACTTATTTTAATTATTAATTAAAGAAAATAAATCGACGAATAACAAAGCAGTCCTTTATAAAACTGCTAGTATTTAATGACATAACAAGTAAAGAATAAAAAATTCTTTTATTTTCTAGTTCACCTCTTCATTCAGTGACCCAACAACACATTCCTTGATCCCATTTGGGAACCACGCCTTCGCAATCTCGCAACACTGCGAGTAACAAAGGAGTTGACGATCATCAAGAGTTTATTGATACTGTCAATACTTATGGGACGCGGTGGTCGAGTGGCAGCGCACTGGACTCTCGTACCGGTGGTCACGGGTTCGAATCCGTGTGAAGGCAAGTGTTTGTTCCTGAGTCACCCAGCTCCGAATGGGTACCTACATGTAGTTAGGCGGCTGGGTAATGCGTGGAACCCACAAAGCCGTGGCCTGTGAACGCTGCATCATGCACTTGCCAACAGGATCATCTGTCATGGTCTGTGGACGCAACTTGCTATCTTCTGCATAGAAGTCAATAACTCAAGTCAAGTCAATACTAATGCAGGTGGTCGAACTAATGTGTAGCTACGCCCACCATGGGCGTATCAAAAATAATTCTTATCTGATCAGAGCCGGATTAAGCCATCTTGGTGTCCTGGGCACACATATCGAAAAACGTTTAAATGGCCTATATGTGAACTATCTGATGTTGAGTCTACTGACATGCTGAAATAACCAGAAGTCTTTACTTCATCTATACGTAATTACATAATTGCAATCAGCGCTTCACGTATAGTTTTTGATAAATAAGAAGAATTTCCTCTTCCACAATCTCCATATTTCGCAATGCGTGGTGCTAAAAATGGATCAAACTAACTGACCAACTCCAGCAACCCTTGATAATTTCCATTTTGTAAATATCTAAATTGTTCATTTGTCCCTCTAAAAGCCAGACCAAGCTCAGCTATAGTACAAATAACCACTGATTCTCACCTCAAAACATGTTACAAGTAAATGTTTTCGTCATTTATTTGCTCTTCTATCTTTTGTAGTAGACCCGAGCAATGTCGACGAGCTAGGTTTATTAACAATGTAATTAACAGTCTTTACGAGTAGCGCTTTGTTCACGATTATCAACTTACATAGCACAAATAAGTATAAAAAAAAATAGCACACCGATTTTTAAAAAAACGTAAACAACAAATTTTTTACTATAAATCCTTTATTTACGAGACATAACAGTAGCACGACAATCCAAAAATCCGTTTAGTTATGTCTCGTATATAAATCTAAATAATAAATAATAAATATATACAAAAAATCTACTACAGTATGCCTGCTAAATTTCAGCTCGATTTGATCACGGGAAAAGGGTTATAAAAACATGTTAAATATAGTGTGCACCGCGAGACAGACTAGCAGTACTAGCATTTACATTTACAGATCGGTAATATATTTTTAAAAAGTATCGTCAATATAATACGCACCGCACCGCGCGACAGGAAGGTATTAAAAAGGTTGTTCAATGTAATACGCACCGCGACACGCTAGCACAAAAATGAAACATACTACATAGAGATAAATAGAGACAATCTCAAAATTCATTAATTTAATTACAGTACAGTCGATCGATATGAAATTTTGATAGACCATTTTGATTGTCGGCAAGAGTCTGCCTGCAAAATTTTAGCTCGCTAAAATACAAGGAAGTGGGTTGAAAATCGATCCAAAGTTTTTTTTCGGCAAACAATGAAGGAAGGCATCAAGCAGACGCCACGAGTTAATATAAAGGATTTTTTTTTAAATCGAAGAAAAAATAGCAAAAAAATAGTAAAATAACTGGGTGGGGGATATTTCACCCTTCGGGTTGTGGGACGAAGGTTAAATAATGTGCATTCAATATTACATTTGCGATATAGTCCTACTAATGTCATGTCGATTACGAGAGGTTACCGGGACAATATATACATTTTTCTTGAGGACTTGTGGTGCCCCGAAACGCTTGGTGCCCTAGCCACGTGCCTTGTTTGCCTAATGGTTAATCCAGGCCTGTATCTGTTAGAGACGCTCCTTCTATACGAAGATTATTGCGTCCTACACTAATTCACAGTCTCATTTATTTTTTTTAATTAACAAGAATTAATAAATAAAAATATACATTAGGCAGAAAATTTCTCCCATAAAAAATACCCGCTGAGGATCACTGCTCTTTGATAGCCCCGTGTACATCAATAATCTGTCAACCATCTGGTATGTAAACCATTATAATCAGGAGCGACGTTCATCTCAATTGTTAGTTGATTTTCAACCCGAAGCCCCACAGAAAGAACAAAACATGCAAGTTACATTTTTTTAATTATACATTTATATAGAAATCTACTTCATTAGCGAAGCATGCGTGTTTACATGATCCATAAAGAAGTCAGAATTCAAATTTTTAAGTCTGGGGCTGTTTCATGCTTATATCATCCACCACAGCAGCCATGTAAATTGGAAAAAAAGGGAGTATATATATTTGTATAATGAATCGGATAAAAATTATGTCATTCAGGCGACGTAGATTTGCTGTTAAAAACGATAGGGCTCTACCCTGAAGGCGTATAGTATCATTCGTTAAAAATAATTGCTTTTGTTTATGTGAGTTCTATATGTCTAGTTCTTTCTAGGCGAAGTACCGTATATACTCGTTCCATAGCCCGTTCGTTCATAAGCCGAGCCCCCCCTCTTTTGGAAGAGAATAGTATACAAAGTGTGTAACCCGCTCGTAAGCCGACACCAAAAAATAATAGGACAGCGTAAACAAAATGGTACACATCTTTTTTAAAAATACAAGCTAAAACGGTCATTGTTTGGAAAACAGAGGCGAAAGCGCGTACATTAAAATTGAAAACGAAATTTGTAAAACAATTTATTAAAACATTCATAAAAAGAATTGCAATGAATACATGAGGTAAGTGCAGATGTTTAATAATATTTTATGGCTTCTGGTAGAGGAGTCGAATCTTACAGACAAGGACCTTGAAGATCTACATTAACAACACCGATATTCAATGTACATGCAGAAATCCCCTATGACCCGCTCGTAAGCCGACCCCCCCACCCCCAACTTTTACCCCTAGATTTGGTCCACACGAGTGTATAGGGCAACTGGTTTTATAAATTTGAAATGTTTAATTTAGGCTAACGAAATATATATTCAAAGATTTATTAATGCGAACCGCACTTTCAATTATATAATCAATACGTAAAGAATGAATGATTGCATTTTCATTTTAGTAAAATTTCACATATATATATTTATTTAGACTAAATACTTACCAAGACGCGTCTCATTCATCGAGATTCCTTCAACTGGCTTCCAAAGTACAATGTTTTCTTTTTTGATCCCATTGTCCCCTACATTATTAGAAGACGCAGTAGGAAAATTCGCGTGATATTAAAAGTGATTCCTGTAGAAATTCTGTTCAAAATGGAACTGGAGCAGTTCATTCTTCCGATGGTCGCTCATTTTTTAGGGGGTGACAGCTTTATCGAAAATGAAAAACGAATTATAGGTGCACTTCGAAAACGAACGGTAAATTTGGTTTCAATCCTATGTATCCTCACTTAATAGAAGAACCACAACACGTTATTATTTAATTGCTTCAACTTAAATTACACATCTGAACTGGCGATGTTGATATTTTCCCCAACAACGATTCCGATCCTTTATTTTTATTGTTCCCATGATGCAGCTGAACAAAATGGCAGCTTCCATTCAGTTTCGTTTTCATCAATAGAATACTCGACCAGGTTAGCATTGTCGTTGTGTTTACCATCCGTGACAATTAAAATTGTGTCACACTAGACGATAATCATTTGACACATTTTTATTTTCTGTAACTTACCGAAATTTTAATGGTACAATCCTAATTGTTATGCTTTGTAGTTGTAAAACCTGGTAGTTAGCCAACAGTAACAGCCACAACTGACAACTGAAACTGCCAAGTAAAAAATTTAAAAAATAATAAAAAAATAATAATAGTATAGTAATAGTAAGTTAAGTTAAGTAAGTACTTAGTAGTTACACGTTAAAAGAGTGTACGTAAAAAAGTAAAAGTTTAATAAGTAAGTTAAAAGTAGTAGAAACCTTCCTTGGTCCTTAGCATTAGAATTAGAAGTAACAAGCAAGTAGTTCAAGTTCAAGTAGTCTACAAAAGTTTGAAAAAGACAAAAAAATTTACATTGTCATTGTAAATTAAATTTGGCCTAACACTAATACTAGAAATACTAATACTTGTGACTTGTGTGCTACTGTGCACTGCTACACTGTGCTATAATGTACATTGTAACTTAGTAAGTAACTGTAACTGTAACTGTAGGCCTAATCAATGAAATTACTTATTACTTTCTTTATAAAATTAATTTTACTTTCTTTTAATTATGACTTTGTCTTTGTCTTACAATTACGAAGCTTGTACTAGTACTTGTACTTATTCAAACTTATTGTCTATTATAGTGTCAAATCAGATAAGTCGTACCCAAATGAGATATATAGCAATTAATTCTGCATTCTCTCCCCTTATATTTTTTAAAAAGAGTGTGCTCCCTTTGTTTTTGTTATTGTTTTTTTATGTAATTATGCGCATTAAATAAGCCTATATTTACTATATAACATTTACATTATTTGGGGAGGGGGCTCACTATTTCATTTGTGGAATTTTAAAGAAGTGATAAAATTTAAGCGCTCGGTTAGCTATGAAATTGCCGGTCACTTTCTATATTCTATCTCCAGGCTCTAACATCGCAGTAAGCTAAATATATCACTTTTTTTTCCTCGGTTATCTTAAAATGTGGGTAAATTTTTGCTGGTGCCCTTTTAATAATCCTCTATTAGCCTTATTTCATTTACATCCTTGTCATTGAATAATATTTAAATGACTCACGTTCATCCCACTGCGACGCGACATTAGGAGCGGCGCAATCAACATATACTATTGGACGACCTGCCCATAGATATTTGTATAGTTAGTCACTCGTTATCAATTTTCGCCTTTTAAATAAATGAACCAACCAAACAAATTAATGTCTCCCTAATCCTGCCCCATTCCATTTTTTTAGTTAGCCCGCTTGTTGGTCTACTTTTTTTGGCAGCCATTTTGTTGCTATGCAACGTGTCGCGTGGCATAGCAACAAAATTGCAGAAGGGTAATGATATTTAACATGGGTACGTCAACTCCAAATTTACCATATATACAATTCATATATTATATGTAGGGCTGCGGAAATTATCGATAAATTTCTTGATTAATCGTTAAAAATTTTATCGATTAAATATCGATTAAAATAATTTTAATCGATAAAAATTCGATTAAAATTTAAGAAAATATTTATAATATTAAATTTTTTTTTAGTAATAAATTATTAATAATTAATAATAATGTATATATATTTTTTTACGTACAAACATCTCCTGCGTAATATTAAAATTTATTTTATTAATTCATGTTGACCGGCAGACGTCAACTATAAAATGGCTGACCAGCCAGAGCTGTCTTTACACCATTTTAAGCCCCCGGGCAAAGAAATAGTGTTGGGCCCTTCCCCCGCAGGAATAAAAAATGAATATACATAATATATATAAATAAACATATTCCCATGGGGCCCATATGCTCGTGGGCCCCCGGGCAAATGCCCAACGGGCCTATGCATTAAGACAGCCCTGCTGACAGCATCAGCGCAGTTAAATTTAAACATATAACTAGAAAGTTGAGCAAATATGTTGTTTTTAAGCTAACTGCGGATGGCAAAGTCGAAGATGGTGAAAACGTTTACTGTGTCCACTGCTATAAACAATTCTCTTTTTGGAGGATCAAATACATCGCTGACGTACCACCTTCAGCACAAATCAAGTATCAACTCATTGTCATGAAATTTAGTTCAAAATATTCTTAGTTTTCAATGTCCGTGAGAAATGTTCTGTTTAATGACGTCATAAATTTCTATTTTTGGTTTTAATAGAAATTATCGATTAATTAATCGATAATTTTTCAAAAGTTAACGATTAAATTTAAATTAATCCATAACAGCCCTAATTATATGACATATTAAATTATGGAAGTGGCTATTCGGACATGGGTCCCTATAGCCGCTGATCGCTTTTCGGACCCGATCGTCTTAGTAATAGTAAAACCTGGTTTGTTAGGTTTAGTAAGCGATAATATTATATATATTCTTTATAAAATTAAAATTTTAAAAAGGAAGAATTTCATCAAGCCTTGCTTGTCTCATGGTAGTGTGTATGAGATTGTAATGCTGGAGGTATAGGGATCAATTCTCAGATGAGAATATTTTTTTCTTTATTCTTTCTACACTCAATTAGGATATCGGCAAAACATTTGTTTCTTTGTTTTAGGTTTTTTCTATGGCTGGTACTGATATAAAATTTTTTTCCTATTAATTGGGAACAATTTTAATAGATTAATTTTGATTAATTATATTTTTATAACACATATATAGATCCCGTTAAGTTGCGATTCATTATTTTGCAAAATTGGTTAAGTAGCGGTAATTCCATGCGTAACACTTCTGCTATGCAAGAAATAAGTCAGAAAAACCTTTTTTTGCTTACGTATGCATGTCTAAATAAATAATAAACATACGAGGGAAAAGTATGTAAGTTACAATAAATATAAATTATTTATAAATTGGACCAAAAAAATATTATAAATATTTTCTTAAATTTTAAATGAATTTTAATCGATCAAAATAATTTTCATCAATTAAAATGTTTAACGATTAATCAATTACTTAATCGTTAATTGCCGCAGACCTAGTTTTTTTCATGAATGATCTTTTTGGCTTCGAAGGTCAATCCCATAGTACAGAAAAAGCATGAGGAAGGCATTAATGGACTTTTTAAATCTCTTATATTAACTTTACCGTCTTGTCGTGGTCCCACCCGTCCCTGGAAAAACAAAAGTAAAAAATGACCCACTTCCCATGATCTAATCGAGCTGAAATTTTGCACATAGACTTTTTTCACCTAACAATGCATTGTATCAAAATTTCAGATCGATCGAATGTACCGTAATTAAATTAATTAATTTTTAGATTATCTCTATGTATTTATGTAACAAGTAGACTGTCACGCAGTGTGTATTATATTGAACATACTTTTATAATATTTTCCCGATCTGTACATGTTTATGCTAGTCTGTCGCGTGGTGCATATTATATTGAACACAATCAATACTTTTAGTTATGTGTCATATACATGTAGAAGGGATCTATAGTAAAAAAACTTTGTTTTTACTGGTTGTTTAATTATTTTATTTGAACCTACATAACATAATTAAAACTTAGTCTTAGTTACCATAGTTACATGCTAAAAAATCTGCTCTACATATATTAAAATGACCCAATTTTTTTTTATTGCTGCTTATAAGAAATTTATTGAAATCTAAAGTGACCTGCCCTGGATCTGAATAGCATTTTAATCTAACGGGACCCGAATAGCGAACACAGACTGCAGGGCTTTAATTATATATATATGGGAATAATAAATAAATAATGTAGCACTAGACCTAAAACAACACTACGCCACACAGTTACTGATACTGTTATAGGTTACACTACACAGCAGCTAAAAGTAAAAAGCAAAAGCCCAGCAATAAGCCTATTTTTATCTGCCACAGAATTTGTAAGAAGATATAGTTGAGACTTGAACATCTTGAGTTAAGACTTAGGCGTATTAGGGCCTATATTATTTATATTAATATAAAATAGGAAGTGGTTGCTGTGCGCGAGACATGAGTATGAGAGTATTTTAGTATGATTGACACTGACGTGTGTGTGTGTGAGGCTCATGATGAGCACATTTTTAATTATTATGAGGTGTTATGCTAAAATTCTTTTCCCCCCAAGAAATTAAACTATTTGCTAAAGTTGAAATGACATCACCATCATGAAATTAAGGTTTGTTTGTCTGTGGGCAAAGTAAAAAAACAACAACTCGTGTGCAAAGCTGCACAGCAACCATTTTTGTGTGCAATGTTTTACAAAATTTGCTGCGTAGTTATTCTAAACTACTGCGCAGTGTTGGTCAGATAACTGCACAGTCATGCAGCCATGCAGCTTAATGTGAACATTACTGATTATAAGAGATTTAGCTCCATTCATCACAAATATTTTAATTACGTTTCTTGCCCTCTCCATTATCAGCTTCAATATTATAATTAGTGTTTAAGAAATTTCCCTGTTTCACTATTTTTTTACATGCAAGTTTAATTAGGTCTGCTGTCAACAGTTTCTTATATTTTTATAGACAATTATTGAGTATGGGTCACTCATAAACGATTTGCTACCCAGTAAAGAACAATAATTCTTGATGACAAGATGAGTAATAACCCCAGTTGCAGTATCCCATAATAAAGAATCTGAATTTTATAATATTTATTATTTTATCATTTATTTTGATTACTTGTTTCTGTTTTCTTGAGTTCAGTGGCTCAAGTTATAAAGCACAGTTCATGGAACTCAATCATAAATTCAAACAAAATCTGAAAGTTAAAGGGATGTCACAAAACTGATGAAAATTGTTGTAAGTAGTTTCTTGAATACTCCATCATCCATTGAAATTGATTTTCATTTTCAAAAATTCCCATAGAAATAATATTTTGGAAAAATATTTTGTTGAAGATTTTCAATGTAAGCTAAAAAAAACCCCAAAAACCCCCAAAATTACTAAAACCTGATGTTGTGGAAAAGTTTTGTTGTACTTTGTGTTTTATATTGGATTGTGAATAACACTTGAAGTTTTGGTGCTATCTTTCTTAACAATAAACAATAAGTTGGCAAAATATTTTTGAAATTTGATAAATTTGTAAATTTTTCAGTTTTTATAAGGAGATTAAATTAAATTCCTTTAAAACACAATCATAAATTTACTTCTGCGCAATATAGCAAGATGAAATGTTTATATTTATATACAATTTTAAGCCATCTGGTAGTATTTCAAACATTATCAAATTATCTAATTCAAGTGTATAGTTTTTGTGTAATATGAAACATGGCTCTTTCTTTTTCATTGTTAACTGTAAAAAGCAAAGTCCCCTTTTCAGACTATGCGGGCCTATGGGGCAAGTGAAGCAGCGTTCACAAGTTTCTATATCCACTTCATATGAAGGGATTAAGTGTCTAGCACAATGCCCAGCCGCCTTTACTTCCCCACCTGATGTCAGGTACCCATTGGGTGGACTAAGGGACGCCCTTTAGCAGACAGGAGGTTTATGAAGTGAAATTTAATATATATATATATATATGTACATATATAATATTAATATGCTGACATTGAATGTCAAGGGTTGCATTTACATTCGTATATGGCTTTTACAGATAATTGAGTTTTTTAAAAATGTTCCACTGGTATGCCTTTTACTCACATGCCCTTATGAGTATCACTCCATTCTCCCACATTCTACATTCAGCTTAGGACAAGTTTTAAATTCTGATCATTGATTTATCAAATGTGAAACTAATGATTTGAATTTTATCTTTTTAAAGCTGGAAAGTATTACAATTTTTAAGTGTGTTGTATTAAATATTAGACATTCACTTTTTCCCAACACATCGTTAGATAAAGCCAGATTTTGCATTTTTTGCTTCAATGGTTTTAAGTTTTAAATTCTAAACTTTGTGAGGGAGGCATTGTTTACCCTTTAATTTTACTGTGTAAAACAACGGTACTTTCCGGCAGGCAGTGGTAACTGAAGAGGCAAACCATGGTATCGCATGTGGCAGGCAGTGCTATCTCATGAAACAGGAAATGCTACTTAATAAGGCTAACAATGGCATCTCATGAGACTTGCAGTGCTACGTAATAAGGCAAACAATATCTCACGAGAAAGGCGGTGCTATCTCATGAATTCTCATGAGACAGACAGTGCTACCCAATGAGGTAAACGTTATCCCATGAGGCAGGTGCGGTGCTATCTCCTGAATCATAAAATGCTACCTAATAAGGCTAACAATAATTGTATTTCATGAGACAGGCAGTGCTATCTCATGAGACAGACAGTGCTACCCAATGAGGTAAACGTTATCCCATGAGGCAGGTGCGGTGCTATCTCCTGAATCATAAAATGCTACCTAATAAGGCTAACAATAATTGTATTTCATGAGACAGGCAGTGCTATCTCATGAAACGGACAGTGCTACCTAAGAATGCCAACAATGATTACTTAGGAAGAAGACTATGTCACTGAGCGAGGAAGACATATTACACTTTAGGCCACAGACATTGGAACCATGGCGTTCGTGGTTAGGCCATTTGTAGTTTGTGCAACCCACTGCTGAAAATATGAGAACCTTTGAAAGAAAATTATCATCTTGTCTATGACATTAATAAATTATACAGCGGCAATAAAATGGGTGATTGATTTTTAGTTCAAGCTGTATTAGCTGTGTGGCATTTTATTCAGACATTGTTCAGTGGCCTGACATAAGTAATTTAAGTGCCGACCCCTCGTCAGCTCCGTTTTCAGCAAATCCGTTTTCAAGCTGGCGCCATTTGTGCCTGACATTCGAACTTAATATTACTTGACATTTTGGAATTTCAGGTTCTTCGACATCGGAACTTGACATTTTCTAGCAGTTTAAAATGCTTTGAGATAGAAAAAAACGTTCTTGAATTAGCCCTGGGAGTGTGTATATTTTGAATCGGCAGGCCTTTAATTATCCTGAACAATTTGCAAACCTTTCTAGGAGTTCCATTGGCCTTTTACTTAATTTAATGTTTCACCTTTCCTTTATCTATCTTTCCAGATAATTCAATGATGTTTTTTTAACATCATTGCTATTTTTATTGAATAAGATTTATTTTTATTGTATTTCTCAAAATTCTGTTCTCACAAATGCTAGATGATTACTGTTAACATCGGGATCTTAAATGTTTTAAGCATAGAAATAGAAAATCAAAACTGAACTTTTTCTGACATTACCTTTTATTAGACTTTTCATATATTGAGTACACCCGAAATGCCTTCACTGCGATAAACTGATTCCCACCCCCCCTTTTCAATATTCTTCTATTATCAAGCCAATACTCAAAAGAAAACTATTGCATAAATTAATGGTTATAAGTAAAACATTTTGGGAACCACTGCTTTAACTTTAAGCTACACACTCTCTCTCTCTCACCCTCTCTTTTTCTCCCTGCTACGCTCCCAATGATCTTGCTCAATGCTTGTTAAATCAACTTGTATTGTTCTTAATGTCGATTCTTAGGTGTCTTTTGGATTCGATTATCGTGAGCTGAATATACATGTACATAAGTTGTCTTCACTGCTCCAACCACTGATATGAAACGTTAAACAAGTATTTAAACCTTTCTTTTTACTATATTTACATGCATGCATCTGAGAGTCTCATCAACTCGTTAATTAAGTTATATAGCAGTCAGATCCGCCTAAAATAGTTAACCTGATAAATGCATGCTAAGAGTTTAGTAAAACATTCAATTTTTCGCACCCTTCCCCAAGATACTGTCGAACCTCACAATTAGTTTTCTCCCCTGATCAGGTTCGCTCCCCTGCTCGTCCATCTTGTTTCACTATTATGTACCCTGGCGGTGGAATGAGTGGATGGCGATTTAGTTTAAATCAAGAAGCACCGACCGGCCCGTCCCACCTCATCCACCCTGGCTGACTCATCCATGTTTGATAAGCCTGGCAGTGAGCTTTAAAGAATGCTCATAATTCCATTTCAGGGAACTCTGCCTTGGATTATTTTATTTGTCATAGTTAAAAGCTTTGGTCAATACTCAGGGATACATTTCGAAAAAAAAAGAAGTAGAGAGAGAGAGAGAGATATTCAGAAAGAAGATGGAAACACGTTTTAGAAACAATCCAACCATTCTTGCGTTCCTCTCACTGCTGCTACGTAAAAGAAACAGATTTAGTGACTGCGCACAATTTGAATAAAACCCAGCCTCAAACCAATTCTTTCCTTCAGACTCGCGCACCAATCATGAAGTCTATAAATAACAAAACCAATAAAATCAGCCCCACAACTACAACCAACACAAACCCCTGAAACAAACACCAGCCGGTACCAGAATATCGAGAAAGTAAAAAACAAAAAAAGGACTGTAGTTGAATCAAGTCATTAAAGTCAATCTGAATGTGTCCATGTGTCCGCCGCGAGCCCCTGGCCGACGGCGGGACAGGACATCAACTATCTCTGACGTGTACAACTTAAATTTATTTCATTGTCTCATTGATCACGGCGACGGTCTGCGGAGCCAGTGGTGCCCCCCTCCCTCCCCCGCCCCCACTCGCCACACACACACCCGATCACACACACACACACCCGATCACACACACACACACACCCGCGTAGCCCAGTGATCAATAGTTTTAATTCAAGTAATAACACCAATGCCTACTTACGCCCAGAAATAGGATTGAACCCAAACTCTAATTTGCAATTTCCTCCAGTGCGCCTGAATAAAAAGAACCAATATATTTTAAAACGCACTCGAAAGAGGAAATCCTGTTATAGTGTTGCTTCCCCCCCCCCGCGCACCCCACACCAACCCAACTGAGCCCACACAGCCCCCCGTTATCCTATGATAAACAAAGAATGGTTAAAGAGTGGGGAGGCGGGTGGAGAAGGGGGGGGGGATCTGTTGAAAAATAAATAATGGAGAGAAAGGAAAAAAAAAGTTGGAGAAAATCAAACTAATGATTTATGCAGAGTAGGAGACTATTGATATTTTACCTGGATGTCACTAATTTAATTACAAAAGCACCAATGAGTGCAGAAGGCTTTTTTCGGCCGTGTTTGAAACATTTACTTTCAATAGCTCTCATTCCAACTCGTGAGAAACGGAGAGACTTTTTAAGCTCTCCCATCCCTCTCTTTATTTTGCTTCAATAATTGCATTAGTGAAAAAGAAAATGGAGCTAATTTTAGGATGATTGCTTGTACAAATAATATTCCAATACATCATAAGCGGTATATTGTTGACGGGGGTCTTGTTCAAGACTTTTAAAATGCGCTGGTTGTGATTTGAAAAGTGCTTTCTCGATGTTTTCTGGATTCGGTTTTCTTGCTCTCCTTCTTTGTGGCACTATTATTATTTCATGTATATGTATGTTTTTCCCCCCTTTCTTCTTCTCTCTGTTTTGACTGACGCTTTTATAATTATTGGAATCTTCAATTAGCTGATTAGAACTTGAATGGCCCCTACTCTCATCTCAAACGCATTAACGCTTGCTTTCTTTCATTACCCCGACCCCCCACCCGACCCCTTTCAGTATTTCTTTCATTTTCCGTCTCCTTAAATTTAATCCCCCCACCCGTTTCTCCCCCTTTTTTGTGTCGCTGTACCGGTACATTTGTTGACTTTTTTTTTAAAGCCGTGTTGTTGCTCACCTCAAGCCCAACTCCCCCTCCCTCATCGTGTCCACTCAAGTGTAATACTCACACCCGACTCTTGCAAGAAACGCGCGGGGGGGGGGCAGGGGTGTGGGGTGTGGTGGCACCCAGGTAGTCGTGAGAAACATCTCATTTGATGGGGTGACGCCTGACTTATAAGGGAGAGAGAGTAGAGGGGAAAAAGCCCCCCCCCCGGTTTTTCCTCCTACTTCGAGGAAAAGAGTGAAAACACTTCATCTAAAGGGATTTCGTGAATTCAAATCACGATTAAAGTAATTGAACATATTCTAATACCGAGTTGAAAAAAATCAAACACGTATTTTAAAAAAAAATCAAGAAATAAAAGGGGCTGTTGGTGGTTCGTTGTGTTTTTCTTTCTTTCTCTCAATGTACGTAGCTAATGTGAAAACCCGGTCGGTGGCGCCGTGAGGCGAGCACTCTACAACCCTGTCCGGGCGTCCGTCGGTCCTCCAACCCCCCCCTCCCCGCCCCCTTGACGAGCTGCGGGGCCCGCGCCGTGGATGTATTGTGTACACTCACTTCTTTCTGTGGAGACTAATGCGCAAATAGAATTGTTCAATCCTGCTCATTTGAGGGTTATCATCCAGGCTCGCTGGCCTGCACTTGGTGACAGAGGAATTGAACGTTGCCGGCTATTGATCTTTTGATTCTGTCCCATTTCCAACTACAAGCCCCCCCCCCTTTTTTTCCCTCCCCCCAGACACACCGCTCGTGTTGATCCCCCGCTTTCCTCAACCACCGTCCGAACTGGTTACATTTCACTTCTATACAAAAGTCTAACAATTGATGGAGAAATGCTAGCAAATCTGCGTTTGAGCTTTTAGTATTTTAAATTATAAAAAATAAGAGAGAAAGATTTTAAGCGCGGAAAAGATATTTTAAAAAAAAAGACAACTCTTTAAGTGGGGATTAGATGAACAAATGTTAAAAAGTTATGAACCCCAATCGGCCGGGCGCTGAGATGATAAGAGCAGTCCAATTAAAGAGAGGGAAATCTGTTCGATATTGAACAATAGACCGTACAAAAATCAAGTATGGTGCTTTTTAATTTTTAAAGTGGGGGGAAAAAAAGACAATTTCATTTACAGAATGTTATTTGTGTATGGAGGAATTGACAAAAGCCTTTGGAGTGAAAACATGGTATTGACATTTGGGAAACAATGCCCAGCTAAACAAAAGCTCGGAAAATATATTAATATATTTCTTTTTTTTTAGTTTTATAAAAATGTTAAAGAGTCTTGAAGCCAGTGCTAAGGTTATGTCTTTAACTTTTTGATTTTCCATTGCTGTTTGTTGTTTTTTTGTGTTTTTTATGGAAATTTCGGCCATAATTTTACATTTCATCTATTTTAAAAAAAATATTGTTAAAGTTTATGTTCAAATAATTGTTACAAATTATATCTAAACATGTTTAAAAAGCTTACATTTGAAATAGGGCTGCGGAAATTAACGATTAATTTCTCGATTAATCGTTAAATTTTTTTATCGATTAAAATTATCTATATCTATAAAAATTCGATAAAAATTAAAGAAAATATTTATAATATTTATAATTTTTTTATTAATAAATAATTAATAGTAATTTATATATTTTTTTACGTACAAACTTCTCCCGCGTAATATTATAATTTATTTTATTACTTTATGTGGACCGGCAGACGTCAACTAAAACATGGCTGACAACATCAGCGCAGTTAAATTTAAACATATAACTATAACTAGAAAGTTGAGCAAAAATTTTGTTTTTAAGCTAACTGCGGATGGCAAAGTCGAAGATGGGGAAAAAGTTTACAGTGTTCACTGCCATAAACAATTCTCTTTTAAAGGATCAAATACATCGCTGACGTACCACCTTCAGCACAAACATCCGATCAAGTATCAACACATTGTCATAAAATTTAGTTCAAAATATTCGTAATTTTCAATATCCGTGAGAAATGTTCAGTATAATGACATCATAAATTTCTATTTTTGGCTTTAATCGAAATTATCGATAAATTATCGATAATTTTTCAAAAGTTAACGATTAAATTTAAATTAATCGATAACAGCCCTAATTTGAAAGTTTAGCACATTTTGCCCGAAAGAGTTTAGCTAAAGTAGCGCCATTTCTAAACAAAGATAGTAAAGTAAATGTTTCTGCTGGAACGGTAGATAAAATCCAAGCCAAATGATGTCAAGTGATGTTTACACACTATTGTAACAACGTCACGGCATTTTAATGTTCCCATGAACGTTTCAACAGCACAACACGTTGCTTTAATACACATATACCGGTATATCGTATTATTGCCACCTGACGGGCTGTTTGCCTTGCGTGATCATATTTTCAAAAAGAGCTATAGAAGAATCAATTTGGTAAACATCACGATTAATAAAAAAAGTTATTTCGTTAACAGAGGTATGCATCAGATTGAAAAGAAAACAGATGCACTCTGAATATATCAAAATAGATTCTGGAGTCTTAATGTTTTTTTTTACCCCACCCTTACTCCCCATTCCTTGGTAAATTTTCACCCTTGACATTTGAACAAGAACGGTAACATGACTGCCACAAGCGATACGTAATTTTTTTTAAAAAAAATTCTGATACAAAGTAGTAACTAAACAAACGATGACTATTTTGAAAAGATGATATATACATATTTGTCAAGTTTAATAATAACTCAGTCACGATCACACGGATCCTATGATTGAGGCGACAGTCAGATCATGTAACACATATCGACCGGCTGCAAGGATGAAGAAAATGAAAGATAAACATTTACTTAAAAATTAATTGCGCATTTAATGACGCACGGAATTTGACGGCGTCTGTTGACAGGGGGAGGGGGGATGCGTCACGAACGGTTCAGACGACTTTAAAATTCAGAGACAGGGGTGTGAGCGTTTTAAAATCCCCCCCCCTTCCCACTTGCACTGTGGTTTAGATCAGTGCTTCTCAAAGTGGTGGTCCGCGGACGGGTGCCGGTCCGTGGACCACCCGCCGCGGTCCACAGCATTTATCAAGAAAGAGCATAAAAATCTATTTATATTCCTCCAGAACAGAGAAAATAGTGCACCGGTCCCTGGATCCTGCCGGTCCCTGGATTCTGCCGGTCCGCCAGACTAAAAAGTTTCAGGAGCACTGGTTTAGATGAAATAAAATTAATGACAGCGTTTGTCTAAGAAAATGCCATGCGTCCATAACAAGTGTTTATTAATTATTATAGTCAGTACTAATTAAATGAAAATGTCGATAAATATCTTAATACAAGCGGAAATTCAGCATTCAATATTCTCCAACCATCCTTATTTTTTTCAACCATTGCTTTGGGCATTTGGTCAATTCATCACCATCATTGCAATGAATAATGTTGTTAAGTCTAACAATTATCCCAAATGATTGAAATACCTGCTTTCTACTTGACCTGTAAGTGACCGCCTTTAAATGTCTTACACTCTTACATATATCCTTATTAAACTGCAGTGGTAAACTAATCGATGACAATAAAACGTTGCTAAATAAAATCCAAGTACCTATGACATGGATTTTTTTTTAAATTTTATTTTTTTAAAGTAACAATTTATCAGTGACAAATAAATACTTTTAAAGTACAAGTTTGGGAAAACTAAAGATAGCTTAAATAATAAATACTTGCAGAAAAAACGTGTTTGAAAAAGTGTTCCCTGAAATATTTTCGTTCATGTTCGTTTTAGCTTCTCTTTAAAATTTCACCAATGTACTTTTGTAGATAACACTATTTATAATGGATAACTTGTGAGCAACATTTAACTGAATCTTTCCTCAAAGACAACACAATGTTTAGTAATGGATAGACAAATTTTAACTTTTCCCAACCCTCCTCATACTTTCTGAAAACTAATAGGGATATAATGGTGCCAATGTCCCACCCCCCCTTCCCCCACTTTTTCCCACGCCTTCTCCGCCACTGCCTTTAATTCTCTTTTAATAAAATAATCCCGCGGTCACTCGACCGAGAACCGGAACTCTTCATTGTCCTCTTGGATAGCGAGCTTGAAATAGTGAAATTGGTCCCCCCCCACCCCCGCCCCACCCCGTTCTTCAGCATCACCACCCGAAGAGCTGTAGAGTGTGAACAAATCATTGTATTGGCTTTTAAGTTTCGCGGTGTTGTGTCTATTTGTCCTCGCGCCCAGAGCTCATTCAACACAGCTCCTTTTTCAACGCTCAAGCGAGGAAGAGAGTGTGTTCAGAGATTTAGTATTGTTCTAATCTCAAGCGCTGTCAAGAGTCCATATTGTCCTTAACATACAGCAGAGAGTTCATATTGACATATCATAGTCCTATCAACGCCATGGTATGAGCCCGACGTGCTGATAGTCTCCAGGACAATAGAAGATCAAAACGTGGTTACCGTTATATCATTATTGATTCCAGCTGCTCATTTTCTTCCCGATTAAGTAATCCTGTACAATTTGGAAAATGTGTCTGGGGGAGGGGATATATATATCCCCCCCAAAAAAAATAATTAAAAAAAAATAATTTAAAAAAAAATACAAATAAAAAATAAATAAATATTAAAACTATCATTTACTATAATATTTCAAGTAGTTTTATTCGCTGATCTTTATAGTGCATACAAAAAATAGGAAAATGAAAACACTTTGGAATCGTCCGCTCCGGATATACGTGTAAATAATCCACGTGAGTTTGCCTTGTGGTAAACTTGAGAAGCACGGGTTGCCTTGGGATCTCCAAACAAACTATTTGACCAAACCCCACCCCGCCACTATAAACTTTATGTAAAGCGATTTTGCGAGGTTTCCATCTCAAACGAACCGGTTTTATCCACACTTGTCACCTACCTGGATGGACTGTTTCATCTCCACACATATCACATTCGGACGTAAGCTTTTACGAGATATAAACTAGTCCAGTTACCGTTGGAGGGGTTACGTAACTTGTTAACCATTTATATTTTTATCAAAGTTTAAAAAATGTTTAAAAAAATTGTTGTATAATAATAAAACTATATAATTTGCAATTGTCACGCAAGTCAGTCAGTCTGTCCTGACGCTACTGATTTTTAGAAAGCAGGGAAAACCAAATTACTGCACCAATGCACCAAAAGGTGTGCAAATTAAAGATGCGCTGTAAAAAATATTATAAGACGTCATTGATTTAGCTCATATTTTCAATTTTAGAAAAGGGAACAAGGTAAAAAGAGAATTAGATGGTGGTTAATTAAAAAATAAAAAAAGAAACGGGGCGCCGTAGGCGCCCTGCAACCCCTATTATAAAATACTTTGTGTAAATTTCAGAAAGTTTAATGTTTCGTATTTATCAAACAAGGACAAGTTAGTTGGGCTTTTGAAAAAGGTCGGTGCCGTAGGCGCTCTAAAAAAAGTGCATTTTTTAAATAAAATAAATAGATTTCAGCTGAAAACTTCCGTCATTATTGACGGGTGTACGCTAGTATAATATATTTGGTGTAGCAAGGATATAGAAAGCCTCCACTAACAGTTTAAAAAAAAAGGGGGGGGGAGTGACAAGACATAGCCTTGGTGGATAGTTTTTTGTGTTTTTTTTGGTTGCCTTTTAATAACGGACTCATAAAAATAGCCCAGAAATAAAAAGTAAAACTAAACTAAAGTTGACGGGGGCCCTTTAAACGTGGGTCATATTAACGAAATTAAAATAGTTGGTACCTGAAGGTCTCGGGCTGAATAGACATGACACTATTTAAAAAAAACACATAAATAGCTTCAAATCATTGAATTAAAAATTCGATTACTATACGGATATTGAAAGATGTACCCACGACGATCGTCACATCCTGTCGCCTTATCCATCCATCAATCCAGGTGATGCCATCACATTATTGATTCACATCAAAGGGAATTATTGCCAGTGTTGCATTACGACTTTGAAGTACGCCGACTTGCTTTGAGTATGATCGCCTCTTGTCCGCGTCTCAACCTCCTTTGACCAGGTAAGCCATAGAACTTTAGCCCGCTGAACACATTTTTACGATGGCGACCACGAGCGCTGATGCGAGTTGCCCATTTTTAACACGATTTTAAAAACGGGCGGCGCACGGCAGCCAAGTGTCAAGACCAGTTAGTCATATTTTACACCCCATGTTGTGGTAATAAGTACTAATTGAGATGCGCAGGTTCATTGTGTATTTTTTAATAGCACTTCTTAGGCTGCTTCAGCCCATGACAGGTAAATGAGAACCTCTGTCGCCAATAGGAATTACACTTCCGAAATGATAACTAAGTAGAAACAATAGAAATATCAATGTTATAATGTGACAGTAATAATGTAGATGTAGCAATCAAGTGGCTAAAAGCCACCTTTTTTTGTTTTCCTTTTGTAATAAGAATGATTTGATTGAAGGACAAAAAAAAGCAATCCATATTTTGGAGATAACAAGACGAATTCACCTGAAATTACACTTACTTGTATGGATTAAATATTATAGCCGTTATATTGTGATGGGCTTACAACAACGACGGGCATTCAATTATGACTCAGATAGTCTTAATAAATTCAGTGAATGCGATTTGAGATCCTTATTCACTGGTAAGTCACGAGGTAGCTGAGACAATTCAAAGTGAACGTTACACACAATCGTAACGCGATCACTTCTCCTCAAGGTCACTCGGCTGTAAAGCACTTGGGACAAATGTTCCTGATTATTCATTCCTTTATTTCCCTGGTCCTTTGAAACTATTAAATTAAAAAACGAATTCTCACATTAAAGTAAGGTTCATAAGGACACCATACACTTAGATCTAGATGATAAAATTTAAATTTATGTTATTAAACATCGTACTTATTGATATTAAATCTAAAGCTTAAGTTTTTGTCGCTTGTCTTCGACTAACACGTTTGCCAGCGCTGGACATGTACACGATGTTTATATATACCCGTATATACTCGGTCTAAAGCCGACCTTTTTTGGACAAAATCTGGGGGGAAAAGTTGGGGGGTCGGCTTATGAGCGGGTCATAGATGATTTCTGCATGTAATTTGTGATGTTATTGTAGACCATCAAGGTCCTGTTCTACATTCTACAAGATTCGATTGCTCTACCAGAAGCTATAATATATTATTAAACATCTGCACTTACCTTATTTAATCATTTTATTATTTTTTTTTGGAACGTTTTAATAAATTGTTTTACAAATTTTGTTTTCAACAACGAATTTTAATGTACCCGCTTTCGTCACTGTTTACCAAAGAATTTATAAAAAAATACCTGTAACTCTTGCCTTATAAAGAGCACAAAGACAAAGATGGGCAGTACAAAGTAAACAATCATAATGACCGATTTAGCTTGTACTTGTAGTTGTAGTTTTGAAAAAATGTGTACCATTTTCTTTTTAAGCAGTCCTATTATTTTTTGGGGGTCGGCTTGCGAGCGGGTTATACACTTTTAATACCTTTCTCTTCAAAAAGATTGGGGGGGGGGTCGGCTTATGAAAAAAACGGGCCATAGAACGAGTATATATGGTATTTAAATTTTAAAATTGGCCGGGGTGGGGGGCATTGATGTATTTAATAAGTTATACTTTAACTCCGGGCCAAACACCTAGCTCCTAGGCACGTTAAAACCTTGTGTATTATGTGAGCATCTTTCAAGCCTTGGCTCGACTCCCCACACCAACAGATCTTACATGTGGTAAATGTGACAAACAAGTGGCGGCCACCAGGATTCGGTGATGTCATTTTGAGCTCCAGTGCTGAGCAACCGCGTCCACAATATGCGTGTGGATCGCATCAAATGCCATGCCGTCTCAATATTTAGCGAAGCCAGATAAGCAACTAGTACAAAATTATATAAACGTGAAGGGAAAGGGCGCTTTGGCATTTTAAACGGTTTTTGCCGGACTGGCACCTTCCCTCATTGCGAAGTGTTCCTGCCACCCCAGTGTTCCTGCCACCAAAGTGTTCCTGCCACCCGGGCAGCCACGCATCTCACCCCCACCCCCACCATTCTTGTCATGACGGCAGCCTCTGAGTTATCTCATTGATACTGTCCGACAAAAAGCGTGACATGACATCGCGAGGGACCGTGCACTTTCGTTCACGTGAGAGTTCAACAGTTGTCAAAGGAAGTGTCACTTTCAAGACTGCACTGTAAGGAGAGACACGCTTTGATATCTAAGCAGCCGATTTGATTGTGAGGCACTGACTTAGTGTTTTATCAGGACCTGCCTCCTTAAAATTCAAAGAAATTATCCTGCGTTTATATATATATATATATATATATATATATATATATATATATATATACATACTAGACGCCCCGCGGCGTAGCATACGCCGCAGACTTGCTCATGGAGAGTGCAAAGAAAGTTTAGAAAGAACGGACACAAACTACAGCACGAAGAAATCAAAACAACGCGAGTGAACGTCGTTTTGGGGGGGGGGAACTTCCAACTCATTGTTTATTTTCGAGACATTTGCAGGCGAAATTCGGTACACCCCTAACTTCTATGAAGTCAGCTGTAAAACGATGATCGGTTTAAAATCGGAGTTACATACTCGATAATCGGTTTTAAAAAAACCAAAAAAAAACCCCGCAATTAACAACCATAAATATGACTAACCCTCGCTAGGATCGGCCAAGCAAAGTTTATGTTTAAGGGATGGTAGTAATAAATGGGAGGTGGGTAACAACAACCTAAGTGTGCATGTCTTCACCTTTGCTCGCTATTTTTTATTTACTTGGTGCTGCTTTTTGTGTCTGTACTCTCACCCCCCCCTCCCCCAACCGTTCTTTGCACTGTCTATGATGAGCCAGTCTTCGGCATATGCTATGCAATAAAGAGGTAAAAGAACGGGCACAAACAGACATTTAAAAAAAAATATATATATATAAATATTCGCCGGGGCTTGAACCCAGGACCTTCCTCGCATGAGGCGGGCGTGTTAACCTTTAACCAGTACACTACGAATCTCACGTTTTCTGTGAAGGAACAATGCAAGTGAAACGCAAGGGCCATTGTTGGTCACCCCTCCACTACCTTTGCTTGTCAACCGTTAACTGTGTTTAGTTGACTCGAGCGAGGGTCATTCGTCATGCCCTGTTGCACATACTTGCACCTTCTTGCCTCGCATGATCCGACCATTAAGAGAATTATATATATATATATATATATATACATTTTTTAAACGCTTTAAAGTAAATTGCCCTCACCCCTACCCTCCAAATAATGCGTTCAGTCAAGATGATGATGTTATTGGATTACACAAGGCAACCAGTGTAGCCCCTATACTTAACATAAATAAACAAAACCACGTCACTAAGAATATTCAGTACAGCATGTAAAACACGGCAAAGCGATTAGGTTTGTTAAGGGTGTTTTGGGATATGCATTGTTAGTGAGTGGCAAAAAAGTAATTACTTATTTTACCTACCGCACCACAGTCACGTTTGAATTTGTGGTAATGTTGACAAACACCAATCTGACTTATATCTCTCCTACTCTCCCGGTGTTTTTAAGGCACAAATCGTTGACTCGAGACGCCGCTGTCTCGCCGTTCTTCGGACAGTTTGAATATAACACTCTACTCCAGAGGCGGTTCCCACTATTTGGACCCCATCGATAATACATGAATTAATTCCAATGGCTTTCCAAAGCTTTAATTGTAGCCGTGACATTTAATGCCCATGTGATATTTCCCTTGTTTTATTGGGTCACAAACCCATCCATCTGTGCTGCGTTGTGTGTTGCTGTCTGATCGATATGAATTGAATAAACAGAAGACTCGAATTCAATTGTTATTTTTATAAATGACGTTTATAAAAGTTAGAGTCTTACTACTGTTATAATAACGAAACACACCTAGGAGAAAGGCAAGCTTCTGTATATTATATATTATATTACACACAAACATAAAGAAAGAGAGAGAGAGAGAGAGAGAGAGAGAGAGAATCGAGTCTGAATAATCTGTTGCAGTATATCGACCCCGTGTGACTGAGTGATACTGTAGTAATTAATCAGGCTCTAACACAACATCTCAACTCAACATGTTATGTGTGGCAGCTAAAATCATTGAGCTAGCCTGAGAAGTTACACCAATCTAAGATCTAAGAGCTAATGTCTTTATTTGATAGTTGGAGGAGGCGCCACGATTTTTCCCCTCCCCGTGTGCCAGCTACGCCACTGCTCAAAACTAGTTCATGAATGAAAATGTATACAAAATGTCACAAACGGGCTCTCAGTTAGCGGTGGGTCTAATCACAATGACAAAATAGAAATATTCCATGATGGGATACTCTGTGTACCGAAAGCTGGATAAACCTGTTGTGTACTGGTAAAATACAATTAAAACAAGAATAAAAAATAAGAAATTCAAACACACAACAAATAATGATGTCCTTTAAAATTCCCCTTTCCCTCTTGATTTCTTTCTGTACCCCCCCTCCCAACCCCTTTCTGTAAAATCCGCTGCTGCCCTAACTAACTTGAATAAAGTGACTTGTACCATCCAAATAACACTACTATTAATTCTAGTGTTCCATTGAACCACTTGAGTGTTGCGGCTTTATTATACCATGTATTGATCTGGACTATCTTTAGCCTGCCTGCTTACAGCAATCGCAATATATCGATTTCAGTTTGACTCTCCGCTCTAGAAAGTCAAGATATTAGTCAACACACACACACACAAAGTAAACCAACACAAAACTACTTGTCATATTCATTAACCCTTGAAACGCCAGCAAACAACAGCAGCTGGACGCAGCCTCAAGATTTGATTGGTCGCGAATTTCAGTTTGTTCTCACCCTGGCCTTCGCCTAGATTTGAAGGGGAAAGAGGGTTGAAAAAAAAAGGGGGGGGGGCGAAAACAAAATCATTTCCCTCGGGAGGATAGGGGGTGGGAGCAGTTACTGTTAACCAGAATCGATAAAAATAAATAAAAAGTGCGATACATATCTGGGACAGGTTGAGTTAACAAAATTTGAATGTAGCACTGCGCATGTGCTCCTGATGGCGCGCGCGCGTGTCCGGCGTTGGGACGCACAATGGCCGCCATTGTTGTATTGTTCCTCTCGGTCAACTGGTTTCTCGCCGAGGGTAAACCAAAACACCCGGGGATGGCGTAAAATCTGAAACTATGTGGTGTCTCTGTTGGAGTTGTGGGTGATAGATGAATAACTCTCTGGTGTATACTTTGCGAGCAGTCGAACGCTATAGATGTTCGAACGCTTGTTTCCTGTTTGACTACTGGTATCTGTTTTCGAAATAAGCCATACAAAAGCACTTTAGGCGGATTGGTCTGGTTTTTATATGAAAATAACATTTGAAGATTATTTGGTATGTCAGAGACTTCAGAAAGCAACCGACCACCGGGTCGAAATAACGACACATACACATGCTGAACTATAAGTATTTCTCAGTAAGTCTGAAATACAATAGTGTATTATTTCTGAGTAGATGACGCAGTGCTCTGATGGCCATAGATTAGATGCACAAATTATCTGATGGTGACTTTATTAAACGGCATAACAGTGCCCATAAAAATATGACTGTTGTAATGATGAGATGTCTTATGAATGAACATGATTGTTTCCCCTTCTGGAATACTAATTTTATTTGAGGATGAAAGAGTTATTAAATATTCGGGAATTCGAATAAATTCCTTCAATTTAAATATAAATAAGAGAAAGAGAGAGAGAGAGAGAAAGGGGGGGGACTGTTTTTGAGTCTCATACTAAAATATTTGAATGGATAATGAACTGCGTTATGTGTAGGATAAATTCATCTAATTCTTCATTGTAACTGTTAATTTATAGAGTTATAGTTGCGTGTGGGTTGAAATAATTCCTCGAGACTAGAGCCACAATGTAACTTAAAATTAGGGTTGGTACTGATTAAAGTTTTTGTCAGATTAATCGAAAAAAAATTAATCGATTAATTTCGATTAATTATAACTTTATAAGGCATATCTAGATCTTTTTAAGTCGTGATTCATTATTTCATAAAATCGGTTAAGTCGCGGTAATTCCATGGCTCAGCAAATTCGTTCTGCTATGCAAGAAATAAGGACGAAAAACCTTTTTGTTTACGTATGCACGTCTATATAAATAATAATAATACGATAGAAACGTATGTAAGTGACAAAAACTATAAATTGTTAATGAATTGGACCCGTAAAAACAAAGTTTTTGACTATAAATCCCTTATATATGAGACATAACTAACAGTATTGATTATTTTCAAACATTTACAGACTGAATCTGTCTTAACTCAAGTTTGCTTCATAACCCTGGGGGGGGGGTGAGAGGGGAAAAGTCTGGTCACCGATTCGCTTGACCGAGCTCAGCGTGACACGTAATATGTAAACAAAAGTGCCCCGGCGCTTCGACGGGTCGCCTCAACGCGTCAACTCAAACTTTCACGTGGGAAAAAAACAATAACAAACCGTGAATTTGAATTACATACCTCATATAAGGATAAACTAAAAATGCATTAATTTAATTACGGTACGTTCGATCGATCTGAAATTTTGATACGATGCATTGTTAGGTCAGATGGGTCCGTGTGCCAAATTTCAGCTCGATCGGATCACGGGAAGTGGGTCATTTTCGTCTTTTGTTTTTCCGCCCGCCCGCCCATGAGATGACGACAGAGACGGCCGCGAAGTTAATATAAGGGATTTAAAAATATTAGAAATATTTTTTAAAATTTTAATTTAATTTTAATCGATCAAATTAATTTTAATCTTTAATCGATTAAATTGTTAGACCGATTCATCGATTAATTAATCGTTATTTTCCGCAGCCCTACTTAAAACAATACATTTTTTATGTTGGCTGTTAGGACTTTGTTGCGTCTGTCATGTTTATATCTTTAATACTGTTATTAAATAATAGTCAAGTATCATACTCTCTGGTACCGCGTATCGTTTTTGTTACGTTTAACTAATTTTAAAACTTTTTTTTTGCTGCGTATACTGCTAAACGAGGAGCCATTTCATTAAAAAGGTTACAAATATTAAAAAAACAAAACATTCGTTTTTTATAAATAATTTTAATAACTCATACTTTTCTTTGTTCTAGTGTATACGTTTTGAACACGTTTTAAATATTAAATAGCCTAGAAGAATTTAAAGAACTCACAGTCCTGTGATACAATCGTGTTCCCTTGAAAACTTAAAAGGTATACATTTTTTATCTACCACTGTTGTCCTTGTCCCATATGTTAAAAATAAAACCATTCATTAATTACTATTTGAGTCCATGTTTGGCATGATTACCGCGCTTCGTAATTTATTCTTCATGCAGTGTTCAGCCACAAAAGAGTTAAATTTAGTTAAGCAAATAACCCAATCACTGACTTGCATCTGTCAGCCGCTTCTACGTCTGTGAGTGTTTTGAACCACGTTTTATTAACTCGCTTTCATTCCTGTGGATTTGTTTGTCTGTCAACAATTTTTCCAATCTGCCAACGTAAAATTAAACCACTTCTGATGGTCCTAGAGATCTCAAAATTTTACCACAGATAGATCTTGGATGACAATGCATTGTATCAAAATTTCAGATCGATCGAATATACCCGTATTAAATTATTGAACTTTTTAGTTTATCTATATATAAGCATCTGTACCGTCTGCTTTTGTTGACATCCATGAGTTCACCCCGTAACCACATCACCGTGTTTTTAAAACGCTGGGCGGGCGCTTATGAGGTGTTTGGTATAAAAAAAAATTGAGGTAAAAATATTTTAAAAAACCACGTTTTTGTAAGTGGACTAAAAAGAATAAAATAAATAGAGGTAAAAAAAAAGATGTTTAAAAACCAAGTTTTTATAAGTGTACTAAAAAAGAAGAAAATATTTTAAAACTAATAAGTTCAAGTACTTCCATATAATATGACTAAAAACGTGGGGTCGGGTGTTTTGGTATAGAAATTAAAGATTTATAATTAAGAAGGCAAAAAAAGATATCTATAAGTGAGAGAATGAGTGAACTGCATATGTAAAACCTCATAAGCGGCCCGCCCAACGTTTTTAGTTATATTATATGAAAGTACTTGAACTTATTAGTTTTAAATTATTTTCTTCTTTTTAGTACACCTATAAAACGTAGTTTTTTAAAATCTTATTTTTTTTAACCTCTATTTATTATCATAGCTTTAATATGAATGGTTGATAGACCAGACCGTGACCACCCAACACCCTCCCCCAGAGCCCGTGCTATTGTTTGCCACCACCGCTCTTTTTTTGGTTTCTACTTAAAAATACACATACAGAGCGCAGCATCACCGTGTATTTATGTGTGTGTGTGTGCGTGTGATTAAAAATTGTTAAGGGTTGACTCCATCAAAATGTCATATTATGCTGAAGCAATGTCACTTTTTGGGCTGGTTCCATAAACATGTCATTTGATATCAGGCCACTCAGATTTTACTGCATCCATTCCAAAACGACTACCCCCGTCCCCGCGCCATTTCCTACCCCTAACCCACCCCCCACACACACTTTCATTTTCTCTACCCGCCTTCTCACTCTCAGCTCGCTCCCCTCCCCCCCCCAACCTTACAGAACGTACTCAACTTCTCTGATGTTTGCAATCCACGCTAGCGTTTCTTGAACATTCACCTTGCCTGTTGTCTTTAGTTCTCACTTAGAGTCGTTACATTTATCCTAAATAATTACCCCTGTTGTGGTAGACTCTTCTCTTTAAAAAAAAATATCTTGTTCTCATTATTAAAAAAAAATCGTATTTATTTATTTTATTTATAAACAAAAAAACAAATTATACCGTGAGCCACGACCCCCTAACCCCAGCATTGGTTTTCTATCATTTTTTATTTTTAAACTTTGGCTCCTCGGTTTGATGAGCCGCACATGTGTAAACAAAGAAAAAGGCGAGCACGACTTCTTCATTTCATCTCCCATTGTTCTCAGCAATCTTCATTTTTTTTTACCTTCTCACTCCTTCTCGCCGTTGCCTTCCCATCAGGTCTTTTCTTCTTAACAACCACCAACGTTCTTCTCTTGTCTTTCTCTTTATGAATCTTTTTATTTTTTCTCTTTTAAAAAAAAAGTAGAAAAATGAAAGACGGGATTCCTATATTATTGAAATGCTGGAAACCATTTTTTTACGGGATCTCCCACCCTTAAAGGTAAGGGCGCGGAGGAGGAGGAGAGGGGTAGGATGGGGGAATTTCGGGGGCACAAAGTACCGACAGATGTCGACATGGAACCCAGCCAAACACAGTTGCAGGCAGCGTTAAAATATGAATTGTAATCTACGGAGATAGGTAGGGTTTTTACTGCCTGCCGCCACCACCTTCAATTATAGTCCACCCCGGGCGGAGTTATTGCCCCTGTTGCTAGGGACCGCGACCGGAACCTGGAATTTCTCACAAGCATCGCTAGGCACGACAGGTCTCAGAATTTTGTCTTGAAATTAAAAACATCCCCCGCCCCCCCCCTTTGTTTTGTTCCTTATCAGAACAATGGAGGCTGAGTGTGTCAGCGTGCCTTTGTGTGCCGTGTGACTTTAATGTGCCGAGGCTTAAAAAGCACATGCGAGATAGTGCGTGGATTCAGTGGCTTGTCTGTAGTTAGAGATTACATGGCTCTTCCATGTCTACAGTGTATAGAAATTTGAAAAAATCTCTTTTTATTTACAATGCATTTTTAACATGTTAGTGTAGACCGAATCTGTGGGCGGTCAACAGAATGCATATATGGATATCACAAGACTCAAACACCCCTCCCCCACACACACATGCACACAGGTGTTACGTCCAATTATCATTGGCAATTTTAACAAAGTTCCTCTTCTCTATTAAAGAGAATAAATTTAAGATAAATAATAACAAATAATTCGTCCTCAAACCCATACGCCATCTCGCGCCCTCCGATCCCCGCCCCCAAATTTTGACCCCAAGGTAAGGACGGGTGTTTGCAGATGACTACCACGAGAGTGAGGTCTCTAGAAGCAGACCGGCAGCCAAATTGTGTCCATATTGTATGATAGGTAAGGTCGAATAGTTAGAAGTTCACCTGTATGCCCGTCTACCTCAACGGGACTTTTTTTTTAAAGGCGCTGTGCAGAGTTGTGGAGTGTGTGTGGTTTGGGGGGGGGGCGGAATCTTTAACTAGAAATTATTACCTTTCCCCAACTGTTCCTATAGCAGGCATGTAAAAGGGAAAAAATAGAGCCAAACTAATAACCAGAAGTATTTTTTTTAAAAAAAGGCAACCCATAAAAAAATCAATACGTCACTGAAATCTTTGGCTAATATCGGAGGATAACAGTTTTTTTAAATTTAGCCCCGCCATCTGTTTTGCGCGATTTAATTAGTGGATTTTTATTGTAGCCCCGACTCTATGCGGTGCGATTGAACTGATTTCGGCTTGCTGGGAGCGACATAAATTCACGCTGTCTGTTTTCACTTCATTTCAACCGGGGCCTCGCTATCAACGCATCTCCAACCCAGTTTATTGAAAGTAAATAATGCTTTGTTGGCATCCCGAGGGAGGTGGCTGGGCGAGAGTAGTGGGGGGGGGTCATTGGAAGGATGGGAGGGTGAGTGTGGGGACCATATGGTGCAAACTAGTGGAGATTTGCTCTATCAAGTTCTGGGTCGAAGGTGCTCAATCCGCGGTGTCGTGTGCCTCACGGGGTTACTGAAGTTCACCTGTATGGGAAACGGAGAGGGGGGTGGGGGAGATGGAGCTACAAGTACCATGCTTCAAACAATTTTCTAGTTTAATTTTGTGTTGATTAAAACAAACTTTTTTTGCTCTACGCTGCAGCTATGTTGATTTCTTTTTAAAATCTAAAACCCAATTTGAAAGATACAATCATGTTATCGCAGGTGTTTTATGTAGTCTGCGATGCAAATTCTTCCTATTTGGCTTTCAAGAGCGTATTCTTGTTTTAAATATTTTATGTCTATGGAAGGGAGACAGGCGGTAAAGTGGGTGGTAGGGGATAAAGTATCATGTCGTGGACTTGATGTGGGTACGACGAAACCCGGAAATAAGGAACGTTGAAAAAGCCTTGTCCAAAACACATGCGCTAACAGTAGTTTTACACAAATCTAACTCACACAAGTAGTGCGTTTCCGGTCACACAAGCATACATTTGTTATGCGCTTAGAATTAGGTTATTGCAGTTTATACCGTAGCATGGGAGGACAATTAAAACATTTTATCATTGTTCTTGAAATTCAATTCTTTTAAAAAAAATAAAATTTGCACTTTATTTTTGGAGTCTTTTGATAATAAAAAGATTGATAAAGTAAGAAATTTAATTTGAATTAAAAAAAACAACTTCGTTTGCTTTTTTAAAACGAGAGAATCCTATACTTGCGTTCAGTTTCTTAGTTAA
>CALYLW010000669.1:275945-310945 GCA_944989445.1 Ampullaceana balthica
TGAGATTTTGCCAAGTTGACAAGTCCGTCTCTCCCCGCCAAACCCCACTTTTCCCGTTCCTATATATGTAACTATTACCAACCTCACCCCCAGTGGTTGTGGGTTTATTTACTAGTGTTGTTTGACTGTGCTGAAAAGCAGGGACATTTGTTTTTTAAAGAAGCTCAAATAAAAAAAGATAAATCTTTTGTTGCGGGTGGGGGTGGTGGTGGTTACGTACTGCCCCGCACACTTCACTTTTTTTAAAATCCCTTATATTAACTTCGCGGCCGTCTCATCATCTCATCATCTCTCTCATCATCTCTCATCTCATGGGCTGGGCGGGCGGAAAAACAGAAGTCAAAAATGACCCCTTACCGTCATCCGATCGAGCTGAAATTTGCACACCACCCATCTCACCTAACAATGCATCGTATCAAAATTTCAGATCGATCGATTGTACCATAATTAAATAAATGCATTTTTAGTTTATCCTTATCTAACGTATGTAATTCAAATTCACGGTTTGTTATTGTTTTTTTCTTCCACTTCCACGTGAGTTTGAGTTGACGCCGACCGTCGTGCCGACACCCCCTCACGTCCCACCCCCATTTATTATAGACAAGGGACATCACTCGGTGTCAGTCTGTCAATGTTTGTAGCGTTTGAAAATAATCAATACTGTTAGTGTTAGTTATGTCTTATATATAAGGGATTTATAGTCAAAAACTTTGTTTTTACGGGTTTGTTTTATTTACAATGCCAACGTTTCGTATTCCTTGTTCGATGGTCTCTCCATTCATAAAAATTATTACGATTAGTCAATGTCAATAACACTTTTACTACCAACCAACACAGACCATTGGACTTTATTAACAATCAGAAAGATTATAAGTATCTTCCTTTTTTTTTCCCAACCAAAAAAAAATGTATATATATATATATATATAATTATTAATTATGAAAACCATAAAAACATATTTTAGAAAAGTAGTAGATAAAGACCTGAGTTTCAAAAATAAAAGGGTCGAGCAGAGAGGCAACACTCACAGACACAAAGTGCGGGTGAAGCGAAATGCTTGTATAAATGAGTAACCGATGCCCGATGTTGGGAATACCCCGGAGATAAATGAGTGCGTTACATCGCCTCATACAAACACGTTAAAAACGAAATCAGTAAAACTGTCGCTGCCTCGTTGAATTTACATTCCCCCCGTCCTCCCGTGGCAGCGGCGCATCCAGGGGGGGGGTAAAAATCATAAAGTGTGATTTTTTTTTGGTTTTGATTTGGTGGTTGGGGGGGATGATTGTGCTCATAAAATGAGCACTTTTTAGGGAAGCTGTCTTGAGAATGTTATTGTGATATAGTGTATAAAGTCAACGATTTTTAATCTAAATATTTTCTTATGCTGACAAAAAAAATGAGAATGCCTTACTGGTGGGTAGCCCATTTTCCCCTGTAAGTACCCGCCACTGTGATAGAAACAAAAAATAAAACATTACATATGATGAAAGAAAGGAGACAAAGTAAAGCTAGCCCTCGCCCCTGCCTCGTGTTTTCTTTTGTCCCGTAGTCACCGAGACAAAGTATGAATTGTGGATGGACGGCCCCTGAAATTTGATGACCACCGTAAAAAAAAATCTCAAGAGTGAGGGGGGGGGGAAGAGAAATATTTGGTGGATGGGGTATTAAAGGTTCCGCCATTAACAAAGCACATCTGTCCCGCTCTTTCTTGTTACCATAGTAACCGTTTGAAAGAAATCCAATAAAATGGTCAGATTTCTTTTTTTCCCTCGCCCTTATCTCCCCCCTCCCCCCTTTTTTGAAGGCTATAAAGAACTGCTTTTGGTTATAAGTTGTTTTTTCTTCTTTTTTTTTCCCTTATTATGTTTTTCTTTTTTATGTGTGCATGTTTTGAATTAAGTAGAAAGTAAAGTCATATATTTCATTTGGGAGAAAAGTACAGAGTGAGAATTTCCATTTTAAAAAAAATAATTAAAAAATTGATTTTTTTTTCCACGCAAGAGTGGTAAGCTAAAATAAGCTTTTCAACTAAGTTGGTTAAATTTCACGTGACGTATACGTTAACAACATAATTATTTGTTGTTTTTTTGTGTTAAATTCTACATTTGAAGAGCGTAGTACAATTACAAGTATAAAGTTATATAGATATTTATTTAACACAATTTTTCATGGTGAGAAAGTAAATGACTATAATACGCTGTTTATATAATTTTTTAGGATTCTAAATAAATGTTTTTTTTTAGTAAAGTAAAAATATAAAACGTTGTCATGGTTTCAGCAGCCTGTAAAAAGGAGGCATGTCATGTCCGTGTGCTTGTAACAAGAGAGATCTTCAACACGGCTCGCTATTTGTCTCAAATATATTGTCACCTCTCTAATTCAAATTTTAATTGATATTTATTTATGCTGCCCAGGCTACCCAAATACGATGTAAACAATGAGTCCCCCTCGAGGACTTAACTTATTCTCAGTTGCATTTTTTTAAAATAAAAAAAGTTTGTTTAGTGGTATTCCCATTTTCACTAAGTATATTCTTCTTAAATTACATGCCTTTTCATATCGTACTTTTAAAGTACGTCAGACAATACCCATCACCATTGTTCCCTTTAAGCTGCGCGGCCGTGCAGATATCTGACTGACACCGCGCAGCAGCTTAAAATTTGCAAAATATTGCACAAAAATGGATGCTGTGCAACTTTGCACACGAGTTTTCTTACTTTTCACACGGAACACGAACCTTAGAGGGAACATTGCCCATCATATTCAGAAAGTCGGGCATGTCAGATATTGCCCATCATATTCAGAAAGTCGGGCATGTCAGATATTACCCATAATATTCAGAAAGTCGGGCATGTCAGATATTACCCATCATATTCAGAAAGTCGGGCATGTCAGATATTACCCATCATATTCAGAAAGTCGGGCATGTCAGATATTACCCATCATATTCAGAAAGTCGGGCATGTCAGATATTGCCCATCATATTCAGAAAGTCGGGCATGTCAGATATTACCCATAATATTCAGAAAGTCGGGCATGTCAGATATTACCCATCATATTCAGAAAGTCGGGCATGTCAGATATTACCCATCATATTCAGAAAGTCGGGCATGTCAGATATTACCCATCATATTCAGGAAGTCGGGCATGTCAGATATTACCCGACTTTATCTGGAATAGTTCAGGAAGTCAACAGTTTCCAACCACGTCACATGAGATGGAAACAAGACCCATTTGTCATAGATTTCCTGGGCTTCCACCTCTGTACAAACTCTCCCCTCTTCCACCCTTTTTTTTTCCCGGTATGCGTGTTTTAAATTCTCATTGAAATCGATTTTCTCTATTTCTCAAATGTTTAATAAGTGCTGAAATGTCAGACAACTACGGCTCGCTTATCATTAATCGTCCTGACGGCTCTACAGACAATAGACAAGAGATGAGACAGCACGAGGTCTGTCGTTAGCAAGTCAAGAGCAGGCCTCGGCTAAAGGGCAGATATAATTGTCCCGAGTGAGGAGCTGGCATGCTTGCGGCCTGAACCACTACAGGTGCTGTAGTTTTGGGGGTCGATGGTCTCAGATTTGAGAAAGCGCGTGTGTTTCTATGGTCAGTGTGTTCATTGGGGTTGATGGCGCTTTGAGCAGTGAGAACGGGGCTCGGTGCTAATTTTTTAAATGGCTGATCGAGACTGGACCGAGTATTAAAGACGACTGGCCGTCGATTTGCGATCACAACAAACAACAAGCTGTTTTGGTGACATCGTGTGGACAGCGTCATGATGCCCATAACTACTAATACAACGTGTGTATACAAAATATTCTCTTGCTTAGACTGACTGATAAACCATTACTTTTACAAACAGAAACAAGGCTGAGAGCATTAAAATTTAACAGCACTTATACTCTCTTTACACCTCGGCGTGGGGACGTATGTAGATTTCATTAAGCCAACTATAAAAAAATAAATAATTAATTCAAAGGGAAAATAACGCAACAGGTTTTCGTAACCTGCAGAGTCAAAAACCAGAAATATATATTTTTTAAAAATATATTGTATTGTTTGGCGGCCAGCAGATTCCGTTAATTACTACATGTATTGTTGTTTTGTAAGTTAATTGCAAGGTTATCCAGTTGTGGCAGAAATGTAGTGGCGGCGGTTTGTTCTAAATCGAGGCAGATGGAGTGGATCTAAGATTCGACTCACTACCTTCTACAACTTAATTCTAAATACCGCGCCATCACGCGGACCATGCACGTGACGCGTTTCCACGTAATGATGTCAAAAGGTCAAAGTGCAAGGCGCTCTTAAAGTCGTGTGACCTTCAAGCAACTTTCAGACGCTCTTTCAACGCTAAAAATCCCCGAAGCCTATGCAATCATCTAAGGTCAGAATGATGCAAGCGCACAGAAGACTGAACACACACACAAGATTTTGAGGAATGTGTTTAAGCTGCTTCTTTAAAATAAGAGAACCATCGAATATTTAATTATCTTCTTTCAGATTTCTTGTTAAGGCTATTTAATAAATTTTAATGTTAACCTTTAACTTGTGCATGTAGCGATATTCGAGCAGACAAACTGAGAGAGGTAACTTTTATTGTTCTGAGAGGTTAATCATCAGACGGCGTTAAGACACCGACAGCCCATCCTAATCCTACCTTTTGGCGTTAAGACACCGACAGCCCATCCTACCGCCACCGATGATTCAAGTCACCAAGAGGGCGTACATTTGCATTTCCGAGGCCCTTTGATGGGCGTTTGCATCGTTTTCTCGTTCGGTACCGTTTCATAAGACAGTGATGGCCGTATTTGAAAATATATTTCAGTGGTCATCAAACACTCGACAGTGGTGACCAGTTATTCTGTTTGGACGCGTGACAATCGTTGGCATCGCCCAATACGTCATGTCATCTCAATGATATTTTTCAACCTTAAACATGTCTTGAGTAGAAAAAGATATTAAAAAATCTACATTATAAAATAACTATTTTCAGCTCGTTAGTTATCGTAACTATTTTCAGCTCGTTGGTTATCGTATATGGTAAACATTTTTATTTTGTTCACTCAGATTGTGATTAATTTATTTAGTCATGTTTTATTTCATGACCGAGTACGATGATCTTTATGGAAACCAATGCATTTCATAGTTTTAAGGATATAGAATATGTTGATTGTTTACGGTTAAACTGCATACTGGCATAAATATAAATGGTAATTAACTAGATCCCTATAGGGAAAACCTCACATTCTTTTTGATATTTACATATTTTTTAAAAAAGAAATGAAATTACCTTGAACTCTTTGACTGGGAATTTCCAGGTTGAACACTTTGCATGTTGGCTACCAGAGAAGGTTAAACAATTTCTTTTGTGCTTAAAGCACCAACCCCCCACGCCCCTTCTACCTTCAGCCTCACCCCTCCACCCGGCCCCACCTTGCCGTGTAACCGCGGGCATGGGGGTCGGGATGGGGGGTGGGTTGCGGTGGTTTGATGCGTGAGCCGAAAGGTAAAACTCCTCGACAACATAAAATAGTTAACTGCATTGCATTAAAGGGTGCAACTGTCTGGAGAGGAAAGGAACGAAACAAAACAACCGAAATGAATTCCATCCCGCGGTTTTAAGTGAACCGTTGAAATGCATCTCGTCCCGCTAGTAAAGTGTACTGTTTATTATTGGTGCCGAGGGGGAAGACGCTCGAATCAAACCCCGCCCCACGCTGGAAATGTCAGCGGACAGAAAACAGATGCTCGCAGCGCCATTTCTCGCTTCAATTTTGCTCATTTCATGCTCGTAAATTCACTCGCCTTTTCTTTTAATTGAGACAGGCTCACGAAAATCTGTTTTAATTTTCTCCGTGTGTGCGCCGGTTCTCTGAGGCAGAGAGTGGGTCATAAAGTTTGGTTGTTTGTGTGTGGGTTGCTATTTTATATTTCATTTGGTTGGGTTTTTTGACGCACGCCCCACGTCACTTTACCTTTCAAAAGGTAGGGGGGGGGGATGCGAAGACACCTTTGGTTTCCGGGGAAAGGGTTGGTGGGGAGGTGGAATTGTTTAGAGGAAGGGGGAGACGAGATGGAGTTATTCTCAGTTCAAGTGCATTTTGAGGTGGGGGGTCAAGGGTCGGCGCCGATGGGCTATAAATAGGAAGTAAATAAGAGGTCAATGTTTGGGGGAAAATGGGTGATAACTTCAGTCGTTGATGGTGTCCATTTTTAACCGTGATGGGCGGTCTGATATTTTCATTAGTGTGTGATCTTGTTACTTAATTCCCGTTGCTATCTCACCTGTGTAATGCTGGGTTGGTTTAAAAAAAATATTTAAAAAAGAAAATACTTAAAAGTTGACTTGATGAGCTTACAATAGTATTCACATCTCTCTCTCTCTCTATTTCTCTCTCTCCCCCTCTTCCCCCTTCTCCTTTCTCCTCCCCCCATCCCACCTCTCGCTCTCTCTCCCAGTCTCTGTTATCTGTCATTTTTATTTTCTTCGTCAGTCATTCTCTCTTTCTCTCTCTCACTCTCTTTGTCTCTATATCCCCCCCTCTCTCTCTATCTCATTCACCCTCGTTCCCAGACTGCCTGATACACTCAAACATTTAGTACCACGACAAGGTACCGTAAATCTACGTTACAATGAATTGAATCCTTGCAGTACAGTAGTACTCATGTGTGTTTGTTTAACTTGCTACTTTTACTGTACTTCTGATGGATGCGAGTTGTGAGCAGTGGTGACATTCTTTTTGACTTCCTCCTGAAATGTTATTACCCCCTTCCCATTTTTATCTCATAGATCTCGCTATATGTTAAGGACAAGGTAACGAATTGTTGATACAAAAATATGTTTCAGCATATTAAAAAAATATGCCTTTTTGTTCTTGTTCTGTTATTATTTTTATTTTAACTTTATTTGTTTGGGTGGAAAGGGGGGGGGCGAAAATTCACCGCGGTAGGAGAAAAAGTTCCGTGGGAAACAAAGATAAGATGTTTGAAAAATTTATTTTAAAAAATAGTTGCTTCATCTTTTAATACAACTTATTGCAATCGTCAAGACAAACGTGAAGGAACTAGTTAGCTAAATAGGCGTTTCTTATCATACTGCTAAACGTCCCTTAGGGGCGGGCTACAGGTAAGCTTTTGCAAGCCAAGTAAACTTTAGAAAACATAAATGGCTTTCGATTCATGGTATACTAATGCAACCCTATTCAATTTATTAAATATATATTTAAATCTATCATTGCAATAGGAATGTTACTAGAAAATAAACATGTGGGTGATGGGGTAAAAGTTGCCTAAGTCATGAACACGACCACCAAATAAACGTACTTCTTACTGTTGTCATTTCATTTTAACGGCGTACAAAAGTCAAAAATTCTCACAGGTGGAAGGTTTAAATGTATATAACATATAAAGTTTAATTAATACATAGTTAAGTATTTTTTTAAAAAAAAAGGATTTAAAAAAAAACCCAACTATTTCCAGACCTAACCACGCGGCGTGCGCTCCACGACCTAACCTGTGCTCTCTCTCTCTCAGCTGGCTGGCAGCAAGCCGTGCACCGACAGAGCACAATGAAGTATTGCTCGATTGTATCCAACGTGAACTTCACGAGCCATTGCTCGACAAGCATCCCACTCGAGGCTGCGACATGTTATCTTGCAACCGGTGAGGCCTCAATCACATCCAGCAGTTTCGTCTTGTGAACAGCGGCGTGTGTGGTTCCCCTCATCCATCTCGCTGTAACATCGTTAAAAGCAGAGAGGAAGCAAGCGCTCTGAAGACGAAGATGTTTTTTTTTCACCGCGTCGCCCGACTCTGGCACATGACGCCACGGGGAAGTTTTAAGGCGAGATATTATAAATAAACTAAAAGGAAGCGTCTAAAGACTTTCTTATTTACTCTTTATTTTTATGGCTTTAATTTAGAAACAATAGAAACACTTGGTATATCGAGTTCTTGAACAGCGTTGAGTTATTTCAATGGGAGGCGGGATTAGAACCCGTTGTTATATTTTTATTGGATAAACGTGATTATTTAGTTTATTTTATATATTTTTTGTTTGTTATAAACGCCAAGGATGGCCTGTTTAAAGAGCTATGGGGCCGTCCATAAAGTACGTCACGCTCCAGAGATGGGGATGGGGTGTAATAAAGTGTGACAGTTTGTGACAGGGGGAGGGGGGCCGGCCATGCGTGACGTCACGGTGTTTTATATTAAATTTTAATTATTTTGTTAATGAAAAAACAACATTTTGTTCGAAAGTGTGACGTACTTTAGGGGGGGGGGTCCGAGATTTGTGACAGGGGGAGGGGGTAAAAATGGTCAAAAATAGCGTAAAGTACTTTATGGAGGGCCCCTATGTATTAACATTGCATAAAAGCGTCATTGCACTCTGTATGGAGGTTAAGACTTGATGGAGACGGGTTCGATTACCGGGAGGAATTAAATTTTTTGTTTTTTAAATAATATAAATAAAACGGTTAGGGCGAAACACAGGCTGTCGCTTTGGATCAAGGTAGTCCCTACTGTATATTACACTCTCAACCAATTCTCTGATAAAATATAATTCTAAATATATATTTAGGCTCTCTAGTTTAAATCTACGTCGGATTTATTTCCTTTATATTTCTTAATAACTTTAAGGCACATTTACAGTTAAGTAAGGAAATAGATATTTGAATAAAGGGCTTAGTGTTGAAAAACAAATACAAAATCATTTTCAATATTTAGATTTTCGAGTTTTACCGTTAACGCCTCTGATTAAAATACCTTTACCTTTCATTGATGGCTTCAAACGACTTCAAATTTTTATCAATAAAATTGCAATGAATGGGTCCGTGTAACTCATGGGGTACAAGGCTAGTGACGATTCTGCTTCAGCCGCCGATCATGGTTGACATCTGCGATATTTTTAAGACATAAGTCGCCTGCAGGAGTCTTCAAGGCGTCTCCATCGTAGTCCAGCTTCCTGTCTCCAGCTTCGCCTCCTCTCCCCCAGGTATGGCCAAGTTTCTTTATATCCGCTTCCACATCTCGGTGCCAAGTGGTTCTCAGTCGGCCTCTTTTCCGTTTTCCCTGATGGTTAGGGCTCTTCTTGTGCTCGAAGCAGGTTTTCGAAGAGCATGACCCACCCATTGTTTATGGATGATCTCTTTTTCCTCTGGTTTCTGACCTGTCCGATGCCACCGTTTCAGCTATGAACAAACGAACTAGTGCTGACCTGACGAACAACATACCGTTTCTGTACAGTGTATGCGATTGATGCCAATTCTGCGCGTCACCAGTAGCGTCACATTGCATCATGGACCACGCGACGCATATCCAGTAGACTTCCACAGAAGAAGAAGTATTAACGGCAAAATGGCTGCATTCGTTTATGGGCTCAGAGTCTAACTGGACCTTTATTCATTATTACTACGCCGTAGTAAATATCTTCTCTGTCTTTTCAACTTTCATTGGGTCGCGGGTCATTGTCCATATCTGTGATGCCTTACGATCTCTTGTTGTCTTCACGGACTCTTACCACACACACACAGAGAATTTACCGTTGAACCTGACATTTAATGCAAAAAGACAAAAAAATCATTCCGATTATATTTATTGCGCTATAATTTCTTGAAGCCTATTATTTCTTTATCTGATTGTATCTGTCTGGAAGCGATGCCTTTGAAAAGTTTAAAAAAAAGAGAGCATCCATAATAGGATTTTCGGCCTGTGGTCAGCCAGAACATGTCGCGTGTGGTCGTAGTTCTGATCTGCATGTGGATCGCAGCAAAGTTTGACATGTATCCCCTAATATTTCATCCCTTTGGCTGGAACCATGAGACCACAAAGACATCAGTGGGGTGGGGTGTGTGAGCGTGGGTTGACGAGTAACGATGTAGAGTGTGGTTTGGGGAGGGGGGGCATCGCATCGTTGTAAGTGGGTCGCAGATAAAGCTCTGAAAATTTCCAGAGGCTTATATACCACACGTCCAAATACTTGTTGGCGTTTTGTGACATGCTGCTGAGTTTTTGCGTTATTTGCCATGGGGACAATAATGATATGATTTATAAATGATGACATACTTGACAACACCAGATAAACTTATGGCATATGCAATCGATAACTTTTGGCATATTCAGGTAAAATAATGACGCAAATTAATAAACATTTTGGTGTCGAGATTAACAAGAAGGCGATTATCGCCATAAAATAATTTTTTTGTTGTTGTTGCTTTGTTGTTGTTGCTTTTGTTGTTGTTTTGTTGTTGTTGTTGTTGTTGTTGTTGTTGTAGTTGTTGTTTTGTTGTTGTTTTGTTGTTGCTTTGTTATTGTTTTGTTGTTGATGTTTTTGTTGTTGTTTTGTTTTTGTTGTTGTTGCTGTTGTTGTTTTGTTGTTGTTGCTGTTGTTGTTGCTGTTGTTGCTTTTGTGTTGTTTTGTTGTTGTTGCTGTTGTTGCTGTTGTTGCTTTTGTGTTGTTTTTGCTGTTGTTGTTGTTGTCCACATCCCTTGCCCTGCGACGTCAATGTCCTTCATGTTGTTGTTGCTTTGTTGTTGTTGCTGTTGTAGTTGTTGTTTTGTTGTTGTTGCTTTGTTGTTGTTGCTGTTGTTGTTGTAGTTGTTGTTTGTTGTTGTTTGTTGTTGTTTGTTGTTGTTTTGTTGTTTTTGTTGTTTTTTGTTTTGTTGTTTTGTTGCAGTTGCTGTTTCTGTGTTGTTTTTGTCGTGTTGCTGATGTGATTTTGTTGTGCATGTTTTTGAAACCCGGGAGAAGCTGGGTACTTGCCCCTAGTGATTTATAAATGAGACATGCACACCAGGATAGACTTGTGGCATTATGCAGGATGCGGATAGACTTTTGGCATGATTCAGGATGAGGATAGACTTTTGGCATGATTCAGGATGAGGATAGACTTTTGGCATGATTCAGGATGAGGATAGACTTTTGGCATGATTCAGGATGATAGACTTTCGGCATGAATCAGAATGAGGATAGACTTTTGGCATGATTCTGGAAGAGGATAGACTTTTGGCATGATTCAAGAGGATAACTTTTGGCATGATAGGATGAGGATAGACTTTTGGCATGATTCAGGATGTGGACAGACTTTTGGCATGATTCAGGATAGGGATAGACTTTTTGCATAATATGGCATGCGCGCTAACTGTGCCTATAAAATATGTGGAGCTATTATTTGGAGGAAGACATGCCATTGAGTTATTCCAACTTCGTTCGCTAGGTGCCATCAAATAATTTGTCTGTATACACACACGCCTATGACACGACCCATAGTTATCACACTATTTACACTACATTGTTCAGCTTTTTATTGTACTTGAAAACAATATTACCCGTTGAAATGTAACATTTCTTTATAAACTGCTTACTCTACCGGCTTCTGTGCACGTCGTTCAGTTGTCTAATTCTAAACATTTATATTAGTCACGTGGCCTCCTTTAGTCACTCGAACCAATGTGCTAACATCGCGTGAAGTTTGTAATTGTGCGTGCATATTAAGATGTCGGGACTCCTAATATTTATCCGGCATTAAACGCAAACAACAGTATCACAGGAAGAGAGATTCGCCAGTCTAATCCCTCAGACTGTTTCAAGTGTAGCTTGTTCATATCAACGGTTTTCCCCATCCTTTCATCATGGAATTCTCTTGGCTTAAAAAAAAGTCTCTGTGCAATGATTCTCAAACACTTTTTGACATGCCTTGTCTAATCGGTAGAACTCATTACAGTAGATGTAATATAAATTCCTCTTCTATATATATATAATTATAACGGACTCTATTAATAAACCCTCAGAGTTCTTCATGATTGAAATTCCTGTTACCGGTTATTTGGAAGCGTTATACAAATCAAACAAAGGACCATAATACTGCTACCAAATCAAGTGACTGTATCAACTGATTGGTTATACAAAATTTAAGTTTGGAGATTCAGCGTGATATTTTTACATGAGCACATTAAACATTAATCATGCGAGTATGGGCTATTTTAAGACTACATCACTGTCGAATATTTTATAAATACTCTTTGCCACCGCCTTTTTGTTTTTAGGGCGTACGTATGCAGAGTATGAACTTCGAAGTCTCCCAGTGTATGCCTTTCCTAAGATGATTTGAAACTTTCGCTAGCATTGAGATAGCAAAACTTAAAAATAAACCTTATACCAGTAACAATGACGTGTCCAAATGAAATTTCAAAAGTCAGTTCACGTGAGGCATTTCATGCAGTTTTTATACCGAATTGACTGTTTTGAAAAGTTTAGTTAAAAAGCACAGTTGTTGAAGTACGAGTTTGAGAATGTCGATTAGTACAAGAACTTGGCCTTTCATTTTGAGCTCAAATCGCACTCGTTCTTTTCCAATGGCCAGACATAAATTACATATGGTTACGTTATTAGTGATCTATAAACAAATTTAAGCATGGAAAGAAAAAATTAAAAAATCGAGTAACTCTAAAGCTTTAAGTGTCTTGCACACACTGATAAAATTTGGAGTCCTTTCTTTCAAGTTTTTTAAAAACTATTTTTTTTATAAAAAAGATTTAAAGTTCTTTCCTGAGTGCCAGACCTTTTACAAAGAAAGGCCAGAGTTAAGGATAACGGTTAGAAACTTAGAAATGTGTTTGGTCTGGGAGCTACACGACTAATTGCAGCTAGCGCCGTGGTTAGTTTGCAAGAGGGCGTGGTGGCCACATTTGTATCAAATCATTCTCAGCACTGAAGAGATACACACGCAACGACATCAAATGCTATTTATTGTCTTTATTTTTCAAAGCGACTTAAAAAGAGTTGTGGGCGTGGCTTTCAATGTGAGTCAACAAATCCGGTTATGCACCTGACTTAAACCTCTGCACATACTGCCCTTTAACAGCAGCTATTAGACTTTCTCAAAAGGGTAGCTTTAAGTTAACTTAGAGGAGATCGACCAATCCCACCCCCCCCCCAAAAAAAAATAAAAAAATTGTTTGTTCCATTTACCAGATAATAAAATTGCCAAATTACTCTATATTACTTTTTCCTTTCTGTTGAAATGATATATGGTTAAATTTGTAAATTACTATAAATGTTGGCCAACCTCAGGGCTAGAAAACATAATCAAATAAATCATCTTTGTCTGGACCTCTTCATGAAAGTTTGCCGGCTCCCGCCCTAATGGTATACAGAAAGTCACCATTATTTGTCTACAAATGGCCTGATTTAAAAACCTCTGACAGTCCCTTGCTCAAACAGCCCATACATCTCAATCAATGTCAACTGTATAGTTATCAGACAACTTTAAAAATAGAAGCCTATTATAATATATCTCTCTGTAAATTGAGCTGATGTTCACTACTATTTAGCTACCCAAGCAATTTCTCTGATACTTTCTTTATATGTCTGGAGAGAAAGAAAGTCTGAGTTCTGGCCCAGTTCGTTATATCTTCTACTCACGTGTTCAACAGAAAAACTTGATTGTCACACTCAGTCGAAGTGAAATCAATAAACATACAAATAAATAAGTCTGTAAATAAATGTGAGCTGTACATTTTCTGGCATTTAAGCTTTCCGCTGAAAGAGGAATGTTTTCACATTAGTATGCTTTTCCATTAAAGAAAATTTCAACTACAAGAACTTTTACATTTATGTATTTTGATCGTAAGCTCTCTTTCCAAATTTAGTATTATATTTTGTGTGCATATCTTCAAAAATACATTTTATCACGTGATTACTTCTTGTATGTTAGCACTTCTTCTCCACGGCCACTCTTCTACCTTGTGGAGACATCAACCCCATGTATTGATGTTTTTCTAGTGTACATTTTATCGCTGTAAGCACTTTCGTCCCGAAAGTACTTATTGCATAGTCCAATGTGTGCAGTTCTTGCAATACCGACTTTAAGTAGGAATATCTGAGCGAGCCTTCTCCTGTTGTCTAGCATTGTTTACTCCAGGGGCCAGGGTCTTGCCAGACTCCATTGACACTTACCGCTATGATATGTATGTTTAAGAAAACAAAATATACTTTTATGTGAAGAGTGATATAAACTGCTTTCCAAAAAATCTTTGTAGAAAATACGTTTATTTATAAAGATAAACCATTTTTATCTTGTATAACACCAATCAATAACTTTTTTTACTTTCTTTAATATTCATTTAATTTTCTGCAGCTTCTTTCTTTAGCAGTAAGTTAAGATTTTTTTTAAACACATGTGAACATGGAAGAATTATTAAACTTATATTGAATATTATATAAAACAGATATGCGAATTTACCAAAAGGGCACTGCTTCCAAAGAAAAAATCGTTTACTCTCAGTCCTCTGGTAGATTCAGCAGTCTGTGTTTGGTTAATTATTAATAAATAAAGGTAAAAAAATGATTTTTAAAAACCACGTTTTTACAAGCGGACTAAAAAGAAGAAAATAAAAAGAAGAAAATAATTTAAAACTTGTAAGTTCAAGTACTTTCATTTAATATGACTAAAAACGTGGGGCGGGCGCTTATGAGGTTTAACATATGCAGCTCACTCATACTCTCACTTATAGATCTCTCTTTTGCCTTCTAAATTAGAAATCTTTAATTTTTATACCAAACACCCGCCCCACGTTTTTAGTCATATTATATATCAAAGTACTTGAACTTACAAGTTTTAAATTATTTTCTTCTTTTTACCCAAAAATGTTGTGGTCGGCTAAAGAGTTCACTTTCGGCCGAGGAAACCCAAATTAACGATTTTTTTCTTTGGTTGGTCCTCCCTGACACTATTTGCTTGCAACTTCCTCTGTGTAATCTCAAGGCGCAATGGACGGCGGTAGAATCGCTCCGAGACAATTTTAACACAACAGTCCCAAAGCCTATGAGAAATAGCCGCGGAGACAAAGGCAGTTAATCAGGGGCTTGTTGAAGGATTGAACAGTATCGCTTGATGAGTAATCTGCCAGGTATTGAAGTTTTTAGCGGCCGATCTGAAGCCGCCTAGCCTGAAAGTGCCGTGTCGTCGGGTCTCCGGTTTCACGCCGTGCCGTCAGCTGCCTTGTCTTCCCAGGACAGCTCCATTCTGTCGCCCTGGTCCCGACTGCCGGCCGACCCCGGCTTTGATTTCACCACTTGCTGTTGTTGGCGTCCTGTTACCCCCCCCCCGCGCCATATTGCGCTGATTACAGAGAGGGAGACACGGATTTTGACACCAGACGGACCTTGTCTTTTAAATGTTCTTCCTTTTCTCTGTAAGCGCTACCGGTAATGGTAAGGCCACGGAAATCTTTGTTCACGACATCAGGCATACGACTAATGCTTTCCAGGCAGCTCAACTTTTTTTTTAATAGAAGGGAATCTATGTAACACTATTTTTTTCCCCATTTCTGCGTTTCTTTGTACACCTTTTAAATTAATAATTAATGTCTGCTCGAATTAGCGTCATCTCGAAAATTCATTGTGCGTGTAATGTCTCTCATGATAGTGAAATAAATATGCCATTCAATACATAAAAAAGTGAAGTCTCTGAAACTAAATATTGGGAATCAGAAGTATAATTGTGTGTTTGTTCTCTTAAACCTTGACAATAGAGCCATAACGGACTATCGCAAGAAAGGAAAGAAGTCGGAGGGTAAAAGTTAGGCAGTTATAATAAGGCAAAGAAAAGGAAGTTCATAAAATAGACAGTTCGGTTAACCATTCAGCAAGAAAGACAAGCAAAGGGATGGAAATAAGAGAGAGGGAGAGAGCAAAAAAGTTTAATAGCCTTTTCTCAAAATTAACTGGACTGATTGGATGGATTTAATAATTGTAGTTAAATGATAAAAAGGAGATAACGAAACAACAAACTTTTTTTAAAAAATTGAAATATTTGGTAATAGAATTGAGATGATGTCAATTTATCAATACAATGTAGTTTTATAAAATATGTTTTAATAGTTTTTTTTTATAAATTGAAGTGCATTTTCCACATAGACATATACATAGGTACACGACTATAGTACTATGTCGGCTTAGGTCTATAGGCTGTACCCGCATCTATGTCCACGTGCACCATATCCAACATAGGTACACAACTACACTACTATGTCGGCTTAGGTCTATAGGCTGTACACGCATCTATGTCCACGTGCACCATATCCAACATAGGTTCACCAACTACAGTACTATGTCGGCTTAGGTCTATAGGCTGTACCCGCATCTATGTCAACGTGCACCATATCCAACATAGGTACACAACTACAGTACTATGTCGACTTAGGTATATAGGCTGTACCCGCATCTATGTCCACGTGCACCATATCCAACATAGGTACACAACTGCAGTACTATGTCGGCTTAGGTCTATAGGCTGTACCCGCATCTATGTCCACGGGCACCATATCCAACATAGGTACACAACTACAGTACTATGTCGGCTTAGGTCTATAGGCTGTACCCGCATCTATGTCCACGTGCACCATATCCAACTTAACCCTCACAACCCTTTAAAAAAAAGAAAGAAAAAAAGTCTTGGCTGAAAGCCGGGGCTATCTATGTACGCTGTACAACACTGGATGGCCCTTTAAAATCCCCTCACTGGTGTCTGTTTAAATAGCTTCAACGTTAATTGGCCACTACAATGGCCTGAGCTGGGAGCTAGCTATGAATTTTTGAGTTCTTTAAGCAGGCAGAAATCAATAAATTTGTGCTATAATCGACTGAAAAAAAAGAAGAAAAATGGAAAACTCTTGGCGTCGAGGGGCACATGAAGCGCTGTGTTTTTTTGTTCTTTTCCTCCCTTCTCGTTCAATTTTTATTTCATTTTAAATTCCTGAAATGTGAGCAATTTTCTGACTAAAATATTGACTGGATCTTGTCCGGGGATCATCTTTAGCATTAGTTGTCTCCCATGTTTGAAGAGAGGTTTCCATGCAACACCCCCCCTCCTTCTACCCCACCCATCCGGTGTTTCCTTTAAATCATCTTTAAACGCTTATTTTTGGTAGGAATATGTGATGCATCAAAAAAATACTAAGAGATTGGTTTGGGTTTTAGAATTTTTTTTCAAAGATTCAATTATCATTCTGATTTTTGAATACGATAATGACTCCAATCTCATTATGTTAGAATATTTAATACACTAGCTAATATACCCGGTGTGGTCCGGTATGACATTAAGATAAAACACATACTTAAAATATAAATTTGGGGCACATCTTTTAAAAAAAATTCGCTTACGAAATTTAATCGAACATTCCATTAAAAAAACATTTTATAATTATGTGTGTAAACATATTCGTTCCCTTTCCCCAACCTCACTATATTCTCGGTACACTACTATGATCCTTTTTCATAAAGGAACTCCGATCTTATCGGAATTCCGTACCTCAACATTGTGAATATTTAAATTTTGAAAATAAAAAAATTACAATATTGCTTCGCATATTTTACTTACTTGTGTATATGAACAATAAATTACCATATAAAATATTATATAACTCACAGTATAAAATAAAATGTTTGTATGTGAGTGAGAATGCTTTTGGTGGGGTTGCATGTCACGAATTTGAAGAGGTTTTTTTAAAATTTCTATTTTATTTATTTTTAAAAGAAATATTTGATGGTTTTATGACCTGCTATTGTAATGGTATCCTCGCCGCCCCTGGTCTCCCTGGGGCAGTTGTGTTACGCCTCTGTTTAAAATGTGATTTATTGTGATTTGAAAAACACTTTGATAGCTAGTCCGTCATATCTCCGAGACATTCTGGGATCTCTACAAGACGTTAAATCGACTTTTGACATGAAGCTCCTTATCTCCCACCCAGTCCTTTGAGGGGCGAGCCGGGGCATGCCGGGAAGGTTTTAGTGGAGAAGTACTTTGTTTTCGTTTGATTAGTTTTTGTATTCTGTTTGTTTTCACCAAAGGCTGTCAATAAACACGTTCAACTGTGAATCAAAAGAACTGAAACTAATAGGCTCTACTTTTATTATCACTGAGCATTTATTTTCGTCCTAAGGTTATTTTCTTGTAAGCGTTAATTTGACCACGGGCTTTTGTTATCACTTTGGCCCACCGGAGGTTTTGTTTGTGATTGTACACTTCTTGTAATTAGCTGTTTAGGGACTAAAATTGCCAGTGTTTAAATGCGTACAATTCAAAATAAACGCACATACTATTAGTGAAATAGTATTGATACTAAGTAACTAAGTGGGAAACATGTCGGAAAGTCATTTTATTTGAGTTATTTAAAAGCCTGACTTGCAGACCAAAGATAACTTTTCATTGTATTACCGAGCGTAAAAAAAAAGAGAAAGTGGGGTAAAAACTAGCCCAACCGCCCATCTTTCCCCTCTCCCAGCACTCAGAATTTCCCGCCCACTATACGTAATATATTTTTTCAAACAATATGGCGTCTTCAACCCTAGTTCAAAAAAATCTTCTGTTGTACTTTTGTATGCTTTGCCCATTATTATTATTGAATGCAACCACGAAATAATGATGCAACATAAATTAGTGACCTCGGTTCGAACTTCCGTGCAATATTTAACCCAAGTAAAAGTAAATTAATATTCAATTAAACGAACTTGGAATAGTACATGTCTGGCCCAATCCTTTAAAAAAAATGTACCAACTTCCCATATGTCTGTGAGAGCAAACATTTTGTGCGGTACATAATCAACTATTGCTAGACTATATAAAGACACCACCAACAGTAATATAGATCACGGAATTAACAGACCGTCAACACTAACTTAAAACAAATAATTAAGAAACCACAAAATCGAACCTACAATCCTAAACCACGAGACCACCAACCCCAATTTAGAGCACACAATGAAAAATAACGTTATTATAATGTTAGAAATTAATCTTATTTAAGAACAAAAATTGACACTCGGTTTTATATCGATTGAAAGTAACATTAAAATAGAATCACGTTCTCACATCGTCAGTCAGTCACAATAATTGACAAAACGATAAGTTCTTGACGTCATTAGTCAATTCTCTTTCCAAGTCTTCTGGCCGTGTCAGTAAAATACCAGAGTACGTTTTCGTGTTAAAAAATAGTCCAATAGCTGAAACGTCCCTTCATGTGCTTTATTGAAAATTGATCTTTTCATAGCTGATTTCAATTGGAGGGTGTCATTTCGTGCAGGGAAATAGAAAATTGATTTATGATCTAGTTACGGGACATTACAGATTACAATTACAAAAGGGGGATAGAAGTAAAGAGTTTCATTTGAGTTGCTCTCCTGAAATTAAAGAACATGATGACTTTAGCAGTGTATGTTTTATGCATGTATTTCTGTTTGAAAGTGCTTTATGAGCTGGTAAATTATTATTTAAGATCTATCGCTATATTTGACACATATATTTTTTTAGATTCTGAAACTTAAAGCCACTGGCTACTGGGTTTGTCAGTAAAATAAAAAAAATTCTGTAGTTGGTAATACGCAACATTAATATCCTTATTGACTGTCATTAGAGTAATGGGCAAGGTATTGTAATCATTCAGTGCTGCCTGAGTATATATCCAATTTTACGTTCAATTGAATATTCAGTTATATATTAATGTCCATAAAGTACGTCACGCTCCAGAGGGGGGGGAAGGGGTGTAAGAAAGTGTGACAGTCAGTTTGTGACAGGGGGAGAGTGTCCGGCCATGTATGATGTCACGGGGTTTTATATTAAATTTTAATTATTTTGTTAATAAAATAATTAATTTTGTTCGAAAGTGTGACGTACTTTAAGGGGGGGGGGTCCGAGATTTGTGACAGGGAGAGGAGGGGGGTAAAAATGGTCAAAAATATGGACGGCCCCTTAAGAGTATATAATTCAGCATCAGTACTCTGACATCACGTCATTTTAATCTTTGTATGTGCTGTCCAAGAAACCAGACAGAAAACTAAAAACGTTCGGTTCAACTGTCGTGCATCGCTACAGTTGGTGGGTAACGTTAGGCTCATTCCGAGACCACTCAGACCAGCCAGTTTTGAGCTGACACGAGACTTTGATGTAACTTTTGCTGTGGCTAACAATACCATGACCTGCTTCCACTGAACAACTCCACAGTCGTGTCTCGACTCTCGACCCATCGAAGACATCGAATCCACCCACCTCCGGTCTAACTCTGAAACGACCTTCTGTTATATCTCACACCGCGAGCCTGCATCGCATTCACGCACATTGGACTTGCACCCACGATTGTCTGTGTGCCCCCGTTGAAGTCGACACGGGTAAAGTGCCATTTCTGTAACAGCACGTGCCGCGGGCATGACGTCCTCACCGGCAGAGCTAAACGCCGTGGCATCTTTACAACGTGTGCTGTAAACATCTTCACGGTGTTTGTAGTAAACTCGAGCCAGCCTCCCGGGGAAGGGGCACCCGTGTTAAATTGAAACCTATTTGATTCCACTCCGTGATCCCTGGCACTTTCAGGGAGAGTAAAATGTGGTGGGCGGGTACTGGAGGGTGGGATGCTGCGGCTGAGGACCAGTTCCTCCCCTGGTCTAGCCGGTCCAGAAAAGCCGACCGAGGTCTTGCGATCTCATGCCCGGCTTTATCTTACTAATCATGACCCGATAGACTATGACCGTTCCTTGAGCCATAGAGAAAGCTTTTTTTTCTTTTCTGGTGGGGTTTAGCGACTATTTCTTAAAAACTGCTCTAACTCAGCCACTGTTTCCTGAACGTTGCAAAAAATTTGGAGTAAATTGAAGATTCAATGTAAACGGTACTCTCAACTCTTGACATTTCCCGATCATGAGGTTTTGATACAAATGATCTCATCCAACTTTTTTGAGAGGCGCCAGAGCCGATGTTTAAAACTCAAAAAGACGATTCTAAAGGTAAAGTGGTATGAAATATTAATTTACTTAACTAAATGATGAAACAAGTTTTTTTGCCCAGATACAATGTTTTTACAGGTGAGGACAGATTCTTTGTTTTAAATATATCACCCCCTCCCTCCATTGACCCCATTCCATAGACCTTTCACAAACGTCAACTCAACATATCTGTCATGCTCTGCCTACATTGGTCAGTTGGCAAATTGAGTGGAGTTGTTGTGTTGCGTGGCTGTCGTCTGTTTCCAATGACGACTGCAATCGAGTTTTAATAACACTGGGTGGGGTTTAAAGGGGAGCCGGTTGCCATAAACTTCAAATGACCTTTTCTCTAAGGTATTGTTTAGCTCGGCCATAATTTTCTGAGCCGGTGTTTGCAATCAATGGCGCCAATTTCACTGGCCCGGTCCAGTTGGAGTCAATGATAGAGACAGTTGTTGGTTGATCTGAAAATCTCAACCAGATCTTATTAAATAGAAATTCGTTGATTGGAGCAATAAATGAAGTTATATTTAAGTTTTAAGATAACGAATTTCAGCTCGATTGTCTTGATTTGAGGTCACACGTACCACTCTGTCCATAACTAGCGTCGTCGAACATATCCGTTTTTTTTAGGGAAGTTAAAGTGTGATTCCAGAGATTGGATATTGTAAACGTATTGTGTCGGTAAAAATTACCTGTGATGGAAAGCTGGGAAACATACGACAATATTATTATGTAAATGTGGCAGAGGCGATACGTCCAGTCCCAGAAACTTTGCGATAATGTTAAGTCACTCGATCATGACTTAAAATTAAAAGGTATACTTTGTAAACAAGAATAGACTGCATAGTTTAACATAATTTAAACAGTTTCTTTGAATGATTGCATGGTTTGTAAAGTGTTAATTTTTTTAAAATAATGACATAGTCTAAAAAATCAGTTGCTGAATCTTACTCTGTAGTTGTGGAACAAACTTCCTCTTGCATTATTGTAACATGTTTTTCGACTATTCATGTTTGTAACTGTGAAACATATCTGTAAGAGAGCAAATACGTCTAAATTATTATGATAATTTTAATTATTTAGTGAAAAAAAATCGTTATCATAAGATTATATCTATCTCATCAATTTCAAAACAAATCCTTTTTTGTTCTTGGCCCTGTGGTGATCGCAATCTTAAATAACATATTCCAAACATGGGGCCTTGTTAAAAAGTAGAAACATTTATGGCAGTTACATTGAAAAGTTGAATTGTTCATTTAGAGGACATTCTCTCTATATCAATAATAACCAGTTGAAATTTGAGCATAACGCATTACATATCTTCTATTACATTTTTAATCTCTATTGCTTGGTCAATAAAACTCAGATGTGTAATGAAACAAGTGCGTCATTTAAATATTTGTTTTTTTCACATCAGCCGTATGCAACTAGGCAATCTCGAAAAAAAGGGGATGGGGGGTTGCGTTGCTGTTTAGTTTATCTCAATCTCCTGCAAGCATCTTTTTTTTTCCTTTAAAATTATTATTATAAGGCTATCATTTCTTTATTCAAGAACTGTGACCACCGTTTCATAAAATATAATTAATTAATTATTTCAATTAAACGATAACGCATGCTCAAATCCTTTGGTCCAGTTTAATTTTTTAATGACTGGAAACAAACAGCGTTCAGCGTATTTACTGCTTTGGTTCCAGAAATAAAATGAAAACAAGCAAGAAGCTTAATAATTTGATTATTATCAGTTATAATACCCCAAAACTGCAAATGACCTACTTGGGGGAAACATTATTAGAGCTTATATTTTTATTATATGCCGTGTAATCCCCTGCTGTTGTTCCAGACTCTTGGCCGAAATTAAAATCTATTTAACGTGATTGGGCCTCGGCATCGATTTAATTTTTCCGATAAGACAAAGTTGTTTTCGAGCCTCTTTTTCATCTCTCGCGAGCCGGGGTATTAAAACAGTCCAGTCAACTTGCTTTTCTGCTCTTTTCAGTCCCGACAATGACTAATTCAAACCAATCTGTTTGTCTAGAGCACGTTGCCCGAAATCCGATGATAGCGAACTCCGTCACCTGGTTATTAATATCATTAGTTTCGGTGTTGCTGGAGGTTACGGGGCGGGGTGGGGGTTGCTGCCAATCCTGCTCCCGACAAGTTGAAAAATTTTAAAGCTTTATTATATCGCCAATCAATGACGGAATTGGCTTTGATGGCTGTCGGAGTCTTGTGGTCTCTTGGCTAGACCAGCAAAGCTGATTGGCATCGCCGTCCGCCGCAGCCTGCCCTGCTTGGAAAGTTAAGAGCGTCTTACGGCCATGACACCCGTAACCGCCCCCCCCCCTTTTTTACCCCCCTCTTTCCCGGGGTCGCCCGGCCTGAGCCGTTTTCACATTCTTACTGGGATCGGGCGCTAATTTTCCCCGCGGCGTAAGCAGATTGCCGGGGACAAAGGGTCATTTTCAATCCGCTGTCGGGGTGATAGAGATTGAAGACGCTACTCTCTAAACTGACGAAAATCCTTTGAACTGTCCCGTGTAGTGCTGGCCCGACTCTCCTCCCCTTTCTGGTCCTGGATGAGTTTGATGAATGCTCCAATCCAAGTGAGATCGGGTGATTTACTTGTTGATGGTCGCCACTTTAAAAGTCACCGGCCAATCAACATGGACAAGGGGGCACATATGTCATTATTTAGAACTGGTTTACTGGAAGAAGTATCCAGTTGTTCAAGTATTTAAGTCTTTTTTATATTTTAAATGCTTTATTTATCATAAATAATCGAAACAGATATGTGGGCAATGTGGGCGTATTTTCCCACTCGATTGCTTGTAATCACTAAAGATATGGGTTTCTTTACGGTGGTGTATCTATCCTCCATAGTCCATAGTATTTTTAAATCATTTCTGTATCATGATCAAACTACTGTAAAGAATTTTGAAAATATTTGGTATCTATACTATTTATTACTAGAATATTTACTTCCTCTCCATTCTCCATGTCTTATTATTATTTAAAAGATCAAAGTTCACATTAATAATTCTTAAAATCTTCAACTTTCATAGTTACAAAAGAGGTGCATAGCTTTGTACAGCTTCTTTCTACTCACTCTTCACACATCGTGAAGGATGCTCCGCCCTACCCCTTTTCTATGTTTATTACACGTTTGTCCAGTTATACTATTGCAGTTCAAATCTCAATGCTACCACAATCCTGGAATAATCAGATCCACGTCATTTGGCATACAAGTCCTATTTGGTTCACCGACAAAACGGCCGTGACAAATGGGCTCCGACATAACAGCCCTGACAAAACTTGCCCTGGACTAATAGATGAACTAACTAATATTAAAAAAGTACTATCAAATATTATATTCGTATTTTTACTCACCGATTGAGTTTCATGTTTAGTTCACAAAAGACAACAATAATGACATCACAAGAATGAATGTAATAGCCTTTATTCGATATGGTACCAAGTCCCGGTTGTTTGTCGACAAGAAATAATATAATAACATCACAAGAAATAATTTTACAACTTTTTTTAAGGGTGAAAAAGTTGACAAAAGCTTAAAATGCCACAAAAATCTAAATTTTTTGTTAAAAAATGTAAACACTTTGTCAGGGGCCGTTTTGTTCGGGGCCGTTTTGACGGTCATCCTTCAATTTGTTTCTGGGATGAGAGCGGCATAAAGTAGAATACATGTTTACGTCACTGTCTTGAGAAGCACGTTCTGTTTCAGTCCACCTACGATTATTAAACTAATAAGGCACCTGAAGTGATCGGCTGGCACGTTAATACAATTCTTCACCAAGAAATTATTTCATTAAACAGAAACATGTGAAGTTTACCACTTATCCTCCTGTTATTTCAGTGTCTAATTCACCGTTGCTGACATTATAAAGAAGCAGTGTCTTCAAATGTTCTGTGACGATTTGCAAGCCAAATGCACATCATATTAAATATAAGTTTCCTAAATACGTGCAGACAATATATATTTATGACTTTCAAAAAATGTATATTATTTTGGTGATTAAAGTTTTTATTTTTTAAGAATGAAATTTAGAACATAATAAGGAATGCTATAAATGACAAGATTAAACCAAGTCAAACCCACTGGATTGTAAATATACAATAAGCAATCCAGTGCACAGCCTATTGTTGCATTACATCTTTAAACATAATAAATGCAAGATTTAATCAATTCTAAAACTGGACTAAATTCGACGGCCTTGAGATTGTCATTGAGGATAATAAAATATTTGAGAGTTTATTTATTGATTTGGTTTTTTTTATGTACTCCCAATGTACAAATGAATGCCGTGATTTTAACTGGGAAATTTGCAAATAATAAAATTCATTTAATCACCATTAATTTTGAAAAAAAAAGAAGGAAAAAAAACACAAATTAATTCCCAAAGTTTGTAAAAATCTAATCCCATTCGAATAGCTACAAAATGTTATACCAATTTTGTGGAGTGGCTGATTAAATCAGTGTCTCGTAAAAGAGTTTCCCAAATAATTAGTGTCTCCTTCCAATTTCTGCCTCAGTCTCTCTCTAATATGAATTTTACTGTAAGTGAATGTTTGCCTTAATGTTTTTATTTCCTCCACACGCTAAAGTCTGGGTTTCCCATTAAGTTGTCCCCACCCCGGCCACACACCCTGAATGGTTAACCGGTAAACGCACATTGCAGGTATGAATTTTCCCATAATGCTTTTCTTTATAAAAGTGTCACACGAGTGATAGCCCTCCAAAAATAAAATTATTTACGTACCGTTTACAATAAATGATTATTGTAAGTGAGTTTGTCCTCGTAACCGAGTTTGTATAAATGAGTGTGTTCTCTTATCAAAGTCACTATCAATAATCATGTTATAATAAACTGGTTTTCTGTAAATCAGTGTACCCATGAACTATTTTCCCTTTTAAACGAGCAGGCATATATCCTCATTGCCGAATTCCCTGTAAATTACTGTGTCCACGTCCACATAACCGCTTATACACTTAAGTGTTCAATTTAAACACGCCTTACTTATTTTTATATTTTCATATTTGGCGTGCGATAACTTAAAAAAAAATATTTTAAATATTTAATTTAAAAAAGATATTTTAAATATTTAATTAAAAAAAACAACAACAAAAAACTTTGAACAAATGATATTGCCAAGATTTTTATGTTGCTTTTTACAATGCATTTAAACGACCCTATATTCAAGCCACTGAGTTACATTTTAGACAATGTTTTTTGGATGAAACGCTTTAAAGTCCGTCTTCAAAAACGTACTTTTCCTGTTTGATTCCATCAGATTACAAATTAATTGATTGTAAGAATAAGTTTCATTGAGTTCAAGGCAATCATTTTGATTTGCTTAACAAATACATTTTTTTAAAAAGACCCTGTGTTTATATGTCATATCATGAAACCGTGTTCGTAAGGATATATGTTTTTTTTTGTTTTTGTGTGTTTTTTTGACAAAACAATTTTTTTGTTTGTTTGTTTATAAACTAGCGGGGTTGGGTTTGGTTGAGTGCGGGTTTGGGCTGGGGGGGGGGCGCCCACACTGGTCACTCTCAATGTAAGGGCCAGTCGGACCCTTCAGCGCGGATCAATTCACACAGTGAAAACATAGCGTGTTATCCTAGAACCTCTTCACGACACTAGGAGTCTTCCGATAGAATACTTTACATTTCTCACAACACAATGGTCAAGCGGTCATTCTCTGACCAACACCCCCCCCCTTTGCTTCTCACTCCCTCCCCCCCCCCTCTTTCTTTTCGCCCAGTTATTTAAAGCTCATATAATATACTCCTCGTTCACTGGACGGTGCCAGGGGCAATAACTGAGAAAATATTGCTTGGCTGGCACTGAATGGGCCGAAGGTCATTTTTTGGCCAGGGGTAGTCATCGATCCGATGCTGATGACTGGGACGGTTAAATGCTGATAATGGTACTGGCTAAAGAATATAAAAGTAAAAGTGTTAAAAATTGTGGGGGAGGATGGGGTGGGGGATGTGGGTTAAGTTTTGTTTATGCGTTTTGGCCAGGGTTTGTAGACCCGTAAAGAAATTTTAAAATTAGGAACATAAAATGAACTATATATACTTTTGGACTTTGTAATATGTTGGAATTGTGGAAGTCATTCAGGAGTCTGGGTTATAATTGAATATGAACCTTTCATAGAAACTAGTCTTTGTAAAATTAATTTTTTAAAGTTATTGATGGAAGGTGGTGTACCAAACGGTCAAGAATCACAAGTAGATTTTACAGGGCGCAAACTGATTTTCTTTTTAAAAAATATAGTAATTATTCCTTGGTTTGTGTCGGTCTGGTATAGGGTAGAAAACATCAACACTTACACAATTTATGCTTATGAACGTCTGTTGCGAAAATACTTAGGCATCGCTTTACCTTTTAAGAAACATTAAAACTTTAACTTTTAATGAAATTTTAAGAATGTGAGTTGGGAAATAAAACTCAATTGGCTTTATTTCCACTGGCAATCACATTGACAAGGTCATTGCTGCATGTAGCTTTAGGGGTGAAGTGGGAATGAAGGTCGGAACACAATGTAGAAGTTCAAGGGTTTTCCCCTCTTTTCTTTTTTTTTAAAAAAAGCCTGTGACGTTTGATATTTTACATTCGCCTCGGTAACAATGTTGAGCAGGCGGGTAACAGGAGCGGTTCGAGTTACAGGCGCGCCGTTCATGGCGTTGGTTCAACTCCCGTTGTTATCTTTCAAAACGTGACCGTCGAACAAAACAATTTTTAAAACAACAACAAAAATACACAATCACACCACGGTCCTGTTTTGTAATACAATTTTTAAATAACTGCGCACGTACAGGCGTTGAAAACTAACCTGGTGCTTTGCTGTGTATACCCTGTACTTGTTTTAAATATTATAATGATATTTACATCTTAAATTGACTCGTCATTTGAGAGCTGACTTTAAATTATTTTGTTATTTTATATGAGTTCATTACAGCGAAACCCACGTTTTCATGAAATCAATGATAAGTGATTTCATTGGGGAAAAAAAAGTTGCCTAGATAATTGTATTCTCACAGAAAATTACGTTAATTAGTAAGCGATGAAATACGAGTAGTTATTTTCAGTTGTCACAACTTCTGCACTAATTTTATGGCTTGTTTCCACTCGGTACACGCACGCAGAGCGGAAGTTATACACAAAATAGGAGGGTGTATTGAAATGACTATAAAAACTGTCCCAAAAAAAGAAAGCCATTTAGACATGTTGTGAAAGCAATACTAATGGGACAATAAATAGGGAGGTTTTTTTCTGGGGGTACGCACTCATATCTTCCAACTTATATTTTTAAACACATTTTTTAACATATTTCTAAATAAGCTTTATGAACTTTATGTATATGTATATATGGTAAAACTACTGTGGAGCGATATTATTATGCAATGTTTCCGCCGCGCATAGTACAAGAAACCCCCCTGTCAAAATTACAATGGGTCTTTTTCTGACTTAGTGCTATAAGTAATCCTTCTTTAATACCGAGATATTGCTGTGCGTCACCTCTTATGTTTATTACCCGGGGTCTCCTCTGTATGATGTAAGTTCTGCCTGTAATAATACACTTCGAACATGTAATATTTCCGAAGACCACACAGCCCGCTGGGGACCAATAAAAATGGCATACACGCAAACAAATAAGGGCACGCGGGTTAAGAATCGCGTTAATGAAAGTATTTAATTGTATTCTTGTTAATCCGTTTGTTTCATTTGTTCGTTTCCAAAGGACATCCATAGCACAATGATCCGAGTTTTTGTTTCTCTCTATTCAGAGCACAAACACAGCGCTGATGTCGAGAGAAATCGTATAAAATTCACTTCTATTGGACCAGTCTGATACTTTGTTTTAATATCAATGTAAGCAATAGCACGTCTATAACTCCCCTTTCGACACACACACACACACACCCTTATAACCCGATCCCAATAATCCTCTTCTCCTTTATTCTCATTAAAAAAAAATTCCCTTTATAATTTTTTGGGCGCATGAAAAATGATAATAATAATGAAACTTGGTTATATAATTTATGGATAATATCGGATACATACCACTAATTTATTTTCACCAGATGTTTCACGAGCGTTTTTAATTATTTTCACGCTGGCTTCTACATCGTCGCTGCACGAATACCCTTCTCGGAACCTCACTGTATCGATACCGCCCGCATCATATCAGGACTGACCCAAACCAAGTTGTTTGCAACCGCAAAAATGGGGCATTTCTTTATGAGGATATCGATACCAATAAAAAGTTCTCACTAGTTTAACACAGCCCAATTCACCCCAGGGTCTCTTTCTTTGTACTGATAGTTTTGTTGTTTTCACTGGAGTTTTTGGGGGACACATATAAGTACTGTTGTTACTGCAGGCTGCAAGCAAAGCGAGGTAACGGCACGTGTAGCTAAGTTATTTAAAACGAGGCGAATTGAGAGTGTTGTATTAGAGTGGAGACTGTTTACATGCAGCCTGTTGTAAGATAAATAAAACCCTTGTTGAGCGCAAAGCCAACTGTAGCAACTGCAGGAGTCCTTCATTTACATAACGTGTAAAGTTTATATAAATAGTCCGGGCTCTGATGTCGGTGGATGGTTTCAAAAGATCCGTTAATTTGGATGTGCAAATAAAACAAACATCTTTAAAATATTTATACCGTGTACGTCCACTGTATTTTGGAGTTAATGTGTACACGCGGTTTTCAAGGGCACAAAATACAATAAAATAAATAAAATTTTAAAAAACCCATAGAATCCCAGTGTTTTTTTAAAATTAAAATTCTATATTTTCAGCGAAGGGCCTGAACTTTTTGCACTCCTGGTATCACCCTCTTAATCAGTTAACTTACTTCATTGTTTAGCCTCCTTGCTTTTTTTCCGAGTATTGTGAGTGGAGAAATCTATTTTTCATGGTCATTAAATAGATATTAGCATTGATTGTGAAATAATAAAGATTAAGTTTCTCATTTCTCAAACCGGGCAATGTCAAATCTAATTACTTTATGTTACTATTTCTAGACAAGTTTTCGTAAAACATTTTCGCAGCATAAATATAGATGTAACAATACGTTTGCCAGAATTTTAGTTGACTTAGTTGTAAACAAGTTTTTGCCTTGGCAATGTCTACTTGGCTGAATCAATTTTACATACATCAAACAAGTATCTGTTGAAAGAAGTCCTCACAGTACCCCGATATCAGATTTAAATTTCAATATAATTGGCCCAAATGGAACCCATCTTTTTACTATTAATAGATTTCAGCCATGAAATGACAAAGCCTATCGTAAGAGAACTGGGGTCCATACTCACATCCCTCCCCCCGCGCTTTATTATTGATTGTTTTTAAAAGTTTATTCCTCTCCATTAAAAAAAATTAATAATTCTGGAATGAACAGCAAATGATAGATAGCATCAGCTGATCAGAAGCAAACCGATCCACCCAGAGAGGTGGTTGTATGAAATCACAACAGTTTTTGAAGACATTGTACAGCGCCGTCCCGAGTGATTGGAGCTATCACTCACTTGTTACATACTGGGCGTTTATCTGGAGCAGCGGTGTTTCTGTAGATACATTGGCGGATCCTGGAAAATGCAACTTGGTAGCGGAAGATTATTATTATTATTATATATTTCTTTTTTTAATTAAAAAAAAATGTTGTGTTGTCCGACGAAAATTATTAAACCGAAATACCTGATTGAAATAAGTATTGTCTTGTGTGCATTCTGTACTGCGCTCGTTTTCGAGATGAACTCCAGGGCTATTACTTCGACACCATTTTATGGTAAGTTGAAACAGCCTTGATGTGACAATAGTCATTTTGACTCCAGGCATTGCTTATTTTTAATGAACCCCGGCTCTCTTGTGTTGCTACCCTGTAGTAACGTGTTGTATATCTTCTGTATGGGACCCATCCACCAAAGAAAACATTGACAAACTAGAACAAATTCAAAAAAGAGCTGCCAGATTCATTACTGGAGAATATTCACAACTGACAAGAAGAACGCCATTAGTTAAATCATTAAACATTAAAACACTAGAGGATAGAAGAACCAAGAGTAAAGTAGTAATCATACATAAAGCAATTAATTCTAATTTAGAAATACAACACAAAGATAATTTAATACAACCCTCAGATAGACATAAGGATAAAAACACCTTTCTTATTCCGTATGCAAGAACAAACACATACAAATTTTCGTTCTCCCGTCAGGAATTCGGGCGTGGATTGGGTTGCCTGAAGAAACCAGGAAACCAACACTTTATCAACATTTAAATCTCTAATGCAAATGCAGGACTAAACACAAACCATAGATAAGCGTAGGTCGCAATAATCTTCTGTATAGAAGTAGCGTCTGTAACATATAATCTATATATATAATTCTCTTCGTGGTCGGACCCTGCGAGACAAGTTGCAAGTATGTTCAACAGATACTAATTTTAGAAAGCAGCGCACCAAATTACTGCACCAATGCATCAAAAGGTGTGCAAAGTAAATATGCGCTTAAAAAAATAATTATATGACGTCATTGTTTTCACTGATATTTTAATTTTGTAAAAAGGGAACAATGTAAAAAGTTATAAAATACTTTGTGTACATTTCAGAAAGTTTAATATTTCGTAATGATCAAACAAGGACAAGTTAGTTGGGATTTTGAAAAAGGTGGGCGCCGTAGGCGCCCTAAAAAAGTGCATTTTAAAAACTGTGTCTTTCAGGAAGTCTTCACTAAATCATTAGCGGCGTAAGCTATGCCGCGGGTCAGCTAGTATAAAATAAGATAATACACTCATGATATAATATTGCAGCTTGCGCAACTATTTCTCTGAATTCTCCGTGTTTCTTTCATTTCCAGTGCTGCATCGTGCTGCCATTATTTGGGTGCGTACCATTAAGGATGCAGCCATCGAATTAGTTTATGTTTTAATGTGCGACATAAAAGAAATACAACAGTTGGATAATTTACGTAAGCAGATTGAACTATCCTAGTTTTTTAAATACAACACATGGGCTTAAAGTTTTGTTTTATTTCCAGGAAAGGTCAAAGTCATGAATTTTAGCTCTCCACGTGGCGAATTCTCCACATTTATCCGGCCATCATTCTCTGATTAAATCATTTTCTTTAAAATTAAATTAATAACTTTACCCACGTGTGTTCAACAAACTATCACTCCATCCAATTTTCTATGCCATAGTTCTGTCCCTCACGCGCTCAGCAATTTTTTTTCCCTCTCGGAATTACCCACAACCAACCACATCACATACTCCGGGTTATATTGTATTGTTTCGTTTCGTTTTATTATGATGTTATTTTAAAGCATTGTTACAATGTCAGTAGTACGCGGAACACGAGCCCCCAATAATCCACGGTGTAATGTGTTAAGCGTCAGGGACAGATAACTATTTCTCTTTGTCTGCCAAGCTCATCACTTTTTGTGTGTTTTGTTGTTGTTTTTTTTGTTTCCCTCCATATTCTGGGGTTTCCCCTCACATCAACAATGCCGCATGTTACTGGAGGATTCCACTTCTCACAACTTGCCCTTGTCACGGTTAAAAAGCAGTAAAAACCCAAGAGTTTTTTTAAAAATTATCTACTCCTGGGCGCAACCCTCACTCCTATCGGTACCTGCGATACCCGCAAGGAGACATTTCACTTTAAAAGTTATTTAATTAATTTTTAAGCATCTTGACTGGGATTCGAGATTTAGTAAAACTTACTTTTACTCACGATAAACGAATCTCCAAGCTGGGGTAAATATATATAAAGGGGAAAAATCTTGAGAATATCGGACATTCAGAAACAATTATTTCATAAGACCTTTTCAAATCTCCATTTTGTATTTAAACTTTCTGAGGTGTTCAAAAGCTGCGATTTTGGTTTTTATCTCCCCTCCGACACGGATCCATTCCCTCTCTTGTTCACCCATCCCTCACCTCAAATTACGACAAGAAACAAGCCTTCCAGTCGCTAGACGTCCCAGGAGTCTGTGTGCGCGGCATATTTGTCACTTGGCATCTTATAGTTTGCTACTCATCCTCGAGTGTTGAAATTAAGGGAGCTCTTTGTCTACAAGCGCTCTCAACAAATGATGCTTGGGGAAATTACGCCGACCAGTCGTCGCCTGACACAAACAGAAGACGGTTGAAAAGGTGGGGGGAGGGGAGCTGGGCACCCACGACTTAAACGTCGCACACAAGAAGCAAATTAACAGTAATAAACAGAACTATGCAATAATAAGAAAGTGATAGTTTTCCCAATGTCTTATTCATTTTTTCCCCATTCGCTTTAGTTATTAAGTATGAGATATTAAACTGCGCACATGTTTTATAGTATCTCTATAATTGTCTCTTGTTTTAGGTTTTGAAGGAATTTGATAAATATACATAAAATCAAATTTCCAGAACACTTTAAAAGTAGGTTTGCATCGTCTCAATTAAAGGATATCCCACGACAAAACTGTATTTTAATAAAAAATTCAGGCAACATGAATGGACACAGACTGGAATTAAACGGCACACCGTATTTCGCGTGAAATTAGTTTGTTTGGTTTTGATAATTAGCGTATTATAACTTATTACCCGTTCAAAGAAAAATCAACAAAAATCCATAGAACGACTTTGTGATTTATTCACCTGTCCGCTCATAAAAGTCTTTCCGACAAAGTCGTCGGCGTATATCAGCGTGAGTAAAGTGCTGCCATATCTTACACTTAACCAGCGACTCGGCATGGCTGAGTGGAAGATGGAAGGGGGGGGGCGAGGAATGTACTTACCATCTTGTACACGCAGACCGCATGAGGACCGCAAGTGCAGTCTTAATAATGACATGAGATGGCATCGAACTATAAGTGTGGAAATATGTATATTGTATAATGCGGTACATTGATTCAATTTTTTTTAAATTGCCTTTTTTAATAATTGTGACTTCTGAGTAGCTGAAAATGTATTCCCCGATATACTCACAAATTAACTTTCCGGGACATGTTTTATATAACTATCTCAAATGTTGTTCACCTGGACTGACACTTTTGTGGGCCAGAGCTGTAATACCGAGAACATGTGTCGTCCAACGGTATCAACTCAAATGGCGCCCCTGCGACGCTTAAGAAGCATCGCCCCTGCGGCGCTTAAGAAGCATCGTGTTGTAAAAAAAGAATTTACGCACAGTTCTTTATGAAGTCGGCCGTAGATGCTATATTTCCACCCTGCAGCCTTAAAGGAGCGTGCAACGAAACGCATGGAAGTTCAAAGGACGTTTATCATTGTTTGAGCCGGTGGTCTTGGGGTATGACATATGGCTACTGATTTGGTAAATACAGTTCAGTACTTGCAGTGGGTGTTTTTTCTTTCTTTCTCCTCGGAACTGGCAGCGTTTTCGCCATTATACCATTAATTGAATCAATGCACTCACGCCACGGTAATGATACACTAAAAATATCATTTTTTAGACTTTAGTTTGCTTATAGTTTTTTTGAAGTACGTATACAAAAGACAATCACCTCTATTCGAGGCTAATTAGTGAATAAGTCGACATAAATGTTTGATTAAAGTCCGCCACATACTAATTTTGACAATGTCGAGCTCTCTTCAACTGACTTCACCATTCGTTACACTCCCAACAGAAAATACCCACATCTTTTCGAACGAAAAACAGGTCCACACAGCCTTTTAAGCATTCTGTACTTGAAATAAGCAACGAAATGTTTTTGAGAATGCTTGTAACTCCAAGAATATCTTCAAACATTTCGCATCGAATATACGTGTTGGTCATTTTCAAAAAATTATTTCTGAGTTCGACGTGAAATAACAGAATGTACCTAGACCATAGTTTTAGAATCTCCTATTTAGAGCATGTCTATTTAAAGTAGGGGTCTACCGATATATCGGCACGATATCAGGATATCGGCAACACCGATATTTCATAAGTGACATTTGGACTAAAAACTTTCAGGAAAAAAAAATATTTATAATTTAGATTTATAAATATCTCAACAAATTAATATATCGATCCCGATACCAGTATTTAAAGAACCAAAAGAGTACAAGTAGTGATATGTAAAGCCAAGATACAGCGTATTTACTATGATATTGTTTGAGTTAAAGTGTAGTATTTAACAAAAATAAATTAATGTAAATTTATATTTAAGATTGTCTTTGTTATTATTAATAAAAAATGTTTTGATATGTTATTTTATAGGGCTGAAC
>CALYLW010000669.1:315945-360726 GCA_944989445.1 Ampullaceana balthica
ACTGTTCTAGTAGCTTGACTGTAGAGCTGTCAATTCATTACTGGCATTGTGATGTCTTTTGTCTCATTCATTTCAGGCTTACAAAGCAATCCTTCCCGAGCTTGGCCGTACTTGAAACTGCAGCCATGAGTGCAGCCAAAATGGTTGCTGACTCCACACAGTCAGAGCTGGCAGACAACTTGGATGGAAAGAAGAAGAAGAAAAAGGTCAAAAAGGTAACTTTAATTAAATATTTTTTTTAATAAATAGAGGTGGCCGGGCACCTGTGTATGTTAAGGTAAGTGAAGTCTGAACGCGTCTAAAAAGAAAACACAACATCCAATATCAGGGTATCATCAAAATGATAGATTAGACATTTGTTTACAAGGTGTGTTTAAGTGGATTCATGTCTTCAATCTGTGTGTCTGAGCGAGTTAGTGAGAATGTGTGAGTAAAATAAAAGATCTTATTTGGAGAAATCACTTTGATTGGTAAAGAATGGTTATATAACTAAGTATACAAAGCCCTGAAGTTAAAGTTAAGTCCTCGTTACCATTTGTAACACATACCCAGTGCCATATGATTTTACTGCCGCCAATCACAGATGACTAACTTCCATTTATTATATTAGTCAGGAAAGAAAGTTCTCTTGCCTGAAGATGAAGATTCCGATCTTGACCTGAAGAAAGACCTAAAGCCCATCAGTGCTTACGTCAAAGATCGTCCGAGGATGATTAAAGAAATGTTCCACACCGTCCGTGGCAGTAGCCTGCAGAGGGCTCTACCAGATCTGCTAAAGGTAAGGGACTAGTTCATGATATTTATAAGCTAGTGCCAATTAAGATAAAATGTTATGGCTACTTTAATCAAATATATGTTATCATTAATCGAGGTAATTAATCTAGGTCTTCTCAAGCCATGTTTTTTTTTCCATGACACATCACTGCTCTCCTCTTGGATGAAGATCCAAGTCTCCCTTCAGTTTTTTCAGATATTCTATTTTATTTTTTTGTCCTATTCGTATAGTTTAAAATCACGGTTCTTCAAACTGTTAACTCAGAGAGTCGACTCACTGTCCTAGAAACACACCGAGTTGGTTCTGTGAATATTTTTAATTTTTACTTTTTGTTTGTTTGTGGCGGATGAACTTTATATGACAAAAAAGTATGAAAGATAACAAACTCTACACAGCTTATAAAGTAGTCAAATAAAGCGAAATGAATATGTAAAAAATAATTTTGAAAAAATGTTTATTCAGCATAAACAGTATTTGTATTTCAATGGGAAATATTGGCCTGCCATTTAGCTAATGTCATTGCCCAGCTTCAAACTGGTGGCCAGGCGGGTCCGATCTTTCCCGGGGCCCGGAACATGCAGTTTGAGCAGCCCTGGCCCCGCGACCTACTTTATGCTGCACTCATTACCCCATTCCTTTAACCCTGAGACTTGGCTTATTTTGTTTGGTTTATTTTGGTTTCTTAAGTAACACCATTGCTCTCATTCCGCTCCAACTGTGTCCCTGCACCATCTCATTTATTCACTTGTCGGTCTCTGTCCCAAGTCACTTTATATAATTTATATTATAGGAATTATGTATCGTATCCCTCAACTCGATGCATTGATTCCCCCTTATCAAATGACAAACACGGTTATTTCCCTCTACATTTTGCAATGGATCCAATCAACCCCCCCCCCAACTCTCCATTCATATATATCCCCGAACCTATTTAGTTAATATGGCCATTTTATGACAGATCTCATTGTCTTCCTGATTTTCATGCCTCTGTTCCTTTTTCATTCCTTGAACCCCATGACCTGTCTACCCAGGGCTTTATTCTCATAGCGATTTTTTCTTCTTCTAATCTCTTGGCCAAGGATCAGATAATCACACCATAAAAATTACCCCTCCCACCACACTTTTTATAATCCTTTTGTATCCCCCTCAGCTGTTAGAACAAATTAGTCCATGTCCGACTCTGCATCTGTTAGTCGACCGTAAAAGATAATGGTGGGGGCAGTGGGGGGGGGGTGCTGGTTCTGTTATGACTCACATGAGACCCACCGAATTCACTTAGGAATTAAGAATTTTAATATTTTCATAGATTTTCCAAACACATTCAACCAATTTAGTGTTAATTTCGTTATAATTGCAGGCCAAGTTCAGGTCTTCTTGATATGATTCTTTTATTTCCCCATAAACCCAATATCTAGCCAGATGAAGGCCACGGAGACTTAAAGAATAATTTTTCTTTGCGTTCAACAGTTAAGGCTCACTGGAGTACCACAGTGCAGGAACCCCTGATGTAGCAAGTAGCAGAGCGCAACAAATTAATGAAACCAACCAACCTTTTTTGTAATGGAATAACCAACAGACTTGAAGTATAGCTTCTTCCCTTACATACCACACAAACCGCATTTTTAAAAAAAAATCCTTAATTCCCTAAATAGCCATAATTAGTTAAGGAATAAGAACAACGTAGTCTTTCATCATTTTGAGGTTAAATATCTTGAGTATGCCAAAATATTTATCCGCCCTCACATCTTGTTTGTAGTCATCCTCTAACAATAAATTCACATACCAACATATACACGAACCACCAGGTCCGTTAGCCTACTGATGTGGCACATTATCTAATCGTCTTTGGAGCTAATCCTTCTAGAAGTCTATAGACTCTAGACACCCACCCCTTTGTTATCTCCATCGCCTGTTGCGTGTTTCACTTTCATCGTTAACACCATAATCCAGTTTTAGGTTGTACTGTAACTACAAATAATTAGCAGGCATTATAGTGAAGACGTTATGTCTTGAAGCGTAGAATCCGCATGAACAAATACATTTAAAATTCCCTCTTCCTTTTCGGAAAACAAAAGCTATGAAGTACTATATTGTAGAACTATCAACATAAGTAGCTTTTTTTAAAAAAATATTTTTTTAAATAGCACATTTATTAGCATATTTTGAATCAGATTCTAAACACTTACGGTATTTAGAATATTTTTTTTCAGAATCAGATAAGGGGAGATGGCTATAAAAGACAAATATTCAACGGGAATGAGAATGTGAATGGAACATAAAAGATATGACCGAAATATTAATTTTAATTTATTTTTTTAAAAATTTTTTATACATATTTTTTTTTGTAAAAGCTTATTTTAAAGGAAAACATGAGAATGGTTAGGGCCCAAAAAATCATAAAATATTGACAAGAAGAATAATGTTATGTAATTCAATGTCGTTTTCTGTGCAATCACATCACTTCTCCCACACTCCAATAACCGCACTTACCCCACACCATCACACATGCATTATTTTTTAAATATCCTATGGAATAAATCTTATGTTACACCCTCTCTCTCTCGTACTCTCTCTATCTCTGTCTCTCTCTCGCTACCTACCTATCCATCCTCTCTCTCTCCCCCCTCCGCCGTAATGTTTTGGTTTCCCTTTGAAACTCTATATTTACTACCATATTGTCTCTGTTCCACGCCATGGTTCTGCTCATTCCCTCTTCTTTCTTTGTTTTGTTTCTTTTTACCTCTTTAACATGACCAAAATATTCAGATCTAATATCGACCTGGGTCATAGGAACCACCTCGCACCCCACACCAAAAAAAAACACAATTCCACACCCCCTCACCATTCACACGCCCAAGGGTTTACCCCCCCTTTTTTTTTGTTTGTCCTTTCTGCCAAAAAATGTGAATGTTTGTTCAGAAATTGTTCTGAAATTTATAACATTGTAGAACCCCCTCGCCAGGGGGCATAATCAATACCAGCGGAGCAGAAGTTATTAATATTTGTTAAGCTTTAAGCCTCTTTCCAATAAAACGAATAGTAATTCTGATAAATTTGATGGGCCACCAGGAGAGAAAGCCCTCGGGTAGGGGGGTGAGAGTGGTGTAGGGGCGGGGCGGTAATACTGAGAAAATGGATAGGGTGGGTCCGATATTATTCCATTACCATTCTGCTTTATTCGAATGCAGCCTGTCAGGATTCCAGCTATTGTATGGGATGAACAGCCCTCGGGGTCTTTTCTAGATGGATCAAACTTACAAACGGATTGAAAAATTAGATAGATGGTATTATTATTTCAAAAGTAGGTTGTGTGTTTGGGGGTGGTGAAATGGCCGCAATGAAGAATGACGGTAGACTTTGATATTTAAAAAAAATTTTTTTTAATCATTCCTTTGCATAAACCGTGCGGTGACTTTATGGGTTGAACTTTCTTGTTGGAAATTTTTGGCACTGTTTGTGAAGGATGGATACAATTTCAAATGGATTTTATTTTTAAAACAAAACCAATGGGGAAAAAAAATCCACTCAATTTTTTTTAAAAACCATAATTATGCTAGGGAATCAAGTATGAACACCCCGTCTCCCAAGCGTGCCCATAAAATGCTCTGAAGTGCGATGCACCCTTGAATCTGTTAATTTTTTCAGAGATTTTAATTCTTGCAAGACTTAATTTGTGTGAGATTTCTTGGGGTAATGCTTTGTTAGAATTTTTACTTTTCTTTTTAGTTCATCTTTAATAATAATAGTGATAATTTTATTTTTTTAAAAATAATTTTAAAACGATTATAGATTTCCATTATCAAGTAAGAGACAAAATGTGAAAGTTGTAATTGTGTGTGCCATGTGTGGTGCTTGTATCTAGGACTTTCCTGTTTTAAAAAAACAAAAAAAATCTGGTTGAGATTCCTATCAAGTTTTATCTTCTTTGGGGCCATCCATAAAGTACGTCACGCGATTTTTGACCATTTTTAACTCCCCCCTCCCCCCTGTCACAAACTGTCACAAAATCTCGGACCCCCCCCCCTTAAAGTACGTCACACTTTCAAACAAAAATGTTGTTTTTTATTAAGAAAATAATTAAAATTTAATATAAAACACCGTGACGTCACACATGGCCGGAACCCCCTCCCCTGTCACAAACTGTCACACTTTCTTACACCCCTCCCCCCCCCCTCTGGAGCGTGACGTACTTTATGGACGGCCATTTTTTTTAAATGTCCATATGCCAGTGACATATTTTGTAAGCCACTGGTCTTGACTTGGAGTGTGTTATCACCAAGACCTCCCCCCCCTCCCCCTATTCTTGAACACAGGTTGTTTCATTCGACTGCTTTTATCTCGTTCATTAACACACGGCCGTCGAAGCCAACGCCTTATCGATAGTCATTTTATTAATCAGGTCTGGTAATTAGTGACGTGCTGGGGCGTGTTCGTTCCCCCATTTGTCTTCACCTATTCATTGTTGGCCTCGAACAGTTGAGGGCATCTGAAAACGGCTTTAATAAGTTAAAGGAGACCTTGTAGTTTAACGACAATCAATTTAGTAGCCGCTACAATAGTTAAAATGTTTCCACCGCTTTCAGTCCTGTCTTGGCGCCTGCCACGTGTTGGGCCAGGCCCGTGCAAAGGTATGGGAGAAATCGGGGGTGGGGGGTGGGTGGCCATGGGTGCTATGACAAGAGGGCGCCATCATCTTATCATTTTAGCTCAAAGGGTCCATGTCTACATCTCCTTCCTTCCAACGTAACGTTTGGTCAATCAGTCTATTGTGGTCTAAACCGCATTTATTCAATCAGTATGTTGTGGTCTAGCCGTTTGCTCAAGTCTATTGTTGTCTAGGCCATTTAGTCAATCAGTTTATTTGGGTGTAGGCCGTTTTGATCAGCCATTATATTGACGTCATTGCTATTTGGTAAACCAGTCTATTGACTCACGTTTAACCAGTCTATTGTGTCTTGACTTGTACATGGCTGTTGTTTGTGACCCCCAAATTGCATTCTTCTCGGAGTCATCAAGATGTTGAAGCTCATAGTCCCTATTCCGATCTATAGAACTTCTCTGAAATTGGCAATCCATAAATATCACGTGAAGTTAGATTATACGGTTTACTTTTCAGTACCGCGATTATACCATTACAACCAACATCACACAGTATTGTGGTCGTGTAACATCCAGCCCTTATTCCCAATACATCCATTGTCCGCGGTGAATTTTATTGACGGATCAAAATAAAAAATATATTAAAAAAAAACTTTTTGTTTGAAAATCCAATATGCCTCTTGTCTCATTAAGTCAGATATCCCCCCTAACGAAACAACGCTTTTTTGCCCATAAGAACTGATTCAATTCTAGCTGTATTTTTATGGCGCACGTCTTTCCCCTTTGTAGCTCTGTGATTTAACTAGAAATGAGCGTTTAAATGGGACAGTTGCCTTTTGTGTGTGTGAGAGAGGTCCGCTTTGTGCTGATATTGATTGGGAGACTCTCATATTAATTCTGCTGTCATAGATGCTCCGATTTATAGCTGACTGTTGAAAATAATCGAAGGGAAATCCTAGCTTTTATTGGGTGCCGTGTGCTAAAAAACTGATCGATGTAACAAAAAAAATGTAAACAAATTAAAGCCAGGATGTAGATTGATTAATTAGATATTTAATTACAAGATAAGGTCTGAACTCTAAAATGAGTATTGATTTTTTTGGCCCCACTATCTCTCTCCCTCTTTCTCCTCTCTCTCTAACTCTCTTTCTGCTACACAACAGATCTTTACCATAATATTTATATGCCTACTATTCATAATATTTTTTCCTGAAACATATAAAGAATATGCCATGTTTTGGATTTATGCAAAAATTTTTGATTTAACAATAAACCAAGCACAATAAGATTTTTGGAGAAACCAAATTGTCTTATTTTTCACAAGAGCTGTACTCAATTTTTATCATGTTAAACGGTGCTCGAAAGTTTAACCGAAATTTCAAACCTAATGCCAATTTTTATACACAGAAAAAAATACCTTTGATTATACCTGTAATCATGTGTTGCTATTGTACCTCTGTGACACATAAGATGTCGATATTATACAACTGTTCTCATCTCGTTATAATACCGTTGCGACTATAACCGTATTCCGATGTCAATTTCAGACAAATGTATTCACACAATGTCATTTACTTACAACTCTAGTTGTAGCTGCGCTCTTATTGTACAGCTCTGACTATAAGGATACTCCAATGTCGTTGTTGTACAGCTCTGACTATAAAGATACTCAAATGTCGTTTGTACAGCTCTGACTATAAAGGTACTCAAATGTCGTTACTGTACAGCTCTGACTATAAAGGTACACAAATGTCGTGGTTGTACAGCTGCGACTGTAGCATTGGAATACGGGACGAGATTTAAATCAAGGTTTATGTGAGCTACTACTGGGACCCATTAATAACGCCTTCCTCCTCCCGCCCTCCTCGTGGCATTCTTATTAATATTTATTTTATACATTGAGTTTGCGGATTCTAATGGCGTTTTATGGGCCGTTACAAATAGAATATTGATGCCCCTTTCGAGAAAGCAGATTAAAGAGGCAAATGAAAAAAATAGTTCAACATTTGTTTGTAATGAAATAAATGAAGCGAATGTTATCAAAGTGATTAATTTTGTTCCCAGACAAGCCATTTTGCACAATACCCATTCTCTCAACCCCCTCCCTCCCCACAAGACCAACACCTCTTCTGCTGTCCAGGTTTTTTTTTGTTTTTGTTTTTAAATAAATTTTACACTCACACATACATACACACACGCGCGAGTTGTCAGTGAAAATTCATTAGTTTGTAGCTAAAGCTCGCAAGCGTGTGTGAATGAGCAAGAAGTTATCTGACAGTGTGAGTGTTGGGGGAGAGAGAGAGAGAGTGAGAGATGATGGGAAGCATTAGTTGGGGTCAGGTAGTTAATGCTGATAATAATGAGCAAGAGAATTGCGTTGATAAACTTTCAGTTCAAGAACGGCTGTTTTAAGCGACATGTTTTAAGACTAGCCGGATATGAAAGGTTGTTCGATGATCAAATATAAAAATGAATATAGATATATCCCTACATATATTGCACCTAAGCGCCTCTGTCATCGCTATGTTCGAGAACTCTTGATTTTAATTTCTTTTTTTTAAATTGAAAATATATACGTAAAATCATAATCATTTTGGTTTTGAGACTAACAGAGCGTATTGTGTTTCTCGCCGTAAAATATTATATGACATGACCTCATTGTTTGAGTTTATAATAATTTGTGAAAAGGAAACGATGTAAACAAGATGAAATTTATGCACTGGGTTAAGATTGAGGCTACTTTTCAGCACTATTATTTTTTATGTATAGAAGGGCACCTTTGTGAACTTTTAAATGTTAATTTTCATTGGTAGTGGCAGTCATTAATATCACTATCATCACTTAACCTGGGTAAAAAGGAGAATATGAAAGTATTGAAAGTATCGTAGCACGGGTATTGCGCTTGTATATATATATATATATATATATATATATATATATATTATATATATATATATATATATATATATATATATATATATATATATATATGTTACAGGCAAAGTGAAATTCAGGCATTCTATAGAATGCTTAGGCAATGTATATAATGCCTGATGGTTTCAGGCAAAGTATGAAATGATTGCTATTTCATACATTGCCTAGGCATTCTATAGAATGCCGAGTTGTCGTCCGGCAAAGTATGTAATTGGGCTATCCCCGCCATTTTTTTCCGCCACTGATGTATGCGGTGGCGCTTTGGTCGTTGTTTGATGATGGCGATCGAAGCCTGTGAGTGTTGAAAGTTATTGTAAGACAGCGTTTAGCCGGTACAAGGTTCCACTACCATTTCAAAGAGAATATTGCCAAAATTCTTCTCATGACGTCATTTTATATCATCCGTCAGAGATTCCACAGATGTTCTCCCATAACGTTTCCCCTTGGATTGCTGTGTGACCATATCGGAGCTAATGTAGTCCTAGGACAGGAATCACGCCATGTTGACATGCATGCAACATCAAAAATTGGTGGACGATGTGAACATTGCTAAGATCACCATTAAGCAAGAACCACGGACTATTGCCTGGTGAAACACTATGATGTCATGATGGTGGAAAATAAGAGTCAGTTGATCTACCCTGTTAAAGAAGGCGTTAGTGCCATTCTGTTTTACGTCGCGGACTCCAAGATATTTGACGTACTTCATAAAGCCCATTTGACCATTGGATATTGAGGACGGGGCAGAATGTTTAAAGAAATTTCACCCAAATACAAGAACGCCACCAGTCATGATATTAAACTGTGTATTAACCTTAGTGCACATTGCCAGAACAAAACAAAAAGGTGTCAAAAAGGAATTGTGGTCAAGCTAATGGCTTTTCTGAATTCAACTCTTGTTGTCAGATCGACCTCATCGACTTTCAATCCCATCCCGATGGGGAATACAATTTTATAATGGCGTATCAAGATCATACCACCAAGTTCGTAGTTCTCAGGGCCCTGAAGACAAAGATGGCACAAGAAGTAGCTTTCCAGCTCGTAGACATATTTACGTTGCTTGGTGCTCCAGTGATTCTACAGTCCGATAATGGCAGGGAATTAGCAAACAATGTAGTAAGCAGCCTAAAGGAGTACTGGCCCACCTTGAAGATCATTCATGGTAAGCCGTGTCACTCACAAAGCTAAGGGAGCCTCGAAAGAGCTAACCAGGATATTGAAAATATGCTGTGTGCTTGGATGCAAGATGAAAAAACTGGCCACTGGAGGGAGGGGTTACGGTTCGTCCAACTCAAGAAGAACAGAGCTTTTCATTCTGGTATTTAAAGATCACCATACGAAGCTCTCTTTGGCTGCAGAGCTATAGCTCTAAGTAGGCCCCACAACGTCATCCACACCTGACGATGTTTTGCAAGATGTGAAATCAGAGGAAGACCTCGAAAATATAATCATGTGCTTTATTTGTATTACTGTCACTTTAAAATACCTAATTATCAATAAAGTCTTTTGTTGTGCTCTTTTTACACTTTGCCTAAACGAAATCCGGCCTTCTATAGAATGCCTAGGCAAAGTATGCAAAAGTTTTACAAATTTCATACTTTGCCTGAAACCATCAGGCATTCTATACATTGCCTAGGCATTCTATAGAATGCCTGATTTCACTTATTGCCTGTGGTTGGCTTTCCTTATGTCTCGTGAGACCACGCAAGTTTCTGTGCTCCTGTGGGATCCTCGCGCATGGCCCTGCAGCTTCTGTTGTGGCTGTACAAGCCCACTCGCGAATGGCAGCCTTTGCTGCACTTCTGGCATTGAAAGGCAGCACATGTGGTTGTCTGATACTGATTAGCTCTCCTTTTCCTCTTTTGGCGGTCCGCGTCTGCGACCTGTAACATATATATATATATAGATATAGATATACACTTAGACTAAAAAGAATAAAATAGAAGTAAAAAAAAGATTTTTAAAAACCACGTTTTTATAAGCGCACTATTAAGAAAAAATTACATTTTTAACTTTAAATTTTTACCATGATGTAATATGACTAAAAACGTGGGCGAGCGCTCTTTAGGCGTTTGGCTAAAATGATTAGGTTTTACAAATGACGAGTAAGAAAATGAGTGAATTGAATTAGTTAAGCCTGAGAAACGCCCGCCCCACGTTTTTAGTCATATTACATCATAGTACTTATTTTAAATTTTTTAAAAATCTTTTATTTTACTTCTATTTATTGGTAAAAAGTTCAACATACCGATCAGCCATGTGTTCATCGGTTTGCATTGGACCCCACTTACCTTGCCAACCTTGTGGAAATACATGTGGGAGGGGAGGGGCGGCTGTTTCAGCAGGTGGGTGGGGGTGCACCCAGAGTGAGCCGCCCTCATTGCTGAACTTATTAAACTTAAGCTTTGTGGTCCACCGAGTAATCTAAAGCTTCGATACCGCTCTACTTTGGGATGTATTGCTGACACCTGGTTGTAGTTAGATAACATTAAAGACATTCGCTCTCTTACTAAAAGTCAGTCAGTCTGTCCTGGTAGTTTCCAGTTTCACGCTTCACAAAACAGGAATCTTTAAAATTAATCATAGTTTGTTTTGTTTTTTGTTTTTTTTGTGTTTTTTTTTGTTTGTTTGTTGTTTTTTTGTTTGTTGTTATTTTTTGGTCGTTCTTTTATGACATGGAGATTTATCATTACATTTTCTTTCCCCATAATAGTTGTATAAAAGGGTAACAAACCTTTTCCGATATGCCACAACAAAAATATTTCACATTTTTTAAACATGAATTTTACTCCCACCTTATCTCTCGTTATGTTTTCAGATTCTATTTCCACCTTAACTCTACAGGTGTGCACACCTGCTGAGGATTTCAAACAACCAACTTCTTTTTTTTAAATTATTTCTAGAAATGCATTTTTTCGCACTTTTAACTGTCATAAAGTGGCAGGTGGTCGGTGAAGGTCAGGACGTGCCTATCTGGCGATTGCTTCTTTTTTTTTCTTTGGTTAAGTATAAGATATTTCACGTTAGCCATTATGATATAGTGTAAGTTTGTCCACACACATACACGCTTCGCCCCGCTTCCCCTAGTCCTTCAATCATCTATGTTGATTTGGAGGAGATAGGAAATAACTATATATAACATCTCGTCACGTCAGCCACCCTCACTTCTGGAACTCCAGTAAACATTAGTTTAATCACGTTAGATTATTTTAAAGAGCAGAAATGTAAACATTTAGGAGTTCTGTTTTACACTGTACATTATTTTTAAGCTGTTCAATTTTTAAACGCTCACAAGATCCTGCGGTGAATGTCAAGAAAGCAGACCGATAATTTGAATATTTGTAGCAAGAATTTGTCAGGATTCGTTATGATGATAGCCAAGTTGCTTTAGAAAACGCAAGAAACAAAGTGGGAACCATGGATAATTGGGGAGGAACATAAGAAATAGATGACATCTTAAAATGCCTGAAGAATTGGCAAAAGTTGCGAGACTTTCATCAGAAGAAATTGTACACGTTATGAAGAGCGTAGTTGACCTACTTCAACAGGTATTCAAATGTCGTTGTTGTACAGCTTGTTGCGACCACACAAATAAAGATTAAAACAACATTTGGATTTCTTCTGGACGTTAAAATGATTCTATGCAATAAATATGTGTCTGTGTCATTCGTAGATTGGGTGAGACTTTATTTCGTGACACCGAGTATTATAGATGAAAGGCTATAACATTGGAAGAAAAAAATGTCATTACTGTAATAGGAACAGGGCGCCAATTTTATAGTTTGTCCCTGGGCCCTGGGCACTAAATATCATAGCTACGCCTCTGCTAATGTTTACCGTCCAACATAAACGCTTAAAGTTGCGGTATTATAAAACACTAATCTGTCTTTACGGACATTTCATTAAAAAAAATTGTTTTTGCATTGTCCATGTTTTGCTCAAATATTTCCCTGTAAAGTACCGTAATCTTAACTTACGTTCTAGTCATCTTACTATCAACATATTTTAATATTTGATTGTCGTATTTGTACGATAAAGTTTAGGTACCGTATTTCTTACTGTTTACATATTTTAAGAACCACTGTGTGGAAACAACAGCTGACTAGATTAATTATACGTCTACACGCCTTAATTATTTTAACGATAAATACTTCAACATAGGTAGATAACACGGTCTGTTAACATTTGATAAAATCCGTGTATTGTTACATGAACCAAATAATTAAGCCTTTACTCGTGCAGATTAAGAAACACATTTTTTTTAAACATGGATATTTTCCCCAAATTATTTTGTGCATTATTACTCTGAAATTGGTAACTAGTAACTAGGTATTACATTTCCTAATTCAGCCAGAATTGCCGACATGAAACCTTATCATTATTAAGAAACTATTATATTTCCCAAAAACGTTGCACGGTTTTCGATGGATTTGTGGTTCAAATTTGGTCAATATCCGCAATCCATGTAGAAAAGTGTAGGACAAACAAACAAAAAACCAACTAACATAATACCCACAGTCCTTTGTCTTTTAAATATGATTTAATTTCTTTTTATGAGCTATTTTTTCTTTGACGTTTTGTTTCTGTGACTTATAGGCACTGTAACTTTGTTTTTTAAAAACAACATTTACAGGATGACCGCTGTGGCGCGGCACACTTATGAAACACTCCAGCCTCTTCATCATCGGCCCAAATGTATTACCCAATTCATCACCGCTTTCAGTCGCCTACCGTTGTGGCCGTGTTTCGATCACAGTAATCGGACATTACCCGCCTCCCATCGTTATACCGATGAGACCCCATTGTCCGTTGCTTCAGAACCCCGATATAATTGTTGACCCCCTGCAAGCCCGCGTCTTATCGCTGACCATTCTCCGTCGTCTGACGGTGAGATTAAGTGAGGTAGGCGACGCGGCTCTTGTTTTCTTGTGTCCATCATGTCTGCGAGTTAATCAAACCAGGAGACATGGTTAAAATGAAAGCCAAACACCACTGGGTCCCAGTTTTTGTTTTTACGTCTAAAAATCAACTCGCAACCCCACCCCCTCCCCCTGTTGCAAGCCGGGGCTGCGGCAGGTCTCGACTGAATTAAACTGTCATAAGATGGTGTTTGTTGATAAAATAGAATGTGGCTATCGTCGTCTGGTCTGCCGTGTATGGCCAAAGACAAGAAGTCATTAAGAATTTTCAAGCGACCTGTCACAGGAGATTAGAACAACACGTAAAAATAAATAGAGACGGTGGCGTCGGGGTTTAGGGAATAGCAGACATTTTAGGCAGGTTGCGCTTAGCTTTTGTCATTGTGACATTTAGTCCAAGTCGGATATTTAGCAACTTGTTTTTAATAATAATAAGTTTGGGCATGTTTGATTCGGTAGTTACTTTCAAGTTTCACCCTCCCTAACCCCTCAATTTGTTTACCACCCTCTGAAGAACTAGCGCCAAGGTAGGTGAGAATTAAACCCAGATACCTCAATGGAGGACTCTAACATAGATTCCTAAGTTACTCTGGCTTTTTAACATGTTCGTTATTATAAAACATATAAACATATACATGTACTGTGTCTTATTTCAATCGCCTGTTAATTTCTCCATCACAAGTTCACAGCTCTCGCGTCAAATATTTTCTTTATGTTTACCATTTTCTTCTTCTCTTCCTCCAAGGTCTACATCCTCCTGCTCTGCAGTTACTCTGTTAACCCTACTTTTCACTGCTTAATAGCCATTTCACATCATCATTTTAAGTTCCTTTCCCCCTGTCCTTTTATTGAATTCACTCTTCATGCCGATCCTCCTTCCCATCTACCTTTACATATTTCCCCAGCCTGACCCACCGCTCCACTCTCTTCACCATCACCTCCCCTTGTCCCTCACCATATCTCTTCTCTCTTGCACCCCCACCCCCCCCCGCCCTGTGATTCTATCAAATCCACACCATTGGCATTAACACCACCTCACCGCACCCTGTCTTTATAATACCCCCAAAGCATTTAATCCCCAATTACGCTCTCCGTCACCCCTTGTACCCCGACACTCCATACTCCCCGACACCCCGTGCTCCCCCCCCCCACCAATGTTCCCTCTAAAGTTCGTTGGTCAGTGTGCAAAGTAAAAAAATATCATGTGCAAAGTTTCACAGAAATAATTTTTTGTGCTATATTTTACAAAATTTACTGCGCGGAAATTCTTAACTGCTGCGCGGTGTCGGTCAGATATCTGCGCAGCCGCGCAGCTTCAAGGGAACATTGCTCCCCCCCCCCACCCCGTGCTCTCCGAGCCATGTAATAACATTCCGAAAAGACCCGAGCACCGTGTCCCTCCTTCTCGTAACAGAGCATGACTGGCGATTATGAAGCAGTTGCGGCCCAAGAGGCCCGGAGGCTTGTCCTCCCGAATGCCGTAATTAAACCCCCGTCTGTGGGCCGTAATCAAGGCCGTTTCATTTCCTTTTGGTTTTGAATGCTCGCTTCTCCCATCAATATCTTGACCGCGCAATTACGCAGTTTTGAGAAATTTGCAAATCGCGAGGGCCAGGGAGCTCCAGCGGTCGGATCGATGGCGGGCGGGGCGGGAGGCGAAGCTGCGGTTTCATGCGGGTTTTTATGTCCCCCAATAAACATGGTAATGTGAGCCGGGCAGGGGGGCGGTCAATGACAGTTGCAGTGTGCATAGATTTCTTAGTAGCTTCCCTTTACTACCAATTGGGATGGGTTTGCTTAAAACTTCATATACCGGGTTGTCTTTCCAGCCCTATCGCCCCCCCCCCATTTGCTCATACAGGATTACACCCCAACCCCAGGATAATAAAGGGGCATGTGCCCAACGTTACATTATTGTTGTTTCCGTTATTGACGTGATTGCAGGCCTTGCATGGAAGTTTTGTGCAAATAATCCAAATGTTCTTCAAATGGATTAAATAAAACTTTGTTAATGTCCTGAAAATAACGGAGACAATGCGTTCGACCTATATAATTGAACTCATTTTATTTTAATTTTTAGTGCCCATGCTGACTAACTTTAAATTATGATGGATTCCATTTTTTCGATTAAAAAAACAACAAACAAACACTAAAACAAAAATGAATCCTTGCGATTTTTACATGATGGAGATTTAACTGAATCGCCTTGTTTTAAATGGAAAAATGATCGTCTGCTCCATCGGCGTCGCGTGTGCATGACACGTGACTCAAATGAGCCAATCATTTTTAAATGCCCTCTTTAAATATTGAAAAGGACAGCTAAATCGATAAAAGTGAAATTTGGCACGACTTTGTCAATGGAAAAATTAATGACAAAAAATATTGGTAGCCATAAAAATAATGTTATAATTTTCACTTCCGAACATTCGATATTGAAATTTCCAACGTGAAATTAAAACTTCCAACAAAAATAATAAAATGCGTTTGAATAAAATGATATATTGCCTCTATGTTTTAGTAAAAGTTTGTAAAAGATTATAGCTTTCCCCTGGTTTATCAAATTTGAATTAGATTCAGAATCATTTTTTGTGTGTGTCTGAACTCTGTTACAATAATTGAGTAGGGATACTAACTATTTTTATCTGCAGTACTGTAGTTTTGAGATAGTTTTAAGAACCGAATATACTGTTTATATAGCCCGTTCGCTCATAAGCCGACCTCCCTCCCCTCTTTTGGGAGAGAATAGTTATAAAAAGTGTGTAACCCGCTCGTAAGCCGAGCCCACAAAATAAAGGACAGCGTAAACAAAATGGTACACATTTAAAAAACAAACAAACTACAAGCTAAATCGGTCATTCTTTTGTAAACAGTGGCGAAAGCTCATACATTAAAATTGAAAACAAAATTTTTTAAACAATTTATTAAAACATTCAAAAAAAAGATTTAAATGAATAAATAAGGTAAGTGCAGAGGTTTAATAATATATAGCTTCTGGGAGTGCAGTCGAATCTTGTAGAATGTAGAAAAGGACCTTGATGATCTACAATAACAAAACCGATATTCAATGTACATGCAGAAATCACTTATGACCCGCTCGTAAGCCGACCCCCCAACATTTCCCTCTAGATTTTGTCCAAAAAAGTCGGCTTTAGAACGAGTATATACGGTACTTAACATGTTAAATGTTATCAATATTACTTCTGGATTCTTGGAAAAGGTATGCACCAATCTACTCTGGTCTCTTTTTTTGTCTCTCTATACAAATAAACATGTTTGTTTTTATTAATTGTTTGTTGTTTTTGTACGTGAATGTATCCTCTACTGTTTCAATCTTAATTAAATCTTTAATTTAAATTCCCGATCTCCTCATGGCGATGAAAAATGTGGTAACCTTTTTTAAAGGATTTTTTGTTGAGATTTTTGATGCTGTATACGTTCTATAACTTTATAAATTATATATTATTATGCGACATCAGTGATACTATTTCTGTGCTCCTGAATGACACCCATTCCATCCCTGCTGAAGGTAACTTATCCACATTGATTTAAAGTTTGCTATGATTCTAATGATTTAAACCCACTTGTCATGACTATGTTGTGATATTTGTTTCCTCCAAAGAGCATTCCGATGGACGAGCTGGAGCAGCTCTGCCTGGAACAGCTGGAGGTCATGTCTAAGAAGCGCATCCGTCGCATCATAGCCGGTGAGGAGTCCTGCAACATCTCGTCCTCGGGGACAGAGGACGACACCAGCGACGACGAGCTGCCTGGTACGTCAGATCTTTCTGTTTTTGTTGTTGTCGCTGTAGTTGTAGTTCATGTTATTATTTCCATGAATTCAAGGTGCATCTTCCAGCGCTGCGACTGATTTGTGGTGTGTGTGTGTGTGTGATTAGCGGCGAGATATTCATTTCTGTTATCCGAAACCCTTATAAACTTGCTCATCATTCTGGAAGAGAATAAAATGCTTTGTTTCATTTGTGACTTTGAAATGGATACCACACAGAAATCTAGTTTCATGTAGGCGATACATAAATTTAAATAATCGTCAAGTGTGTGAGCCAGTCTCTCACTATATCATCATCATTTGTCCTTTGAGTTCCTTGTGGAACATAGGGCCTCTGTCAAAGCTCGCCACTCTACACGGTCCCTTGCCAGTCGCTTCAGTTCTTCCCAGCTCTTCCCAGTCCTTCCAGCCTCGTCCAACATGCTCCGTCTCCATGTACGCTTGGGTCTTCCTCGTTGTCGCTTGCCCTGGGGGTTCCAATCTAAGGCCTGCCTAGCCCTGCTGTTATCTCATGCACTATATACATTGATATAATTTATCTAAGCCCAGACACATGGGGTCTTACCACTACAGTGATGTCCCAAATTCTAGTTGTGGCCAGCTGTGGGTCATGAACTAATTGCACACGGTACCAGTACTGCAAGTCAAATTTCCAGTCATTGTGCCAACATCAGTGACTCCACATACTTCGTATTCAACACATGCAGTTAGCATTGGTCTCTGGCGATGGGAGATAACCTGTTTGACAATCTTTAACCTATAGACATCATGACTGTAAATAGAGTGCACATCCCCAATGGTTTATGGTATAGTACAGTACAGTTGGTTCATAACTTTTTCAGTGGTTCTCAAAGGTGCATAGCTTGAACAATTTGATCGGCATCGCATGGGATTGAAACGCTTAAATTCCAGTCTTCTAATGTTAGTTCTGTGTATGATAAGAAATCTTGTCTCTTACATCCATTAGTGCTATATATAATACTATTTCTTTAAGAGTGTGTTATATCTTTCCTTTATTAAAAACACTACAGGAAAGTGACGATATCTAAAATTCTGATTCATTTCAATGCTAATTTTTTTATATCCTATTTTTATGAATAAAATTCAATGATAATAAATTATGTAAAGGCCACATAGATTGCCCTAAGCTCCAACTCTGAATTAAAAGATCCCACGCCAGCTTCAAATGGTCCCGCTCAAGTCCAAACGAAGGGTTCAAAAATATGTTTTCATGTTCCGATGTTGGTTTTGTTTGAGGTCGTTTTCTCGAAATCTTTTGAAGACCCCTGACCTTTAGACCTGACGCCACTGTCACCACCTTTGGTACAATTTGAAAAAGTGGTGCCATAAACAAGTACGCGGCGCCCAACTAATGCATTGTATCGTTAGATGTATGTTAATCTCATACACCGGGGCCGCCCTATCATAGAGCAGGCACCCAGCCCTCATGTTTGCCCATCTATTGCGAAGATCCATTATTTAATAAGCTGTCAAAACTTCCACTGCTGACCTTTGTCGGCCCGGTGTCCCCCAGCGCGGGTGTGTTTTTTTTGTGGGCGCCACCGAGGGGACCCACCTTGGCAAATAGATTTACTTTCAATTCTACGCTCGACCTTTACGAGCTCCTCCGAACGCCGGACACGCACACTCACGCGCGGTAAAAATAAAAAAAAATACTATTTATGTATCGCGAACACACACAAAATGCAGGCTTCATGACTTCTAGCAGTGTTGGAAATGTTCATATCTGATGCAATATTCATACAGCGCCGCGAGGGACGTCACCATAAACACAACCTTTTGAACTTCACTGAACAAATTTATATACGTCCGGCACTGCAGCCAAAGTGACACGATGACACCGCGGTTCAGACGGACGGTGGTCCGGTGAGAGCCCTTGTCGCACGATTAGCCAGGAGTTATGTTTTAGACGGGTCAACTCTTGCAAGCTGGGATAGCTGCAGTTTGTCAACAGCAGTCTACTGGCTAAACAAACTCAACGTAATCCCATTTTTCAATGCTACTGTTTTAAACTAAAGTTTTTTTTAAATTAAAAATAGATTTGCTTTGAGATTTTCTGGTGTCAAATACATTTCTCATGATGTGCCAAGCAGTTAGATGCAATTCTAATGTTTGTCTCGCAGTCGGATATAATGTTCATGATTTGTCTCCTTGTTGCATCCTTTTCTCATGTGTCTCGCAGCCTGAAATCATTCACATAACGTATCACAAGAGCTTCTTAATATAGCGCAGTTGTCTAGACATTATTGTCTCTACTTCTTTTTCTCTCACACAAATTGCTTTTGATGCAAAATCTCATAATGTTATAAAATTTTTGTGATACATATGTCTTAAGAGTTAATCATGGGTACACAGCGTCTGTGATTTACACAGACTTAATAAATAAATGCAAACTATTTATTCACGGAAATCTGATGGTTGTAAGAAAAAAATGACAGGAAAAAAATTAACAGAAAAAGTATCAAATAAATATTTGTACATTTATAATAAAAAAGGTATGTGGGTTTGTTTGTTTGTTTGTTTGTTTGTTCCACATAGGTGGATTTTAACCAAACACGGCACATGTATCATCCACCCAGTTATAGAATAAAATCTAGAGGGTGTTGTTCGAAATTAACGTATTGTACCGTTGCTTGGCCGGGGACCATATTGTCTTTTTCCCCCTCATATAAGCCTTGCAAATATAATTTTAAGCATTGGCTACCGGATGGATGAATCCTGACCTAGGCCAAATTGAGTACTAATAAAATATTTAAAACAATTTTTTTAAAAAGCACACGCTTTTATTTACATATAGAAAGTGCACTAAAAAGAAGAAAATAAAAAATTTCAATCCGTGAACCTATCGACTGCACATAAAAGACCATCACAACTCATTTCTTATTGCAACTACTCTTTTGAATATAGATAATTTTTTCTAATTAATATGATAGTAGCATGTATATGATTAAAGTTGTGAAACTTGAAATGTTTATTAATATTCATAAAATTTTGTATTTATGTTTCGTAGCCTTGTACATGATTGCGAGTTGTGATGAGGGCCCCACGCTTTTATGTGCAGTCGATAGATTCACGGATTGAAATTTTTTATTTTCTTCTTTTTAGTGCACTTTCTATATGTAAATAAAAGCGTGTGAAAAAAATATTTTTTAAATACTTTATTTTCTACTTTTTAGTATAACATTTTTTAAATCAATTTTTCGACATAATCAATTCAATTGAATTAGTCAAACTTCGTTGTCTATAACTTAAATGTGATAGTGGTAAAAAGATAAATTATTAATTACAAATTTATGTATTAAAAAAACAACAACAACAGTTTCCGCAACTGAAAATTGAACCCAGTACCTCCAGGTCGAAAATCCATTACGTTAACAATTCGGCCAACTAGGCTACACAAATTCCAGTTGTTCCTCTTGTATTATCATGTCAATTTAGATTTAGTTTCGTATTACTGAGCTGTTTAACACCTGGAATGTGGTCACCGATGGCTGGTGGTGAACTCCGGTGACATTCACTTGAAAGTCAAGAATAGCACGGATACAGATTATATATAAAGATAAACTTTAAAATGCATTTATTTCATTACGGTACATTCGATCGATCTGAAATTTTGATACAATGTATTGTCATCCAAGATCTATCTGTGGTAAAATTTTGAGATCTCTAGGACCATCAGAAGTGGTTTAATTTTACGTTACAAGATTTGACGGATACAACATACAACATACTAACAGTGTGAGTTAAATTAAAGCGTGTAATAATTTTAAAAAACTTAATGACTCCCGTTAAAATGTTATAGCGATTTGAACCCATAATTATAATATCCCACTCCTTCGGGGTCTGCAGCCCCTACTAATCCATCTGTTCTTAAAATTTGCATGTCTTTATTTCACTTATTATTTTATAATGTAACTTGATAGCCTGTTACCCTTGGTGCCCCACATAACTTAATAAGAAAAATCCATGGAGTGATAGCCATAATGTTGCCTTTCTTTGCAATTTTTTTACTTATTTCTCATCAAAACGCCAGAGCTTGTGTCCCCTCACCAACCTGACGCGAAGTGGAGACAATAACAGGACACCAACAGTAAATACAAACATGCACTTTTGTTTCAGCATTTTGCTTTGAGGCTAACTTTTTAAAATCTTTGAGCTGAGATGTCTACTAAAAGCCATAACTAAAATTACACGATGCTTGAACAATGTATAGCCCCGTTGAACCTTTAAGGTATTCCATCCAACTTCACATCCATTTTTCTTACATGGCTAAATCTCTTCTTTATACACGCCCACATTCTTCATTTATACATGCCCACATTCTTCATTTATACATGCCCACATTCTTCATTTATACATGCCCACATTCTTCATTTATGCATGCCCACATTCTTCATTTATACATGCCCACATTCTTCATTTATACATGCCCACATTCTTCATTTATACATGCCCACATTCTTCATTTATACATGCCCACATTCTTCATTTATACATGCCCACATTCTTCATTTATACATGCCCACATTCTTCAATTATGCATGCCCACATTCTTCATTTATGCATGCCCACATTCTTCATTTATACATGCCCACATTCTTCATTTATACATGCCCACATTCTTCATTTATTCATGCCCACATTCTTCATTTATACATGCCCACATTCTTCATTTATACATGCCCACATTCTTCATTTATACGTGCCCACATTCTTCATTTATTCGTGACCACATTCTTCATTTATACATGCCCACATTCTTCATTTATTCGTGACCACATTCTTCATTTATACGTGCCCACATTCTTCATTTATTCGTGACCACATTCTTCATTTATACATGCCCACATTCTTCATTTATACATGCCCGCATTCTTCATTCATACATGCCCACATTCTTTATTTATACATGCCCACATTCTTCATTTATTCGTGACCACACTCTTTATGCATATAGAAGACTTCAATGTTTCGTCTTCACCCTACACGTCATGTTTTTATGAAGCTCATATACGGCATCTTTTTAAGAAGCCCCTTTACGTCATGTGTATATTAAGCGCATGCACGTGATGTTTATATTAAGCCTACACGTGTGGTTTTTATGAAGCCCCTACATGTCATTTATTTATTATTGCAGCCCCTACACGTCATGTTTTGATGAAGCCCCCTATGCGTCATGTTGATATTAAGCCCTACAGCCATGTTTTTAAGAAGTACCTATACGCATTTTGCGCAGCCCATCTGCTTTTGTAGCCCGGGCTTATTCCATGCGTTTGTTTCCACCGCTACCTTTCACAGTAGACACACGGATGAGCACAACCTGAAGCGTCCATTGTTGGCGGCACGGCAAATTGTCTAATGACCGGCATATTCCTTTAATATCAGTTGTCTGTGCTTCCGCGTAACGGCGCAAATTATTCATTGGCTTTGCAGTTTGAAATAAAGAGTTTATTCCCTTTGGGACGCTTGTTCGAGTGTGGGGGGAGGAGGGGGGAGTGTGTGTTCAATTGACGTGGGTGAGTGTTTGGTATGGGAGATGGGGTTTGGACGTAGCCAATAATGAAAATTGTTACAAGTAGCGCAATCTTTTTGTTTTTGTTTTGTTTTACCCCAATCGATTTTTGTGTGTCCGTGTTGGACTTGTTGAAACAATTAAACCAAACTTGAGCTGTGATCTCACCGAGCGATTACGCCCGCTTTCAAATTCTATTCCTCCCCCCGAAGGGCTTGATGTCAACCCGAGGCTTTTTGACCGCGTCACTCCTTGACCAAACGAACATCGCTGTCCAAGCAGCCCTCCACTTCCACACCCTCTCCCGGCAGCATGGCGTCTCATCTCTGTCAGTTGTAACGGATTTTGTTAGTGGACGTAAATGATCCGATTTGTTGACGCCATAAAAAACACTGATAAGAATTCAATATTTATTGTATTATTGTTATTATTACCACTATTTAAAGTTTCGTATTTAACATCACAGGGATTCTCAAAAATACGGGGCTTATACTTATCCATATTCATTTTGATCTCCATTTCTAACGTTAATTTAATTTTATCATTATTATTATTAGTTTTAAAGTTGAGAGTAAAGGACATACAGAACAAAAGATGTTTTTGAGGCTATTGAATGCAAAACAAAACTGACGTGTATGTTTATAGATGATATATTTTCAATGTGAAACGACAACGAAATAATAAAAGAAAAATAGAAAAGTATTACAGCTGTCACTCATAGCAGAACCATTCTTTAAAACAACTTTTCTAGGCAGAATAATAATTTGAGACTAAATTAACTCACCTAGCGCTGGACTATGAATTTAAAGATGCATGTTCCTCAAGACTTTTTTTTTAAAAACGTGGAAATATATTGACTGTGTTTGCGTTGTGTTTATATAATAGAAGGATTCTGAGATACATAATTAAATATAATTTTATCCAATTTAATTGTTTCCTATTTAGCAACACATTTATTCATTATAACTAGAAGCGAGCTGTCCCTCAAACCACTGGAGAACACATGATGTCGACGCCGCTACATTGAAACGTCTGTTCGCCATGTTTTTCCGAGGCGAGTGGCTAAACGATTGAAGCCCCCCCCCTTTTTTCCCCGCCCAGTCACTGCAGTCAAGCTATTTAAACTCGTGGAATCTTGACGTAACATTTTCCTGTTCATTCAAAAACAATGACACGTGGTGCACTGGCACCCCCCCCCCACCCACGCGGTCGTAAGCGCAGCTCCATTGACACTAACCCCAGGCGTGCATCGTTCCTCGCCCAACCCCCACCCCGCCACGAAAAGCCCCATCACGCCCTCGGAACTCTCTAAGAGCTCGGTACAACTAATAAATTTCGCGGTCTGCCAGATGTTATTGTTTGAATTCACCACATAGAAAATGGGCTGATGGTCCAGGGACATTTGGGGAAGGGGGCGGCTGTGAGAATGAAATGTAAGATTTAATATGAAAGTGACAATATGTGGGACGTGTAAGGATAATTCGTGACTTCTTGTTGCTTGGATGGGGGAGGGTCGCTGTGTGTATGGTGATGGTATGGAGGCACCATAGCTGGGTAGGTGTATGTTGATGGTTAAATGTTTGCTTTACGTTTTGGGTGGGGGTCGGGGGTGGGGAGTGGCTAGAAGCCAATAATCCCATTGAATATATTTGAAAACGTTTTTCTATCTGCCGGGTGTCATTTTTTTTCCTCTTTGGAAAGATCAATTGGTTTCACGGATGGCCTTAATTAAAGGGACCGCCATTACCGTGGGGAGGTGGGGGGTGTCAGGCCAGAGCTGCTGCACGAGATGTAGCAACGACAAACGGTCATGGGTGGGGGAGGGGGGAGTGCAGCAATCATAAATAAATGGCGAGGTCCGCTGTTTGAAAGGCTTGTTTTATTGACGTTGTTTCAGGGCCAAACGTCAGGGGAAAATGAAAGATGCAGAGCTGTAGGATAAAATTGGGCTTTTAAAGCCAACACAAGGAAATACATCAAACCTTATACTTTATATATATATATATATATATATATATATATATATATATATATATATATATTTATTTATATATATATATATAATATATATATATATATATATATATATATATATATATATATATATATATATATATATATATATATATATATATATATATTTATATATATATATATATTTATATATATATATATATATAAATATATATATTTCTGTGCCATTTTGTTTGTTTGATTGTTTGTTTGTTTCCCCTATGATTGGTGCCGTTTAGACTGATGGATTTCAGTGTTTCTACTTGTTATATCAATATTATTTGTATTAAGGGCAATTTATGATTTGAAACAGAACATTTGTGGGCTTATGAGTCATTTTGAATTTTCTAAAAATCACCCATAAAGGTGGGGGTTTTTTTTAATTTTTTTTTATAATTATTTTTTTTAATGCGGTTGAACATTCCAGTCATTTGGGATGTTCCTTTCCTTCCTGGGTGGAAAGGTGTTTGAATTTTATCAGGATTTCACCTCTCTAATCAGGGCCCATGTTGTTTGCAAGCCCTGTTCTCTTCAATCCTTGTGTTTTTACTAGTCCCTCCCGTTCAGCTATAACAAGGAGGAAAATACAGCTTTGAGAATAATTTTGTTTATGAAATTTAGCGCGTGCCCAGTCATTCGGATAAAATGTTCAATGTCTAGCCACTCGGGCTATGATGTCAGTTGAACCGGCCTGCTGTCGGCTGGTTGAACTTCGATCATCGATCTCTCGTTTCAAAGAGTTGTGACGCTGCCCGATGAAAGTCCTTGGATTGATTTCATTGTCGCTGCATTGTCTTGTCGCCGCAACCGTTTTAAGACTTAACATAGAGGTGTTGGAGTTGAAGACCGATTGTCTCACCATATCACAGTTGAGCATGACTGGTCCACTTTACAGGGGTCGCGTCTTCGAGACTTCCCTCCGAAACTAGCGCATGTGGAGTTTCTTAGTGATTCGTGCGTGCTTCGCCATTATGGTGAACGCGCATCATTGATACGCCGCTGACATCTTTATCAGTCGATATGTTGCCAAAATTGTAAAATCGTGTGGCTTGTTCATGTGCGATGGGTAACAGTACAGTCTAAGTTTTTTCCCCGCAGATTTAGTGACGTTATAAACTGTTAGCTGGATTTACCTTAAACATATCATTATAATAAGCTCTCTTTTTTCGAACTCTGTGTAAAATCAACTGAATCTTAATTTTACTCCTATCTGATGGGCTTTTGTTGCAGAGCCTGTAAACCCGGGGGCAACGGAGTTCGCCCCCCCCACCCCACCCCACGAGTGCCCTCATGACGTGGAACAGCTGCGCCGTAAAGACTGGTCCGACAGGAGGCCCGGCTTCCTCCCTCGGACGTCTCTACATCGCTCGGCCATTAAGGGCCGCGTAATTAATTTTTAATGTCGTCATCTGTAATATCGTGTTGATGGTGGCCTGTCTTGTGTCATAATGGAGGGTCTCGTTAGTTTCAACAACCGTCTTGACCCCACCCTCAGGAATCCCCATACGTTTTTTTTGTTTGTTGTTAAATCAAGCAGTTGTGACGCAATTCGAAAAGGTCAATAATAAAAATAATAGCGCTGCTGAAATTAACGATTAATTTCTCGATTAATCGTTAAAAGTTTTTAACGATTAATTTTTTAACGATTAATCGACCCACCACTTATAAATGTACCGGAAGTCAAAAAGTAAAATATTTCGGCCGATAAATATAAACTAATTTCCGGACGATTACACGAACATTTTGGTTTTAAACTATTGACTGACGTGAATGTTCAAAATGTTGATAAAGGTTATTGTGTCCATTGAGAGAAATCGTTTGCCTGCCATGCAATGTTCCCTGTAAGTCTAAGCTTCGTTGGTCCGTATGCAAAGTTTAAAACAAAAAAACTCGTGTGAAAAGTTGCACAACGTCCTTTTTTGTGTGCAATATTTTCCAAAATTTGCTACGCGGTGATTCTAAACTCATGCCTGGCGTCGGTCAAATATCTGCGCAGCCGCGCTGCTTAAAGGGTACACGGGTACATTGCTATCATGGTTCTAACACTTCGCTTACATATCACCTGCAAACCAAACATCCACTACACTGTAAAAAATCTTACCGTAAAAGGACAGTAACTTATCGTGTACTAGCTGCCATTAACTAACCGTCTTTATGGGGCATTAACGGTAACTTACCGCAGCGATAACTTATCGTTTTTGGCTTACCGTTATTTTACGACGGAATGTCGTAAACTCTTAGGATACCGTTAACGTTAAGTTACCGTTATTTTTTTAAAAAAACGATAACCAACCCCCCCCTCCATTTTAGGGCAGCCCTCCTACCCTCATTAATACAGCCCTTGTTTTAACATTAGCTACTAATAAGCAATACAAACTGGACGAAAATAAATGAGATAAGTATTTTAAAAATTAATACATTTTTTATTAAGTCCATTCAGGTCATAACAGTATCAACATTCATCTTTGTGTACATTCAAAGTCTGAGATCTCTTATTACGCTTGCAACTTTTCCGCTAACGCCTTCTTCTGTTGCTTTTCCTTTACTGGATGTGCTGCTGCCATTTTCTTTTATCTTGCATCCACCTAATTGAAAAAGAAAGGAATAACAGGTTTATTAAATTCTGTAACTGAAAATACATTTAAAGGAAAGCTTAAAATGTAAAAACACACAATACATTGATAGCAGTTAGTGTTTTTGAAAATTACATGTTCAACCAGAGCATTTCAAAGCATCCAAGGTTGAATACAAAACCAGTCATTGTCATAAAAATGTGTAAATAAAAAAAAATAAAAGAATTAAAACCATTACATAATTTTAAAAAAAAATTTTGTTAAAAAAAATTATTATGAATGAATGAATGAATTTTGAATAATATAAATTTTTTGTTATATTTTTTTATTGAATTTTTTTTTATAAATTTTTTATATTTTTTTTAATTAAAAAAAAATTGAAGGTTTTCTTAAAATGGTCAAGAAAAATTTGATAAATTAAAAGTAATACCAAAACTTTAAAAAATATTTTTAAATAATTGGTGAAAAAACTTAGTTATTTCAGCTTCCAAGAGAAAGCTGCTTCTCAAAAAACAGCTTTGCTATAAGTTTCTTGTAGGCTGAATAAAAGGGCACACATAGATGGGTTAATGAATACTAAACCTCCTTGGCTAAGATTTCAACAAAGAAGTATAACAATAATAACATGACTAGAAGAAAACGATTCAGAAGACAAAGTAGAAAAAAGAAAACACAAAATTTAGTTTATTAACGTTTAAAGCCCCATAAGGTTTTCGGTAAACTTCCGCCTCAGTCCCCTAAGGATTTCCCTTTAATTGCGATCAACTGGTTATGCAATTGAAAAAAATTATGGAAAATGAATTTATATTATTATTATCATACTGACTTCATCTTTTAGGATAAGAATGGTTATTTTATGTATCCAACAGACCGACTTGAGTTTAATACTAATTTTATCTGTAGTTTAGTACTATTATATTTACAAAAAAGCATTGCAAAATCACATCTTCAAAAAAAAAGGAAATTTTTTTTTAAAACACAAAAAAACAAACATGCACAACTTCGCGAATGGAGCGATAACACTAGCAAAGGCAACCATCGCCATTTCCGGAAGTCGACTAAAGCTGCTCTCACTAAATGAAGAATTTCTTTTATGATCTCATTACTAAAGAGAGTGCCAACGAGTCGCGCATTACCTCGCTTTTGGGCATTAAACGTTAAAATTATCTATATAATCTGGAAAGAGCCTTTACTAGTTAATCTTAACATCTGCAACCATAAGGCGGAGAGGGACGCATACCAGATAGTTAACCCTAGAACTGTCCAGTCAATTTTTCTGTAGCGTCCTGCCATTTTAGCTTTTTTCATAGGCTTATTAATAATGACAAAATTCCATACTGAATGAACTCTGAGACCCTAACATGTATACATTTTCTGAAAGTACATTGGATGAGGTTTCTTATGGTATATAAATTATTTGTTTTTATATTATGTATGTTGACATTGACCTTGACCTTCACAGAGTGAGTAAAATTTTACTACTCATCTTCTGCATTCAAACCACCCTCACACTCTATAACTTGTTCTAACTGTCATAAAACCAAGATTTTCAGATACTAGAAGCAATACTCTTTCAGAAAATGTATAGTTATGTCATTTGTTTGACAAATGTAATTTTGGTGAATTTTTTTCTTTCATAACCTTCAAATTTCGGTCACTCCAAAAAAAAAGAAAAGGGACATTTACAACGTTAATGTTTGACTCTATGTCGTCCTCACTGCTACTAGCACTATCATCAAATAGTTGTGGAAAGTCCATGAAATTATAATTTTAAATGGTCTCCAATTAAAATAAATTAAATAAAGATATTCAATGTTAATTTCCCGATCCAGATGGACCCTCTCCAGCGCCAGACATTTTGGCAGTCCAAAAAAATTTCAGAAAATTTTCACTCGGCTTTACTCACAAAATAACACTCGATAAGAACAAGTTGTACATAAGGAAACAGGAAGGAAATTCATTTATTAACAGTGATCTCCCCTTACTAAACCTAAATAAAATAATTCGCATTTTTAATGACGCTTTTACTAACGGCCGTTTATATCGGCGGGGACACCACAGAACGGGGGATAACGGCCGACCATCGGCCGTTAGGACAGTTCTAGGGTTAAAAACTTGTTCATAGAGGGAAAATTAATTGTGGAAAAAAGGAAAATTAGAGTAAATACTTCTGAAATGAAATTTACAAATACGTTTAATCACATGTGAAAACATAAATTTCTAACCTTTGCAAAAACTCCAAAGTTGAGATTGCTTCTGTATCATATTTAATGTTGAATGTGTAATAGGCACCGCAGAGGCAACCAACAGCCTTTAGAAAATCATTCTTATCAGCATGGATGACTACTTTGCCATCAATGGAAAGCATTCAGTCCTGAACTCCCATGAGACTGTTACCTAGAAACAAAATAACAATTTACTAGTGCAAAACATTAAAACCATTAAGTCTTACCCTAAGACAAGGGTATTCAAATGAAAGCAACTTTTCAAGTTTTATTTTAAAAAATTAATGTGAAAACGTGAGCTATATTAAAAAAAATAAAGGAAACCAAAAAAAAATTGTTTAAATTCACTAAATATTTCACATACCCCTTAGAATTACATGAGGTGTAAGGGGCAAAGATTTTTCTTCAATTTCCTCCACAGTGCTGGCAGGCTTTAAAACAAAAAGAAGATAAATAGTACAAATCAAATCATGGTCAAATAAAAGTCAAAGGGTATCTGTAATACACTACCAAAGCACTTTTTGACTTGAAGATATTCACTTAGCTTCCTATAACAGCTGTAAGCCTATAAAATTAAGTAGAGACATTGAGATGGGATAATAGAATATATTATATTTTAAGATATAGAAATTACTCAAACCTCAATTTTACTGATATATAGGACAAAGAATAGTAAATAAAAATAAAATTTAACTAGGAAACACATTAACCTTAGAATAACAAGGTTCTATGTAAACCTTTGATCAAACCAAGATCTTGGTGTTTGAAAATTTGATATTAGGTATGCCCATATAGAATTAGAACCTTCAGTTATTCTAAGGTGGCGATATGTAAGCAAAATCTAAATTAACAAACAGGGTGCTATTTCCGCTTACTTTACTTGAGATTTAAAACAAAAAGATTGTAGCACTCTTGAGTAAAAATCAGAATACACTCTCACATGTTAAATAAGTGTAATTATGACATAATTATTAATCACAAAAATAAATGTTCAAAATAAAAACTTACCATTTCAATATTAAGTCCGAATATTGAACACTTTATCTTGGTATTAGATCCACCTTGACATTGTACGCCTTGACTGATCTGTAACCAAAGACCACCTTATTTCTATATAAAAGACATTATCTGAAATGGCAAGTGAAAAAAAAAGAACTTTATGATTAAAACAAATCTGATAAGTATTTTTCTTTCTTTTATGTTAGGTTTATCATAAATGTGTAACATAACTGCACAGCTAGTAAGAGATCTAAATGCTTTGATTGATTTTTAGTCTTAGCTAAAATACAAATTATACATTAGCTAGTTTTGACAAAATTAGGGTGACAATAATCTTAACCAACACCTTAATAATAAAAAATAAATGATAAATCTCTAACTAACTAATGTTTAAATGTACACATGGTTTAAATATCTCAACTGGCATTAGAAACCAAAAATATTATCATGTTTTATAAACTGATAAATTTGGTTAAGACTGATACTTATTTATAATATTAATTAAAATCAACAAACCATTCAATTTGAAAAAATCCAAATTTAATACCTTTCTTGACAGGGCTTAAAGTGGTTATCCATTTCTTTATTGTATGCAATGGTCATTCTGTTATCAAAGACCTCCCCCTTTGTTATTGTAAAAGACAGAACCTGAAATTTCAAGTAAAAATAATTAACTAAATGATTACAAATAACATTTTCCTTTTGTTACAGAAATTATACATGTGTAACATAACTACACATCTATTAAAAATTAAGAAAATTTTAAACAGTTTTTTTTATATAATTAGACAACATATACTTAATTTTGTATAATAATTTTAAAAGACATGAAAAATATTCTGCATTTAAATATTTATATGCCATACACTGACTTTAAAGTTGACAAATGATAAATTCTCGTAACTTTTTTCTAGACTAATACTTGCATTACTGTTTAAAATGTATTAATACTTACATATGGGTAGTGGTAATGTTAAAGCATATAATTTGCCAAGACTTGTATTGTGCAGTTAGTTTAACCTAGACTCTCCCTGTTTCATGTGATCTTTACCTGAAACCAATTTATTTTTTGAAAACATGTCATAGAGGTCAGGAACAGTCCTAACTTAAATAAACTTAAAGCAGCAAAATAATGGTCTTTCCATAATCTTGTAGAATATGTAGTAGTTTAAAGCTTAACTATATTAAAATGGATGCTTGGACTGTGATTAGGACTTGATTTATTAAAGATCTCATGAATATTCTAAAGCATCTTATGCTTCTTTTTACCTGATCCCAATGGATTTACAACTTCAAAAGAATCTTGGTAAAGAATTAGCCGAAAAACATTTTCATTATTAAAAAAGTGATTTGATCTATACAATTTTCCATCAACTAAATCTTCAAACACACTATTTACAAATTGTTTGTAAAAGGAAGTGCTATGGACATAAAAAAAACACTTTAATATTTGTATATCTTAGTCTACCAATACCTTACTACAATATTAATTCGATCTAGTGGTCTTCTATCTATCAACTGTAAATGAATACTGAGATAATTATGGGCTTATGAACACAGTGCGTTCTATTATAGCTAAAACATGTTCGGCCACTATTCATCCGCTCTGTCAACTCAAAAGCCAATACTTAACTATTTTTAGTAGTCTATTGGGAATACTTTAGAAAATATTTGAAAATCTTATAGGCCTATGGTGCATTGCACATCGTGCAAATTAAATAGGCCTCGGACTAGACCCCTCTACCTATAGGTCTTGCAAAATATTTAGGCCCACTCCAACACTAGCTTATTCTATATTTTATATTTCAAAATTAATAAATTAATGCCTATTTACATTTGCTATGCATTAATGACCATTATTATTATTATGATCACTATAATACTATTGAAGCTATTGAGAATCTAATCGTAACAGATGCAAACTATTGACTAAAGTGTCTAAAGCATGACCGTGTCAAGCCATGTGCTTTGGACATATTTTAAGTCCTATAGGCTTGATCATTTCTGTGACCCCAACGCGTCATAGGCCATTCGGTCATATCTATTTTTAGGCTCTTCGTTGTCAGTAAGGTCAAACTTTCTCAAACATGGCTAGCAACAGTGTGTTTAATTTAATAGTGTTATAGTGCTATCTGAAAACGATGTTCCAGGTGCTAATTTGGACAAAAAATATATTTCTTCTCACTCAGTTTTGCAGCCGAAAAAAGTTATTAAAATGTCGAAGACTTAAAACTTTAATAAATAAGCCGTAACATAGTATTTTAAATTATTTAAAGATGAGTGTAAGCGTTCATATTCGTAACTACGGTAAACACTAGTCCTAGCGTAGTCAATTATTAACATATATGTATTTTAATATTGTTTTCCTTGGCCCTTGCCTTATAAAAATATATGCCTTTAGTAATAAACTTACAATAAGATTATGACTTTAATTATAATTACATCATAGTATGAAAGAATAAACTTCATGGACGAACGAGCAACTAGTGAAAGTGTAAGCGGTCGTTCCGGCCGTCGCCACTAGTACTAGTCTAACTAGTGCTAACAAACGTATATTTAATATAAATTGTTTTCGTTGGTTCATATAAATTATAGATGCCTTAGTATTTATTAGTAATAAAATTACACTAAGATTATGACTTTAATTATAATTACATCATAGCATGAAAGAATAAACTTCATGGACGAACGAGCAACTAGAACTAGTTACTACTAACTTATTACTAGATAATAGAGTTAGAGCCTCAGCAGATGCAGAGTCACTAATTATAATTCATTTACATAATTCATGCTACCAAGGACGTTCCATTTCGCATAATATAATATTACATAATATAACCATCTATTGATATTTAAATAAATAAGCATAGGCCTAAGAGTTTATTTAAGATGAGTGAAAGTGTAAGCGGTCGTTCCGGCCGTCGCCACTAGTACTAGTCACTAGTGCTAACAAACTTATATTTAATATAAATTGTTTTCGTTGGTTCATATAAATTATATATGCCTTAGTATTTATTAGTAATAAACTTACACTAAGATTATGATTTAATTATAATTACATCATACGTTTTAGAAGTAAATAGTATTTGAATGTATAAAATTCTCGGATGAATGAGCGAATGAACTAAAAATAAAAAAAGTATAGTCTGTATATTTACATATTAATAGGTACTTCACTAAAAATTTCAAAATTGATATATATTAATGAAACTGTATCATTAGAAAGGGCTTGCTATTACCTTTACAATGATACCTGGTTTATTTCTGTATCTTACATAGAAAAAAAGTTATCGCATTTTTAGTGTCAGAATTTTCCCTTATATGGCCTTAGTAATTAATTGCCAAAAATCTGTGACCGAAAAAAGTCCTCGTCGACACTGAAAGTACCATAACTTTTTTACCTGTAAAGCAAAGGCTTTCAAAATTGCACCAAAGTTTAATAAGGTTTGTGGCTTTAAAAAGAAACCATTGCCATTGTATTATCGCAAAGTATATATTAATTAGTGAAATTTGAAAAACACAAAGTAGGTTAATTTTATTAATAACATTTCGCCTGACAGCAGCACTAACAATGCCGTAACTTTTTAACCATTAAAAATATAGCCTTCAAATTTTCACCATAGATAAATTAGATTTTGGGCTTCAATAAAAAGCCACTTTCACAGGAATATATCAATAAATATATTATTGAAAGGGATTGGAACTACGCTGGGTAAGTAAATTTTTGCGCCACCGCGCAACACTCAAAATGCCATAACTCTTAAACCTTTAGAGTTATAGCCTTCAAATTTTCACCATACATAAATTAGATTTTGGGCTTCAATAAAAGGCCACTTTCACAGGAATATATCAATAAATATATTATTGAAAGGGATTGGAACTACGCTGGGTAAGTAAATTTTTGCGCCACCGCGCAACACTCAAAATGCCATAACTCTTAAACCTTTAGAGTTATAGCCTTCAAATTTTCACCATACATAAATTAGATTTTGGGCTTCAATAAAAGGCCACTTTCACAGGAATATCTCAATAAATATATTATTGCAAGGGCTTGGAACTACGCTGGGTAAGTAAATTTTTGCGCCACCGCGCAACACTCAAAATGCCATAACTCTTAAACTTTAAGAGCTATAGCCCTTAAATTTTCACCATAGTTAATTTTGACATTAGGCTTCAATAAAAAGCCACTTTCAGAGAAATACATCAATAAATATTTTATTGCGTGGGATTGGAACAACACTGGGAAAGTAAATTTTTGCACCAAAATGCAACTCTCAAAATGACATAACAAAAAAAAATAATGTTAAAAAACATAGAAATGAATCACTTAGCTTCAAAGAAATATCCAAGTTATCCAAGAGGAAAGTATGGAGACTCTGAACTCGTGAATGTATTGATGGATTCTCCCTCGATAAGCTCACTGGAATATATCAATAAATATATTATTGCAAGAGATGGGAACTACGCTGGGTAAGTAAATTTTTGAACCAAAACGCAACTCTCAAAATTACATAAATCTTAAACCTTTAGCCTTCCAATTTTAAGTATAATCTAATATCACCTAACAATAAAAAAATAATGTTAAAAAATATAGAAAATATAGAAATGAATCACTTAGCTTCGAAGCAATATCCAAGGTATCCAAGAGGAAAAGTATGGAGACTCTGCACTCGTAAATGTATTGATGGATTCTCCCTCGATAAGCTGACAAGTCTGCTTTCAAACAGGAATCCTAATCAGTTGGCAGAAGATGTCGTGTCTCTGTGGCATCAAACTAGTCGGCTTGGTTTGTTGTTTAATTAAGAAAGCGAACATCCCCCAGTAACATGTCGGTCACTAATTCAGTAACATACACTATAGTTACATCCTCATCTCTATCCTCATACTGAATTAACACAGCTGGCTTTGGTCCCTTCCTAAATCCTCTAATAAGTCCAGTAAATAATTCGTCCACACCTCCTACATCCCAGATGTGTTCAAACCTTCGTCCTACTAAATTCTCATCCACCCTACACAACGCCTCAAATGTATTTTGCTGAAAGTCTGCTAAAAGCCCCATCAATCGTCCACCTAAATCTGGATTACCATTGTCTATAAACTGCTTCACATCCTTTTCTAGCTTTTTCCTGGTGGATCTGTCTTTCCGCTGCCCTGCTTCTAATAAATTCTGGACTAACGAGTCCTTGACCAACTTTTCCCAATCATCACACTGGTTCTTTATGTGACGTGATTGGCTTACAGCGAATTCTATCAATGCCACCTGTTCATTGGGGCCTTTCCCAACAAGCCAGTTCAACGTTTTGTTGACTATAAATTTGACCTTTCCATCTATGAAGCCCATATTAGCATTGGGGGAACGCCGAAGCTGGTGATCCAACATGCCCAAGACTCTTTCACTGTGCATGTTATGGAGTTGGGCAGATGAAGTTTTCAAGAGTAATTCGGGTGTCACAGATGACAGTGCTCCTGTAAGGTAGGGTTTCAACTGCCTTTCCAGGACAACCACAAATCCTTCTGTAAGAGCTGTTGTCAAACTTTTGAATGACTCATCTGCCTCTCCTCTTTGCAAACTTAACAGCACAGGGTCATCAGTTCTTAAGCATGTGCTGAAACAATCTTTGACCATTGATAATAAAAGGTCAGGATGTTGATTCAATGTTGACAGCTGCTCCAGGCACATCTTCATGAATGGCCCCTGAAATAATTAAAGCATATTTGGGTTAAGAATTGACGAAATAATGATTAAAAAAAATTTTTTACAATCAAATCAACTAATATAATATAATATAATAAAATATATCCAGTTAAATTACCATTTCTAGATGAGCTCTTCCAGCTTTGTTTTGGTAAAAGAGAGTCATCCATGGGCCAGACAGAACTTTTCCAAACAAACCTAAGCAAAGAAATCAATGAAAAATTATTTCAGTATGCTTTTAAATATTCAAAAACACTTTATTTTTAAGTCAAAAAACACTTTGAAAAGACTAAGGAAAGCTAATAAAATACGAAGTGGCTGCTCGTCTCGAAGTTCGAAACCGTACTTCCGTAATGAAATGTTGTATTTTTACACTTTAAAATAGGGAATAAGTAAATAGGGAATAAGTGCAATTATTTGTATCCATTAACGTAATTAAGATTGTAGTTTTAGGGTCTGGGTTAGGTTTAGTTGTCTATTTTTTAAAATCAAAATGAACTTCGAGACGACTAGTATTAATGCTGGATGACTCGAACGCGAGACGAGCAGCATGCTGGATGACTCGAACTTCGAGACGAGCAGCATCGGCCAATAAAATATGTACACACACATACCAAGTATCCTTAGCTGGACAATAATTTGAGGATTCTCCAAATCCTTTCGAATGGCGACTGACATCTTCGCATCTCCTTTGTACTTTGAAAGAAATTCTATTAAAATCTCCTTCAAATAATACACAGTCCCTGCAAGATGAAACAGTACGTGCATTCTATTTCCTACATATCTGGTTATTATTCCAGGAGGAAGATTTTTTAGCTTTAAAAAAGCCCTGAAGCCTCCTGGATCTCCAGATTTCATTTTGTATCTGTGGACAATATGTTAGAAATTATTGAAGTTATCTGTTGAATTAAAAAAATATGTTTTCTAATATACAGCTGTATGATGGAATAACTTATCTTAAATAAATTATAATTAAATCTATTCTAACACCCACCTGAGCTTGGATATGGAGTACAGCAAATTGGAAGCTTTTCCTTCACATCCATATACTGCACTCGTGATTTGACAATCTTCGTCATATTTCTTTAGGATTTTGCGTGCTTGCGACGCTAATCCTTCTAGAGGATGGACATGGCAGTTCAACTCCACTAACTCTGCACCTAAAAACTCAGATAACTCTCTATTGACACAGTGGTTGACAGCTGCCCTATCAGTTAGTGTAGAGGCCAAGCAATTTTTGAACTTAAACATCACTACTTGCTGCTGTAATTTATTATACACTGCAAAAGTAGTGGCCAGATTCTGTAAGGACCTTGTAATTTGTTTTACATAGGAATCTGTTTTCCCACTGGCCAGGATGAAAGTTTTATTGTCAATTGCTGACCACCAACAGCTACATGACACTCATTTACATGGCAGCTGTCTTTAGTTGTTGCGTCCCAAGATATTGTGGCAGTGCCATCCTGAGCATTAAACAAAAGCTCCCCTATTTGTAGATCTGAAATGACTCCCATTTCATATGCCATTAGAGATGCTGTGGAGGGTCCAGGCACGCTTGATAATTGTATTCGGCACAGCTCCCTGCTTATAAATTCAATAATTAAACCAGCTTTCTGTATTGGCACTTGATTAGAAAGGCACATGTACATGCACTTTCTAATGGAAACATTGTATCTCTTGCGTTTAGGCTCCATCTCAGAATCGCCTAATGTTGTAACTATTTTCCTGGTAATGGACTGCATCTCCAATTCTTTTACGCTATTCCTCAGAGAGCAAACTTCCCAATCCAGTGACTTAATCACTTCTTCTTTTTCTTTCATTTGATTTTTCAGTGTTAAAATTGTCTTTTCTTTTTAACACTGTACTCTGTCTTTATTCTTTTTTTCTCTTGCTGAGGGGCTAACTCTAATTTTGCCTTTAAATAATCCAACTTTTTTTTCAATTTCAAGTTTTCTTTTCTTAAGACAAACTTTTCATGTCTTAACTTGTCTCTAGTTGCCGCATTTCTTTTCAAATTCTGATTTACTCTTTTAACATCAAACCGTTTTGACATGTCTCTTATTATTTTTTTGAGGCCCCTGAGCTTTGACTTCAAATCAGATATGGTCTGCATAAATGTCTTTCTTAGAACAGGACACTTCTCACAGTCTCTTTTGAGTTGCATTTCTTGTGCATCTTTTGGATTTTCTACATTTTCATGACTAATGACAGCTTCAAGTATTGTAGCTTTCTTCTTTAGTACTGGTATTTTAAAAGGCAGGTTTAAAAGTTCTTTAATTTTATGCCAGTTTTTGTGAATGCTTTTTTTATATACTTGGAGTTCTCTGTTTAAGCGAGTCATGTTGGTACCTATAGCTGTCGCTGTACATTCATGGCCTTTAGTCGCCAAGATTGATGTATCCTTTTTGAGGTTGCAACATTATTTTTATTCAGAGCAAGCCAAGTTTGTATAACATGACCATTAAGGAAAATGATTCCTTTATCTGGTACAAACTATTTACATAATTGACGTAATCTTGTTGAGTTTTGATTACAGCCACTCTCTCACTTGGAATTGTCATGCATGAATTATAGCTAGTACTAGAAGCTCCTCCAGAAAGTGGGTTTGACATGGCTAAAAATAAAAATAGAATCCAGGAATAAAGAAAGTGTAAGCAAAAAACAAATTTTGACATAAAAATAAGTTCAAAATTTTAGGGGTAGGAGGACAACTTTCAATAGGTAATGCTATTAACTATTGATCATATTTAACAACTAAACTTAAGCTAAATTACAGTTAAGAGCATTATTCTTATCTATTACTAACAGCAAGGTTAGGAAAAATCATAAAACCACTTTATTTTTTAGACGTATCCAGTGGTTACAGCAGTTTTATACATTATTGTGATAATAATTTTGAATATTAAGAAATTGTTCACTGATACTACTTAAATAACTAAACATTTGTTTTGCTCATGATTTTAACAAACAATGTTAACAAAAAATAAACTGATGATTTCAAAAACATAAGATTGATAAAGATTTAAAACTATCCCCAACAATTACAAGACAATATATTAAAGTTTGGCTATCAATTACTATCATTTCCGACTTCACTGTGACTAGTCGAAAACTGGTAACCTTTAGGTTCATCACAAACTACGACTTCTAAATTAATTTCGCTACATCAAAATTTAATTAATTTTATTTAAACAATTAGTTTAATGAATAAACTTTATGTGGAAAATAAATTTAATTAGGTGGGACTAATTATAATATTCAAAAGATAATGATTTTAAACTTACCTATTCTCCAACAAGAATTTCCGCTACAAACACTATATACTTTTGAAAAAAATCTAGATCGCAATGACCGCAGTCCACGTGCGCACAAAATGAGAAACAATGTGATCATTGTCTGTTTCTTATATAGACAAAGAAAGCTATAAAAATATATGACCCCGTGACCTATTGGCATTGACCGGTCACGGATTAGTAGTCTGTTTCCGGCATCGGAAAAATCGATCGGCGCGCGCCGCTTAGTGAAGTACCTAATATTAATATTAAATTCACTCTCGCAAGGAAGCTCTATTTCGCATTATTATAATATATCAAATAATATGACCTTATATTTTTCTTTAAAATTCTATAAAATCAAGCTTTTGAACAAGTTTTAGATAATTTCAATGAGCGCATTCCCTCTAATAGTTATGAATAAATATTCACTACTTGACCTTAAGGCACCTCAGGCGGTGACCTAGTTATAGATCGAGTCTATTATTAGACTTCCGGTAAATAATGACCAAGCCTATAAGTATAAGTCAAGTTTAAGGTATATTGCACACCATGCAAATTTAATATTTAAATTTCTTGAAATCTTCTACTCTGCCTGTAGACTGTCAGGACTTCATATTATTTTCATTAATAATACTATACTAATGACAACTTAAATGTAATGGACATTAACTATTCACTAAAGCATGGCCATGTGCTTAGGAAATATTTAAAATCTTAAATGTCCTAGTGTGCTATGTAATCCATGCTAATTTACTATTACTCGTATTTGTTACACTTTCCCTATGCCTATAGTTTTAGGCTTTAGGCAGGCCTTGCCAAATATTTACACCCGCTACATCACTGGATTATTTAATATCTGAATCTGCTATTCAAAATTTAATGCAAAATATGCTACAAGTTAATGACTATTACTATTTTTATTAGTAAAATTTAAAATGCAATTAAAACTATTGACACATTTAGTTGACACTTACTACTCAGTGACTGCTGAAAATGAATCATAAAATATTTTTTTTTAAAGTCACGGCCATGGCCTGTGCCTTGGACCATTAAAATTTTTTTCAATCCTTACAATTACAACTGTAAGATTAAAATTAGTATTAGTTTTGGGCATATTTAAATACGGCCATACAATCTTATGAGCAATAAACAATAGAAGCAGTGAATAATAAGCCTAAATAAGTTCGACTCAGCTTAAACTTTTTTTTAACACAATGGCGGCTTCCCGTCATGCCGTCATTGTCAATACAATCAAATCAATGGTGAATTGGGGCGAATTTAATTTAATTTAAACGGCTGAAGCTATAAACATAGATATATAACCATTTCAAATTAAATAATTACCTGTTTCTTAATAACTCAGTGATAAGTTAAGATTAGTTGTCGAGTATATAGTATATATATACATTTCGTCTTTGCGTTTAATTCCATTGTCATATATTTTGTCGGAATAGGATGTACGGGCGGAAGTTTCCAATTAAGGAACTAATTAAAAAAACCAAACATGATAGCAACGAAACAAATACAATGTTTCAAATATATTGAATAAAAATTAACAAATGAAGTATAATATTATAGAAAACTTCTTTATTTTCTAGTAAATATTTAATATTTACTTATAAACCTTTAAATTATAAAAATGTTGCATTATTTTGTTTTAATAAAATAAATTTATTAATGTAAGGAATGGATAATGAGAAGAAAAAAATTGTCTGTTCCAATGGCAATATATAAAAAAAAATTAAAGCTTTTAAATTTAAAATTAAATGATAATTAAATATTTTGTAAATACATTTTTAAAATTAAATTGTATTATTATTATTATTATATTATTATTATTTTTAAAAAAAAATTTGAAGTGTTACCTGGATTTTATTGCGATCGAATACAATAATAATAAAAATATTTTAGGGCTGTTAACGATTAATTAAAATTTAATCGTTAACTTTTGAAAAATAACGATTAATTAAGCGCTAATTTAGATTAAAGCCAAAAATTAAAATTTATGATGTCATGAGTAACACTTATTAAACGTTCTTGTTGAAAATCTAAATAACACTGGAATGTCTCCTTTATTACTTTATATGTCATCTTTTCACCAACTACGCAAAAAGACAAATGTATTGACATTATTTGGTTCAATTGATGAGTGGGTCTAATTGACAATATAACCAGCCGAGCTGGACAATCATTCACTTGGAACTGGGGTAACTGGTTCTTGGCAAGGAATGGCATTATCGGATATCGGTGTTCATTAAATTTCCACCATTGTAGAGGGTTCATGGATTCAGGAACTTTCATCTCCATCTTGTAACGCAGTAATTCATCAGAAGAGTTGTGGTCATTTTCCGTCTCTGAGTCAGACTCCATATTACTGCCATTAGCTTAATACGCTTTTCATTTGGTTTGATAAGTAGGCGAAGTGTTAGAACCATGGTAGGCAAACTTTATCAAAATTTTGAACATTCCCGTCAGTCAATAGTTTAAAACCAAAATGTTCATGTAATCGTCAGGAGATTTATAATTTATCAGCCGCTATTTAAAAAAAATATTTTTTTTTACTTTTTGACTTCCAATAATTTGTAAGTGATGGGTCGAATAATCGTTAAAAATAATTTAATCGTTAACATTTTTAACGATTAATCGAGAAATTAATCGTTAATTGCCGCAGCCCTAAAATATTTATATTGTATAGCTTAAATAAGAAAAACAAAACTACATTAATTAATCATTATAGGTTCCCGGCAAAAACATTGCAACTTTTTAAATGTAAAACCTCTGCAGTATAGATTTTAGTCTGAATCATGCCTAATGTTTATATATAATATTTTTATGTCAGAACTCGATAATTTGTGGGGAAAAAATGTGTCTGTTCCCATATGAAATAATGAATACTGATTTTTAAATTGAGCTAGATTACCTGTCACGCATTGCAGTAATCGCAGAAGAAAAAGATATTCAAAGAAAACTTTAAGTAATATTTATATTTTATTTTAAAATAAAATACTATACACCTTTACTTTGCGAGAGTGTAGGCTTATTCAACAGCTTTCCAAAATTTCATTGCGATCGGGTGAATAAAATAATATTTATTTAGCTTATATAAGAAAAGAAAAAAAAACATTAAGGTTCACCGGCTTAATTGGTGCAAGTTTAATTTAAAACTCTTATAAGGCTGGTCATATTTTGAAGGAAATCTATTATTTATTTTAAATTATTTATACTATTTAATACGAGAGCTATAATTATATTTAAAATCGTGATATTAGTAATAGTATATTACATGTACTAATAAATACAAAGACATTATTTCGTAAGTACCAAAGAAAACAATTAGTATAGAATTAAATGTAGGCCCTAAGTTGAGACTAGACTGCTAATACTAATACTAGGACTTGAGTTTAGGACAATCGAACGACCACTCTTTACCACGTTTTTATTAACTTGCTTTCGTTCCTTTTTGTCTGTTTGTATGTCCATAAAATATTTTTAATAGCTCATATAAAAGGGAAAAAAACGTCACTTTGGGCACCTGGCAAACATATTTTTCACTGTCCTTCACGGCAGTAAACTCAACAACCTCCAAAATGTTTATGTCTATCGGATAATATAATGTTTAGTAACCCATAAAACGCCTTGCATTTATTTATTTATATACTGTATTGAAAATATTTATAGACGAACATTGATTACACTCAATTACTGTTAAAAAATGAAAAACAGTGAAAAGTAATCATTTACAACCATCTAGCGTTAAATAACAGTATGAATGTGTTAAAATACGTTACATTTTTTACAGTACAAATTAATACCGGATTTTATTGTAAATGAACTTAAATTACATTACGTTACTGTTTTTAAAAAAAAACAGTAAAAAAAAATTCATTTACAGCAGTTTAATGTAAAATAACGGTATAAACGTGTTAGAATACATTGCATTTTTTACAGTGAGGGGTGTAGAAACAATGGCACGTGTGTTACATACAGGAAGTGAATATTTTATGGCCATTGGACGAGACTAAGGACGGGGGAAACCTTAGTTGCTAATCGGTGGACATGGGTTAGGGGATGAAAGACAGAAACATTTATTGCTCACACCAAGAGTGCAGTCTCGAGTGTCAGCCACATTCCTTTGGTGAGTAATATAAGGAGATGACGGTAGGAGACAAGACAGAGTTGGAGAGTGAGAGTCACAGAGTCACCCACCCCAGGGTTTAGAAGAGACTTAGGACAGTGCTTAGCTGGGGACAGTAACTGTGTAGGTAAGAAATTATTCAAATAAACATTATTCAAAACTATAATTCTCACGACCCGCCTTTAGTTAGTGTATCATTAGCTATGTTCAGTTAGTGTTGTGCATAACATATAGTAAACAATATAATCCATCATAGCCACCACTTGGCTACATGGCTACATATATAAGTTATATAGTATGTTTTATTGCATGTGAAAGGTACAATGATGAGTTAGTTTAAATTACATCTTCTTTGGTATGATGTAATGATTATGTAAACACTTTTCTTTGTGCAGGAGATGCCTTCTAGAAGTTTCATAGAATGTCCACGTGTCCTCTACAGTTCCAGATAGATCCAGAATTTTCTCTATTGTGTATTCTTTGGCACGCTGGTATAAATATGGGTGCGCACCTTTGTTGAAAGGGGTCGTTCATAAATGATGTCACGCGATTTTGGCCGATTTTTCATCCCCATCGTCACACGTCACCACAAAAACTTCGACCCCACCCCCCCCCCTCCAATATGTCATAAACTTTTCGCGCCCTTGAGAAATAGGGAAAATACTAAATCATACAGAATAAATTGAATTTTGAAGGATTAGCCCTCAGAGCCCTTGCCAACTTCCCCCATGTCAAGTCGTTGTTACGCCTCTGCTTCCCCCCTCCCCTGAAAAGCCGTAATTTCTATTTGAAAATGAGCATGTTTCAAATCACTTCTTTGTCATTTAAGTATGTGTTTAGTGTAGGTCTGTACTCTAATATCGTAGCACGTGTGAAGTCACTGAAAACATTAAATAAATTGTAAGCAATCAGACATGTAAGTTAAACTTGTATTTAAAGTTGCACGTTTTGATGTGACGACACAATTCTTAAACAACCCCCCCGTCCAGGGCCGTCTTAACGCATAGGCCCGTTGGGCATTTGCCCGGGGTCCCATGAGCATAGGGGCCCCATGGGAATATGTTTATTTATATATATTATGTATATTTATTTTTTATTCCTGCAGGAGAGGGGCCCAAACTGTTGTAAAGACGGCTCTGCCCCCGCCCCCTCCCCTCGTCACACACCGTCACATATGCGTGACACCCCACCCCCCCCCCGCGAGGTGCGTGACGTCATTTATGAATTGCCCCCAAAGCTCTCATCTATTTAAGAATGGTTGTGATGAGTCAAAGACTATTTCTAGCGACGTGTTTACTTTTTAGTGTCATATAGTCCTG
>CALYLW010000669.1:363767-376932 GCA_944989445.1 Ampullaceana balthica
AGGTTGTTAACGGTTAACCGGTCCTCGGATCAGGACCGGTCCTATTTACTCAGGATCGGTTAACCGCAAATTCAATAAGGCCCCCCGCAACTTTAATAAGCCCGTAATAGCTTTTTATCCAGGAGTTCTGTTTTTGTTGTGTTGAGTTGACTTCAAATCGCTTTCTCCCTATTCTGGTATCTAAATAATATACACGTCATCACTATTAGTCTACTTCGCCTATGGCTAAGGAATGCTAATTTTAATTTGCTTAGTTGTCGAGGCACTGTATGAGAGCTTCATGAGAACCACGGTCAACTCAAAGGGACGGGGGTGGGGGACAAGTTACGGAGTTTTCTAGTTCGGGATGAGGGTTGTGGGGGAGGCTAGAAGGCTTGAAAGGTCTTTGATGTTTATGTAACAGGAAGCCTCTTGCTTTGACACAAGACCGCGCCAAGAGACACCTTTCCTCTCCTCACCCACTGTTATACATCTACTGTGGGTTGGGGGAAGGAACATTTTTCTTTTTAAATTGAGTCAGAGCATGCCTTGGAAAATGGAGAGTGTAGCTCAACCCCACCTAAACCCCACCCTATTGGGTTGGGGGGGGGGTCGTCGTGTGCGCGTAATTCTGGCAAGTTGATGAGTGAAACAAAATATGGTATTTAATTTAAATAAATTCCATCTTATTATCACTGTTTACTCCGTTTTATCAGGACTGGTTAATCGTAACTTCATTTACTCGGTATATTAGCTAATTACGTGGTATATTAGCTTATTACCCGGAGTTAATTTTGTGTTGTGTTACGGCAGAATACCAGAGCCAACAAGCGAACGACCGTGACGTCAAAATCAAAGCGTTTTCTTAATAATAATAATATTCTTTTCAGTAAAACGGGCTTTTTAAAAAATGATTAACCGGTCCTCAAAAACAAACTGACTTGACAACAATTTATAATATGCCGTTTTAATACTATTATTATATAAAAATTGAATATCATTACAGTTTAATTCTTTTTTGGGGATGAATTCGCTGTTTTGACAGCAACACTAGAGTCGGTACATCACGGGCTCTTTGATGTCAAATTAAACGACGACGCACGCGATGGGAAAATTTGATCCATTCTCTTGTTGGTTCACTAAACATGGTATAAATTGTATAAATACGGAGCGGCTAACCGGTTAACCAGTCTTTTTTTGAAAGGTTAACCGGTCCTCAAAAACGAGCTGTCTTAACAACCTTAATTTATACTACTTCTATACTACATATTGATAACATTTAGTAGGCTTTTTTTTTAGTTAGGTCAAGACTCCAAATGTAATTAATGTATCATCAGTGCTTGGCCTATGTCTAAGGCCTAAGGCATTCAGATTCAATATTAACTTAGTGATGAGCCACATTAATATTTTCATGTTGGTTTAATATTTTAAGTAATGTAATTAGTAAATATCTACTCTTCTCTAATTGTAAGAAAGCTTAAAAACAAATTATTTATTATAAGTATAAAAAATTACACATTACATTTTAATTATAGTTATATTATATTTTTATTTAGTTAATTTAGCCTTCATTACTATTAATAATTATTAACTGCTCTTTGACTTTGAGTTAGTTACAAGATTAATGTTTTGTCATTCAAATGCAGTAAATACCAAGACTTAAGGAAGACCTACGAATTAATAATTAAAAAGACAATCAAAATCTATCTCAATCAGTGAAAACTTATTTACTTACTTATAATATAATTTACTAATATTTTACTAATAAATTGTTATTTCATCATTTTAGTTTTAACTTGGTAATGGTACTTTGACACTTTATTATAGTAATTATACTATTATAGTGGGCGTGATTATGATTTACGGATTTATTTTAGAAAATTTTCACAAAAACTGCAACTGGACACTGAATTTCAGTTAGATACATCAATACCAAATCAAGGATTGGGGATTGCTGATCTGTCTTCTTTTCTGGCTATTTTCTGGTATTTGAAACTACGGAACGCGTCAAGTCCGTCAACGAAGACCGAAAATCCCCCTTTGACTTGTTCGCTTTCTTACTTGGATAACAACACAGTATGCAAGCTTAACAAATTACTTTGCAGTAAATTTCATAGTACTTATTGATTTAGTCTCTACATTAAAATAACTGAAATATAAACATTCCAGTAAGTGTTGACTTGTATAAAAAATAAAGAGTGGACTGACTGTTTTGTTAAAAGTAAAAGCAACTCCAGCTTTTCCTAGAATCGGAAGTAATAAATAATGACGGTAGTGGTCTCCCTTTGTGTACAAATAAATATGAAATTTAAAATAATAAAAGGCGAAAAATGAATCAACTCTAAAATTAGATATCCGTATGAAAAAGCCCCTTCTCCCCCATCCTTCTTTTCAGACATCCATCCACAAACGCAAACACACAACCCCCAAATAACACTGAGATCTTTAGTAGCTAGATTTCCAACTCATTCGGTAATTTGGCTTAATATATAAGAATAGTTACTGTTAATTAGCAGATAGAAGGGCTTTGTAAATGATAATAAAAGGAAAGACTTCAATCAGTTTCGGTAGAAATAAATTAGTCAAAGTAAAAATATTTTTTTTAAATGGTAGGCGTCTGCAGGGCCGGCCCTAGAGTACGCGGGACCCAAGCCAGCAAACCATGAGCGGGGCCTCAGGCACAAGGCAGCTGACGAGGAGTGAGACCCATGCAAAAAGTTGCAATTCTACATATAAAGAATGGGGGAAAATAAAATAGCCTACTCAAAATTTTAGTCTATAACAGCACTGACACATTAATAATTACAGTTTTGTTCATTTAATTGAAGATCCTAAAACTCAAAAGGGAAGTTAATACTCTATAAAATCTTTTTGTTTTGGTATGCTAATTGAGAGTTTATATATGTTATGGCCAAAGCCCGAAATCGGCCACTTCGCGAAGTGGCCAATTATGCTGTAAATTAGCCGGCCAAAGCCCGAAATTCGGGCTTTGACCGGCCAGTTCGCGAAATGGCTAGGGTCTATTGGCCAAAGCCCGAAGAAAACAGTCATGAGCAGATTGAAGGTTGACTAGTAAGATTTAATACTTAACATTGATTGTTAGTTACAAATGATAAAAACCAGTTACAAAAGTGAAACTTAATAAGTATAGTAAACTATTTCTTTTTTTATCACTAATAACAACAGGAGGAAATGTTATGACATTTTGAATTACATAATCGTTTGTTCTTCCCTGCATTTATACTATCCTCCATTTCTTGTTGGACGTTAATAAGGTCTTCCTCCGTAGCTACATCATCAATCACCTCTCTGGGCAGATTTGAGGTTTTCAGCCCAACTTTTGCTTTGCAACCAAAACATGACCTCATATGGCGACTGCTGAATGCCTTGGTAAAAAGAATGCTTTTTCATTAATTGAAAAAATATGAGACTCTCAGCCCAATGTCTTGATTCATTTGTCTGCATCCATGTCATCATCATTTTCTGAACATCTCCTTTGCTTGTTTAACGTCCTCTATTAAAGCGATGTATTTCTGTCTGGTGATGATCTCCCTATTATTGGCTTTTCCTTGTAACGAAGCATTTAAAGTATCAGAGAATCTGATTTTCATATCAAATTTTGTTTCCGCATTTTCCTCATGTGCACCAGCTTCACTCAGCTGAGAAGTTATAAAATACGAGTAATACAGTAGTCACAATGAAGAACTTTCAGGTCCCTGTGGGACTATGGCATCGAATTACGATGCGGAGCTTGAGGCTATACACAGGGCCCTGGAAAGTGTACACCAGACACTGCAAGGGTCGGAAATTTTCGGTTTCGACTCGGTATTGTTTTGCGACTCGAGATCAGCCCTCGAAGTCCTACTTAGTGAGAAGCGTAGCACCCACTTGGTTGACGTCATCTTGGAGGACATGGGTAAGCTCGAAAGACTTGGAGGTAAGGTAACAGTGCAGTGGATCCCGAGTCACGTGAATGTTGACGGCAATGAAAAGGCACACTCCCTGGCAAAAGCAGGGGCGGCCCTGCCCCAACCAGAGGCCCCAGTTATTTATCTTGGGGCTAAAACCTGGCTAAAGGACCACTTCAGGAACAAGTGGTACCAGGAGTGGGCTGACAACACGACAGCCAGGGGGGTTTTCGCTAACATGCCCAGGCCAAGCCGTTCAGACCAGTGGTGGAGCCTGAGTCGCAAACACCAGATTTTAGTGACTCAGCTGAGAACAGAGCACTGCCCAACCCAACTCGTACTTCCACAGGCTAGACCACAACAGGAACTCGAACTGCCGTCATTGCAGCCAAGCCTCTGAGACGGTCGTACACCTGCTGACGTCTTGTCCCGCGCTAGACATAGCCGGGGAGGTGAGGGAGGAAGAGGAGTCCCATGTAAAGACAATGTTGTATGGCACTGCTCAGCAGATGGAGCAGGTTGCCCAGGTACTAGCCAAGGCCTTAAGAGATTAGTCTCAGGCCTACAGAATATGCGTTTAGGTTAGTAGTCACAATGAAACCATCGTGTCAGAATAATAAGAACTAGTCTCAATGTCTAGACCTTCTCGAAAAGGAAAACACTAACGCTATAGTATCGTCACAGAGTGGCACCCTTTAACCTACCCCGTACACGCCAACACACCAGAAGCGACAGATGTGCCGCTAACCGGGCAGTATTCCATTACCACATCGGGCTTTGGCCAAGGCTACCCAGTCACTTCGCGAATTAGCCGGCCAAAGCCCGAAATACAATTGTTAGTTGTAAGTACTTCGGGCTTTGGCCGGACTTGTCGGCCACTTCGCGAATTGACCGGCCAGTTCGCGAAGTGGCCGGACTTCGGGCTTTGGTCGTAACATATATACATGTATGTAACTTAACATTATAAACTATATACACTAGCGTCTAGCGGTAGCGCGCTGGACTGCCGAACCGAGGTAGAAGAGAGTCACGGGTTCTATTCTTGGTGCTGGCATGTCCCACGGGGCATTGTGCTGGCCACACAATCCCTTGTTCGTTAGTGGTGGCTAAATATAACTTGTGAACGCTACTTCACTTGCCCCATAGTCCTTCATGGACTGGAAAGGGGTTATATATATATAAATATATATATATAAATATATATATATATATATGGTTTGCTTGTATCTTCTACTTCTACCTTGTTTGTCAACGCTCAAGCAAATTTCGCGAGCATGGGCCGCTGCAAAATCTGAAATAAGTTCATTATTGGCAATATCCTTAGCAAAACATTCTCAGTTGACAAAATAGCTAAGTTACTGAGCCTATCTTGCATCAGTTGCGTAGCTATGGGAGGGGGGCAAAATTCGAAGTCCCCTGTGCCCCCACTTGAGAGTGGCCCAAAATTAGTGTCCGAATTTTTTTTTACATTAAATATTACGCTACCACCATGTATGTGGGGCCCCCAAAGAGGTTAAGCCCCCCTGGCCCCAAAACCCCTACTAATTCCTAGCTACACCACTGTCTTGAATCATTGTTGACCGCATTTAGGTTTCAATAAGTTTTTTTTATTTCGAAAATCTTCTTTCTACGAGAGCCACTGAGACAGGAATAGTTAAAAGTATTCGAAGTGCAATGTGTGTGCTAGGAAATCTGTATCGTTTTAGGTGACTGCAGGAATTATAGAACTCAATGATTGCAGCTCTTCAGCAAGCATGAAATCCCCAAGATCCTTACTTTCGCAGGCTGTGAGCTTTTTCTCCAGATTCATACTGCATATGACACTTGCTGTTTCTGTTGTTGTTTTTATTGAGTAATTGATGAAATTTATTATAAACTAACAAAATCCCCGCGCTACGCTGCGGAAAGGAGAATTTCAGTTACCGTTGAGAACCCGCGTAACACACAGGGTTGCCATATTGGCCTTTTTAAGGCCAAATTCTCAAAATTTGGCCTTTTTTAAGAGGGTTTGGCCTCAAAAATTGTTTTTGGCCTTTTGGCCTTTTTTGGCCTTTTTCTTTAAAAAAAATAATATATATATATAATATATATATAAATAATGTTTATCACAACAAAAAAAGATTAAAAATTTGCCAATTAGCCAATAACCTTATTAATTATTTTCTATTTTTGAATAGCTTACGTGTATTTTAGACATTAAAAATTTTAACGAAAAGGCTATTAAGAAAAAGCCAGATATAGAATGCAGCTCACACTTTTAGACGCTATTGTTAGAGTCCAGGCTGAGCTTTTGTTTACAAATAAATGCAGTAAGGACTTTCTTATTTCACCAACAGTGCTTGATGACTTGACATCTGATAAAGTTTATAATAATACTGCAAATAGCAGTATAGAGGAAAAGAATGACCTGAAGCTTTTCTTTCAAATTTTTATGTTAGTATCATAGTCTATTTATTTTGTGAGTACAACCATACATACGAACATTGGCATTTACACATTTATTCTCCTTTTTCTCCTGGTTCTACCTTCATTTTAAATAGTTAAATAATTTTCAGCCATTATGAGCCGTCCATAAATGACGTCACGCGATTTTGGCAGATTTTCAATGTATTTTCACCCCCCCCCACTCGTCACATGTAATCAAGAGCTAGACCCTTTCCAATATGACGTCACAGTTCTTAAAAGCACCCCCCATCCGCCATAAATCTGTGACCCCCTCCCGCCCCCTAGGTGCGTGACGTCATTTTTGTTGACATTTTTCATATAAAATAAGTTTGGCCTTTTTTGGCAGTAAGTTTGGCCTTTTACCCAAATTACAATCTGGCAACCCTAGTAACACAAATTCAAAACACCAATTGATTTCAATCTGGATCATGATGAATATAATACATATATTAACTTCACCGTCTTGTCTGTCTGTCTGTCGTAGTCCCGCAGAAAAACAAAAACGAAAATTAAAAAATGACACACTTCCCATGATCCTATCGAGCTGATAATTTAATTTTTTTACACGCTTTTATTTAAGTCACACTGTTTGTATGTTGTATCCATCCATCCATCCTTCCTTCCTTCAATCTCAAAACGTAAAATTAAACCATTTCTAATGGTCCTAGAGATCTCAAAATTTTACCACAGATGGATCTTGGATGACAATGCATTGTATCAACATTTCAGATCGATCGAATGTACCGTAATTAAATTAATCAATTTTTAGTTTATCTCTATTTATCACTTTTTAGAATGTATAGTCGTCTGCTAGAGTTGACCTCCACGGCTCACTGGTTTCACTCAAGCCCTCGTTAACCAAATTTCCCGTGTTTACATCAAGGGCAGGGGAGATCAGCGCGTTTCAGTCTGTAAATGTTTGTAAATAAAAGCGTGTACTTTTTAAAAAAAGATTTTTTACATTTAACTTATTTCCTCTGCTACCATTGGGGGAGGTACTCAACAACCTCCTAAAGTTTCGTGCTCCTAACTACACGGGAAATTAGATATTTAATGATGAGTCTGTTATATATAGCTCATATAACAAAAAAAACTACATTTGGGCCCCCGGCCCCCTAGTGAATAATAATTTTATATTTGGTTGTGATTGTTATCATCGCGGGAGGGTACTCAACAACTTTCCAAAGTTTCATGCTTCTACCTACACGGGAAGATGAGGAATTAGTGTTCATTCAGTTTTATATAGCCCATATACGAAAAAAAAACGGTTTTGGGGCCCCGGCCACCCATGAGTGAAATTTTTAAATTTTCTTTTCGCCAATTATCGTCATAAGAGTGTTCTAATCAAGTTCCCAAAGTTTTAACTTCTACATTAACGGGAAGTTGGAGAATTAGTGTTGAGTCAGTTTTTAATATTAGAAAAAACTAAATTTGGGCCCCCGGTCCCCAGTAAGTGATAATTTATATAATTTTTTTACCCGTTACCATCGCGGAATGTTACTTAACAACTGCCCAAAGTTTCATGCTTCCACCTTTACGGGAAATAGGAGAATTAGTGATTTTTAGTTTTTATATAGCTCATAGGAAAAAAACTACATTTGGGACCCTGGCCACCACTATGTGATAATTTAAATATTGTTTTAGTTTGTTACCACTAATCAGACTTTCTTGCTTCTACTTACACGGGAAACATAAGAATTTGTGATTTTCAGTTTTTATATAGCTCACATAAAGAAACAACTTTATTTGGGCCCCCGGACCCCAGTATTTGAAAATGTAAATATTTTTTTGCCTGTTGATATCGCCGAAGTGTACTCAACATCTTCCCAAAGTTTCATTCTTCTATCTACTCGCGAAATAGGAGAATTAGTTATTTTAATTTTAATATTGCCCATATAAGGAAAACAATGGTTTTGGGCCCCCGGCCCCAATGAGTGTGAATTTAAAAATTATTTTATGCCAATTTTCGTCACGAGAGGCTACTTAACAACTCCCCAAGGTTTCATGCTTCTACATACACGGACATTTGGAGAATTAGTGATGAGTCAGTTTTTAAAATTAAAAAAACTACATTTGGGCCCCCGGCCCCCATTAAGTGATAATTTAAATATGTTTTTCGCTTGTTAACATCGGGGAAGTCAACTACTCAGTGTTTCACACTTCTACCTACACGGGCAATATGAGAATTTGTGATTTTCAGTTTTCATATAGCTCATTTAAGGAAGAAACATCATTTGGGCCCCGGCCCCTAGGAAGTGATAATTTAATTTTCTTTTCGCCTGTTACCATTGCGGGTTTGTACTCAACAACTTCCCAAAGTTTCATGTTTCTGCCTACTCGGGAAATAGGAGAATTTGTGATTTTCAAATTTTATATAGGAAATTTTAGAAAAAATTTTTTAAAAATGGGCCCCCGGCCCCCATGAGTGTAAATTTTAAAATTCTTTTACGCCAATTTTCGTTGCGAGAGGCTACTGAACAACTTCCTAAAGTTTCATGCTTCTACCTACACGGGAAGTTGGAGAATTAGTGATGAGTCAGTTTTTTTATACAAGAAAAAAACTACATTTGGGCCCCCGGCCCCCATTAAGTGATAATTTAAATATATTTTTCGCTTGTTACCTTCGCGGAAGTAAACTTAACAACCAGCCCAAGTTTCATGCTTCTATCTACACGGGAAATAGGAGAATTAGTGATTTTTAGTTTTTATATAGCTCATATAAGGAAAAAACTTAATTTGGGGCCCCCGGCCCCCAGGAAGTGATAATTTCAATATTTTTTCACCCGTTACCATCGTGGGATTGTACTCAACAACTTCCCAAAGTTTCATGCTTCTGCCTACTCGGGAAATAGGAGAATTAATGATTTTCACATTTTATATAGGCCATATAAGGGGGGGAAAGGTTTTTGGGCCCCCGGCCCCCATGAGTGTTATTTTTAAAATTCTTTTACTCCAATTTTCGTCGAGAGAGGCTACTCAATAACTTCCCAAAGTTTCATGCTTCTACCTACACTGGAAGTTGGAGAATTAGTGATGAATCAGTGAGTGAGTTAGGGCTTTGCCTTTTATTAGTATAGACTAGCAAAATACCCCCGCTTTGCTGCGGAAATTAGTATCTCAGTTACGTTGAGAATCCGCGAAACACAAATTCAAAACACCAATTGATTTCAATCTGGATCATGATGGATATAATACATATATTAACTTCACAGTCTTGTCAGTCTGTCGGTCCTAGTCCCGCAGAAAAACAAAAGCTAAAAGTAAAAAATGACACACTTCCCGCGGTCCTATCGAGCTGATAATTTAATTTTTTTTGTCTGCTACCATTGCGGGAGGGTACGCAACAACTTCACAAAGTTTCATGCTCCTACCTACACGGGAAGTTATATATGTAATGATGAGTCTGTTTTATATAGCTCATATCAGAAAAAAACTACATTTTGGCCCCCGGCCCCCTAGTGAATGATAATTTTACATTTGTTTTGATTGTGACCATTGCGGAAGTGCACTTAACAACTCTCCAAAGTTTCATGCTGCTACCAACACGAGACATTGGAGAATTAGTGATGAGTCAGTTTTTTATATAAGAAAAAACTACATTTGGGCCCCCGGACCCCATTAAGTGTTATTTTTAATATTTTTTTCGCTTGTTACCATCGCGGAAGTGTGCTTATCAACTACCTAGTGTTTCATGCTTCTACCTACACGGGAAATAGGAGAGGTAGTGATTTTTAGTTTTATAAAGCTCATATTAGGAAAAAACTTCATTTGGGCCCCTGGACCCCATTAAGTGTTATTTTTAATATTTTGTTCGCTTGTTACCATCGCGGAAGTGTGCTTATCAACTACCTAGTGTTTCATGCTTCTACCTACACGGGAAATAGGAGAATTAGTGATTTTTTAGTTTTTATAAAGCTCATATAAGGAAAAAACTTCATTTTGGCCCCCGGCCCCCAGGAAGTGATAATTTAAATATTTTTTTCCCGTTACCATTGCGGGATTGTACTCAACAACTTCCCAAAGTTTCATGCTTCTGCCTACTCGGGAAACAGGATAATTTTTTATTTTAAAATTTTATATAGGCCATATTAGGAAAAAAAACTTTTTTGGGCCCCCGGCCCCCATGAGTGTTAATTTAAAAATTCATTTACGCCAATTTTCGTCGCGAGAGGCTACTCAACAACTTCCCAAAGTTTCATGCTTCTATCTACGCGGTAAATCCGAGATTAGTGATGAGTCTGTTTCTAATATAAGAAGAAACTATATTTGGGCCCCGGCCCCCATTAAGTGATAATTTAAATATTGTTTTTACCTGTTACCATCGTGGAAGTGTACTTAACAACTACCCCAAGTCTCATGATTCTACCTACACGGGAAATAGGAGAATTCGTGATTTTTAGTTTTTATAAAGCTCATATTAGGAAAAAACTTCATTTGGGCCCCCGGCCCCCAGGAAGTGATAATTTAATTTTTTTTCTCCCGTCGCTATCGCTGGTTTGTACTCAACAACTTCCCAAAGTTTCATGCTTTTGCCTACTCGAGAAATGAGAAAATTAGTGATTTCATATTCTATATAGTCCATATAAGGAAAAGAAGCGTTTTTGGGCCCCGGGCCCCCAACAGTGTGAATTTCAAAATTCTTATTTGCCAATTATCGTTAAGAGAGTGTACTCAGCAAGTTCCCAAAGTTTCATGCTAATACCTACACGGGAAGTTGGAGAATTAGTGATGAGTCAGTTTTTTATATAAGAAAAAAACTACATTTGGGCCCCCGGACCCCATTAAGTCTTATTTTAAATATTTTTTTCGCCTGTTACCATCGCGGAAGTGTGCTTGTCAACTACCCAGTGTTTCATGCTTCTACCTACACGGAAAATAGGAGAATTAGTGATTTTTAGTTTTTATACAGCTCATATAAGGAAAAAACTTCATTTGGGCCCCCGGCCCCCAGGAAGTGATAATTTTAAAAAAATTTCTCCCGTTACCATCGTGGGGTTGTACTCAACAATTTCTCAAAGTTTCATGCTTCTACCTACTCGGGAAATAGGAGAAATGGTGATTTTCAAATTTTATATAGGCCATATTAGGAAAAATAACGTTTTTGGGCCCCCGGCCCCCATGCGTGTTATTTTTAAAATTCTTTTACTCCAATTTTCGTCGCGAGAGGCTACTCGACCACTTCCCAAAGTTTCATGCTTCTACCTACACGGGAAGTTGGAGAATTAGTGATGAATGAGTGAGTGAGTGAGGGCTTTGCCTTTTATTAGTATTGATAAATCCAAACGAGTAATGATGCCTTGGTAGTATTTCAAAGGGAATGTCCATCGACATGATTGCCTTATCAACAATCTGGTGAAATAAATATGTGCGAAAGTTTTCTTGTGCATCTATAAATCTTTCATCTTCTCGTTCATATGCAAATTGCTTGTTTATTTCTTTTTCGCACAATCGTGTCTTTGAAAATGGGCTCAACTTCTAAGTCAGTGGTAATATCTTTTGAAATTGCTATTGGAGTTTCAAAACCGCAATTTCTGTAAGATTTCAACCATTTGCAAATATTCATATTATTGCCACTTTGATTTCTCATGATCATACAGTCTGTGAATGCTGCATCACTTGCCAACAGATCATCTGTCATGGTCTGTGGACGCAACTATCTTCTGCATAGAAGGAGCGTCTGTATAGATAAGATAAGATAAGATAAAACTGGCACTTTTCCAGTCACAAATCCCAAATGTATAGTCTAATCCATTTTCGGTTTACTACTTCTCAATTTTCAACATTTTGTAAACGTGTAAAAAGTAGTAAAATGTTTAGTCAAAGAGCGGAGCCCTGAAAAGCGCGGGGCCCAAGGCGGTTGCCTCGTTCGCCTTGCCCTAAGGCTGGCCTTGGGCGTATGGGGAAAAGCTGGAATAATAGTCTCAAATTAAAGAAATTGTCGGAAAGAAGCCTTAATGAACTGAAATGTCCGAGAGGTTGGCAAAGGCAGCATATTTTAATACACGTATATATTAATTATTATTATTAGTAGTAGTAGCAGTATTAGTAGTATTAGTAGACTAGTATTGTGGCCCATTTTGTATGGAATGTAAATTATGTAATTAGATTTATTGATTAAATTACCTATTCATTCAATGTCTCTTGAGAAATTTTAAAAAGATGTTTTAAATGTACCCATGCGTCCGTTGTTTCGTTTAGTGAAACTAAACGTTTCTGTCATACCTTATTACCTTTCGTCACTAATTTATCAATGATGGAATTGGTTGTCGAAAGAGTACATGAGCGCTCGCAGAATATATCAAGACTAGATTGTTCCGGGGCGCCGTGGCGCCTTCGGCGCCCACTTCTTTTAGGGTGCCTACGGCGCCCACCTTATTCATAAGCAAAAATTAAACTTGCTGAAATGTTCACAAAGTATTTTTATAGGGGCCGTCCATAAAGTACGCCACTTTTTTTGTCAAAACCCCAAGTAACGTATCCTTGTTTGATAAATACGAAATATTAAACTTCCTGAAATGTACACAAAGTATTTTATAATTATAAATCATCAAATCCTATTTTTACATCGTTCCCTTTTTCCAAAATTAAGATATAAGCTAAAGCAATGACGCCATATAATATATTTTTTACAGCGCGTCTTTAATTTGTAATTAATTTGCACACCTTTTGATGCACACCTCGTGTTAAATATAAGATCAACCAATGACGTCATATTAAATATTTTTACAGCGCTAATCACCACACGATTTTTTAAAACTGCTATAGACTGTTGTACATCATCAGCGTTCCACATCCAATGAGTGACTTGGGCTTTTATATTATATATTATATAA